>CABFVZ010000546.1:206208-220190 GCA_902151445.1 Timema monikensis | reverse complement strand
TTATTATTATTATTATTAGCACCGCGTCTTACTACCCGTTCGGGTTATACGCACTTACGCTAATGTGTAATGGTAGGGTGATTGTGAGATGAAATGGAGGACCTACAGTTTAACGTGGGATCCGAACCACGGTGGCGGCCTGGCATTCCCCACATTCACAAGATGTCTTGTCAGAGGTGAAGGAAGGGTTTGGAAATCAGATAAATCTGTGCCGGGACCGATGATTGAACCCCGGCCGCCAGCATAGAAGTCCGACACCTTACCCCTAGACCATCAGGTCACCCTTATAGACCACTAAAGAAAATACTGCAAGGATAAGAGAGAATAAGCTAACATAATAATAATAATAATAATAATAATAATAATAATAATAAAGAGAAAATAGCGTCAGCAAGAGTTAAATGTAAAGAGTAATTTAATTCATTCATAAATAACATACAGTAATTTAAGTGGCCTTCATTTATCTAGTAGAACGAAGAAAAACATAGTTGATTACATTATTGCTAAAAAAGATTAATTCAATTAGGCCAGGTTAGCATTATATCAATAAAGCTATGAAAACAATTAATAACCAAATCTATTCATAAAAAATAAAAAGCTAGAAGACCCTTTCTAAACTGCTACAAAAGCGTCTGAACATCTACAGACATTACGAAAACCTTTACTCTTCCAATGTAAAGTTATCTCTTTAAATTTCATACTTTTACTTTAAATATCACGAGAATATTCTAATTTTACACAAAACGAAAGTACCTTCAAGTACTACAATATACATTTATACTACAAACATTACGTAAACTAACACGAGAGTTTCACACCTCAAAACTAATGTAAACTCACGCGGGACTACTTGAATAGGCATCATTCAAATACTGAACAAAGTCTAACAATTGATACTAATTTAAGGAATATTTAGAAGTTTGCCACATTTCAAATATATGCGAAGAATAGCCAAATTTACGTTACACAAAATATTGAAATTTATATAAATGATTTTAAATATACAACAATAAAGGCTAGGATAATACGGATAGTCTAAATATCCAGATTATTAAGATAGATAAATTTAATATATTTCAATTAACATTTCGTTAAGTTAGAACAGCAAACATTGAGAATTTACTAACATCTTTAAGAAACAAGCCCTTAGGCAGGGCGCACACTAACGAAACTAGTTTCATGAAACCAGTTTTGTGAAATGCGTTTCATGAAATCAGTTTCACATCTGCACGCAAACAGGTGCAACGAAACTATTCAGTTTCAGTCAAGATGTCAGATGATGTGTTTGTACTTTGGTGGTGGTTTCGAAATAAAAAAATAAAACGAAGGTACTGGGTTCATCCTCTTAAATTTGATAGGAGACACTGCAGTTATATAATAGCCAAAGAATTGAGTGCAGACCCTGATAAATTTATAAGATTTTATAGGATGATAAAATCAGCTTTTGAGCACTTGGTGTCTAAAGTCGGCCCTCAAATAACGAAGAAGGACACTAACTACACTCCTTTAAATTGTAATCGTACAAGCACGGATGTTTTTCAATAGCTTCTACCAATTTGGTGTTATAAATGGTGTCTTCTTTGGGCATTGTCAAGGAACAACACTTGCACACTGCTGATCTTGGCTGTAGTTCAAATGAAACTATCCTTCCTGAAACCGTTCTGGCGAGTTTCATAAAACCACGGTTGCGCAATCGTATGAAACTATAGTTGCGTGAAACTCTGTGTGCGCATCTATCTGTTTTAACGTTGAATAGTTACATGAAACTTAAGTTTCACGTTTCATAAAACTGGTTTCATGAAACTAGTTTCGTTGGTGTGCGCCCTGCCTAAGTGGCGACACGAAACTGAAGTTACTTTTAGTTTTAAATAGTATTAAATAATGTCCATACTTAATAAACAAATATCAGCCTATCTCGACTATAACAATATTAAATTATATAGTTAAAGTTCCATAATTCAAACTTCTACAAAAAACTAAAAATATTTACAGAGTATTATAACTTTCCTTCACAGAGTCCATGTTTTTGGAAGTCGTCTCCTGCCGATATAAAATAATATATATTATTCTATCTATTCTATTTATTTACAAAAAATTATTATGTTTAGCACCAGGATTATTAATGACTTAACTTGGATCGGTTTTCACATAGTCTAACGCGTAACTCTCGTGAGTCTAAAGCGTAACTCTTGTGCTAGACTGGATTGCCGGTGTAGGGGAGATCGGGTTCTAATCCCGAACGGGTGTATTGAAGGTCGTTTTTCATAACTATTTTCCCACTCTCCCTAAATAATAAATGCGGGTATATTTTCTAAAATTCTACCTTCCTTGTTCCTAGTTTTTTAGCTTAATTAATGTATACTCATAACCCAAACGGACAATTAAGACACGGTGGAAAAAATAAACTTAATATTATGAGTAGAACTCTAGAGAGAATCATAACACCATTATTAGCATGGAGAGAGAATGGAAAAACCAAAACTATAAATATGGGAGCGAAAACCATTTTCAGGGCACTCGGCTGAGATTCGAATCATGACCTCCCTGTGACCATAAATCCTGTATATTACGTACCTGACGCAATAAAACCTTGTAACCACCAGTGCGAGAAATAGCTATTAGTTAATCTATCTGGTGAAAAGTTGTTTAAAACATAGGTAGCCTGTATATATTTAAAAATTAATGGGAGACAATTAATTCTGCGTGTAGGATGACTGCGTTCTAATTTTTACATCAATCTTCAGCCTTCTCCAGTAACAAAGTTTTTAGCTTTCATTTTATTTTGTTTGTTCTTATTCTTATTATTACCTTGGTAAATGAGAAATTGTCGTGCAAACGTTCAGCTCTAACGCAATATTTAATAATACAATGCGCTATTTTCAAATAAGGTTCATGCCAAAATAAAGTCGAGAGATTCTAAGAGGACTTACCTTAGCAACCATATGATAGATTTTGTTTTACTAAAAGAAAGAAAAAAGTGTGAGAATGTAACATTATCTCATTTTCAACGACTTTTTAAGAATACTTGCAAATCTATAAGGCTAGGATTGATGAAAAAGAGCCCTAGATTTAGCCTCCCTCTAACCAACAGTTATTTTTTATAGGGTCGCAACGTAAAATTTTAAGATATTTAAAAACTAGAAGTGAGCTTTCCTCTTTACCTTGAGATAAGAAGTCTCTAATTTTCTTTCCCCAATTTATTTTTGACATAAAGGGTAGCTGCAGGCAAAGGATGACAGGGAGTATAAGCTTAGACATAATAGAGAAGTAATTCTAGAAACTTTTGTCTTTTAAGCCATGTGGCCTGACAGAAATTGAGAATTTCCCGATACTCGGGGCGGCCGCCCTAAGTCTTACCCTACGCTCAACCTAACCTCATATTTACACTGACGGGATAGAGATCAGGAAGGTAGGGTTTGAGAGTGAATTTCCAGGTGTTGGTGAGGAGGGAGAGTGGAAAAAACAGTAAAAAAAACCCAACCTTTTATCAGCGTGACAGCTTGTGTGGACCAATCTTAAAGATGAGTACACACGAGCGAAACAAACGCCGTCGCGAACACAATTTGGTTCGATGTTCGCGACGCGCTCCGATACACTCGGACTCCGTTTTGAGCCAGCGACTCAAAGGAATGTTCGGAGCGCTGTTACGCATAGCGTGGATGTTTGTCGAACCTGCTTCCCACCCCCCTACCCTACCCCTCCTCCTATACACACTCAGTACATTTTCTGGTGTCTAACCTATAAAGTACATAGTCACTGTTACAGTGATCGACATGATAGATTGGAATAATGAAGATGATGTCCTGAAATTTATTGAGTATCATCATTTTATTTGGGACCCATGGAGAAGACAAGCAGGTTGGGGAGGATCGAACATAGTGGGGCGCTTGAAAGTTCGTGACTTAACGAGTTCGCACTTCGTATTGAAGTGCGGTGTTCTACATTCCGCAATACCCACTTCGGTGGCCGCATGGTCTAAGTTGCCACTCTCACAATGACGAGGAAATTGGGGTTAGAATCCTGGTAGGGTGCACTGAGAGTGGTTCCCCTAAATGCTTTTCCACTCTCACTTCATGCAAATGAGGGTACACTTCCTCTCAATTCGACCTTCCTACATTAGAATAATCAGTAAGTCTACTTATGTGTATAACCCGAACGGGCAGTGCTAAAAAACAAGTGAAATTGGAACTAGTGGAATAATATTATTCTTGTAAAATATTATCTTTCAATTAGATTTTGTTCTATTAAAAACAAAATATTTGCTTGGTCTCTATCCCACTGTTTTTTTTTAAAGTATAATACAGATTCGACGATACAACGTCTGGTTCGAGTGGTATAACCTAATGTATCTGCTATCCAAAGGGTGAGTTGCACAGGTGTCGTTAGAGCGTAGAGGGAGATAGGGGATAATATTCTTGAATGGGACACTATTAGTATCATCACAGAAACTGTGAATTATTTTATTTACAAAAATCTTAAATCCATGTTCACCGAAATGCATAAGTAGGTTTTCATATGACTTATCGAATACATTTATATGTAATTTTTCTGTGTTATTCATTTGGTAGGGTTATTTTTTTATAATCTAAATAGAAAATGGGTTTCGTTCTCCCCCTCCCCCCGCAATCCCATACGAACATTAAGGGCTAGCGACGCAAATGTTGAGACGGGCTCTTAAGGAAAAATTAAGAAAATCAATACGTAGATGTAATTGATAATTCAATATTAAATTTTCTTGCTTTTCATTTTTTGGTTGATATGAGTAGCTGCAGATTGTTTCTATTCCCCCGTAAAAAGATTATGTGTGAATTAAGTTAAACAAGCTGCTAAGCAAGCCGTCAAATGTTTATATGTTGTTCTAGATAGAATCTTTAACTGTGATAACATGATATGTGATATATACCATATTTTGTAAATACGTATAAAGATGGCTTTCCCTAAATTAATTGTTTTATTCCACATTCACAAAACGATCTATTATTAATAGAAAAATTCTTAGAAAATAATTAATTTCACAGCCCCTACAATCAAGAGCTATTACTACTGCTAGTCAATCTTGAAACTAGAATTACGAGGGCATCATCCCCTAATGAGTGACCTCCATTGTGTCAAAGTTCGTAGAGGCAGCGTTAGTTTGTCGGGTCGAATTCTGTGGGTTCTTTGAGAGGCACGAGCACATGGCCACAAGAGACTTAACCAGGGTTGGCTCATACCAACTTACCCTTCCTAGTGACACACAAGGAGCACCTCCCTCCCTCCCCCCAACCGTGGACCTCTTGAACAGTCCACGTTCCGATTACTAACTCTCAGTGGGATTATTATATTCAGCACCACGTCTTACTACCCTTTCGTGTTATATGCTTACGTACTAATTAAGCTAATGTGTTAAGGACGAGGAAGGTAGAATTTAGTGGAAATGTAGCCGCACTTGCGGGTAGGTAGAGTGGAAATCAATCAAGGAAAAAGTCATCCTCAATACACCCAACCGGGATTTGAGCCCCGAACACCCCCACACCCCCTTCCTCATCAGCAGTCCAGTCTATTGTGCGAGTGTAAATCAGGGGTCGGCAATCTTTTCGGGACCCATCAACTTGTTTTTTCATTCTACTGTACTTTTTCTTTTTTTTTTCTCCTACATAGTATTCCTTAAAATCAACCTCCCTCAAATATGTGTCCCCCTCCCCATAAAAAATAAATATAGCGTAAATTGTCATATTAAGCTAATTAATTTTCTTAGTGGAAGATATTTGGTCCAAAAGGAATGAGGCTACTGGGGGGTGTAGGAAGTTACACAATGATGAGTTTGTACCCTGTATTCATCACAAGTTTGGTAGATTATCTCAAATAAATAAAATTCAAATAAATACCTATTTTTAAGTATGTAACAACCACAAAAACCTAATATCCAACTTCAGCTTTGAATTTTAAAAATTGACCTTCACACACCCCATTAAATTAAAAACCAATAATATTAATGTTCGTTAAATTACACATGGAAAAAGATATGAAAATATCCCTCGTTTCCTCTTTGTTCATGACCAATATAAGTCCCTGTAGTTACGGTATTGTTAAATCCTTTCTTCTATCCTATGGACACGTTCTCCCCTTCTCTTTGTTGCCAGCAAAAAAATAACACAGGGTTGAGAAGGGAAATAGAATACATTTTCCCTGAAAAGCCTCCGGATCAAATCGATCCTGGCGTGTGTAGGTAGAGCTTCTATGCCTTTCTCTGTGGAACTAGGAATAAGCCACCCACGTATGCCGCCCACACACACACACACACACAAACACACACACATACACATACAAACACAAAACCGGCCACAAGCAACCAGAATCATTTTGATTTGACGGGAGTCTTGGAATTTCTGAGTCTAATAAAGAAGGTGTCGTGGTATGAAGACAAGCTTAGAAAATGAAAAAAACCCACATATTTTTAGACAATTCGACCATGTGACCAATGCGTGTTTAACGTATTTTTTCATCACCGCGTCTTACTATCCATTCGGGTTATACACTAGTGGTTTTAGGGATGAGGAAGGTTATATTTGTAGGAAATATACCCGCATTTGCGTGAAGGGAGAGTGGAAACCCATTTTGGGGAAAAAATACCCTCAATACACCCGACCGAGATTCGAGCCTTGATATCCTAGTCATCGGTAGTCTGGTCTACTACCAGAGTAGCGAATTAGACCATGCGGCCACCGAAGTGGGTATGAGGAATGTTGAATTTAGTAGAAGAGAACCCGGATTTGCGTGAAGGGAGAATGGGAAACCGTTTAGGAAAGCCCCCCTCCCCCACCTCAGTACGCCCGACCATAATTCTAACCCTGAGCTCCCTGTCATCAACAATCCAGTGAATTACGAGAGGGATGCGTTTAGAACATTCGACCACCGAAGGGGGTATATTGCAAGTTGCTTGCCTAATGTTTCTTTTTTTGTGCCAGTGCTTTTAAAATAAAATGACCATTTTTTCCTGAAGATTTTAATTGCCATTTAAAAGATACACAACACACGCTATGACCACCTCTGTGGTTCAGTGGTCAGAGTTCTTGGCTACAGATACAGAGGTCACGGGTTCGATACCTGCTGTTTCTAGATATTCTGTGAAGCTGTGGGTCTGGAACGGGGTCAAATCAGTCTCGTGAGGACAAATGAGGAGCTACTTGAATCAAAACGTAGCGGTCTCCCTCTATAAAACTGAGATGAATGGGGTTGTTGTTTCGTCCAGTTGACACCCCCTATCCCCGAAAGTTGGCACTGTCTTTGACAACAGATGGCGACCGCTCAATCGGTATGGTTAGATTGCGGGCTGACACCATGTAGTTTTTAAACATAGACTAGCGTAGAATGGGTTGTCTATGGACACATTTTAGTACCTTTTTAGCTCCTACCACGTAAATTTTAATCCAAACATTAAAAAAAATGTATTTAAGATAGATCTGATCGTTGACAAATTTATATTTGCTAAATTTGCAGTCTGTGAGATAAGGATCCGTTTTATAAAAATTGTTAAAAATTCCGGAGTTATCCCTTATCCCCCAAATAAGGGGTAACTCCGGACACCTACTAGCTTACACTTAAAAATCAAAGTTAGATAGGAGTGAGATGACTTCGGACCTTATCAATTGTTATATATAGTTTGCACAAAAAATATATTTTAACATAAAATAGAGTTACATGTTACCAGTGTAGATAAACTAGAAACTACGTATACAACACACATGCAATTATTTCACGGAATCAACATTAACAAACTTGAGATTAAACACCTTAGCTCAATTGATAGCGTGTCTGTCCACTGAGCTAAGGAGCGCGTGTTCGATTCCTGGCATGGTCGAAACATTTATTATTGGTAAAATGTGAAAAATGTGAGTTTCCCATGTCTCAGTGATATATTAACGGCTGGGAGATGGATGTTGTATCTGTTTTAGATTTAAGATCGTTTGCAAATCGCGTGATGATATAATATGTTGGTTCAGAAAGTGTATGTTAAATACTTTAAATAAATGAAATGACAAACTTGAACAAAAATCGTCCTCTTCTTAAATCTAAAAAAACAACAAAAAAAACGAACAACTTGAGTACTATATACTGTGCATTCGTCCTTTATTTTCAAGATTAGCTTTTATATTATAAGATATGTATAGTCAACGTTCTACAACTTTTTTGTATTTTCTTGACATACCTAAAGTCACCCCACATATGTCCAAAAACAGAAAATAAAGACATAAAAAATAGGCTATCAACACATTTGACAGAAACGTAGACTAATGTAAACATTATATTAGCGGCTAGCCATGATGTTCAATACAAACATTTTTGCCACTATACTTTAAAACTATTTAAAGAATCATTAGTTTAAAAAAAAAGTCGTGTTTAATTCAGTCCACTTAAAGGTTTAGCGTAAAAAATAACTACTAAAGCTTCCACAGTTGAAAACAAATAAAAATCCGTTGTGACACAAAACATTGTTATCTCTTTATTTGTAAATTGATATTAGTTGTTTAATCATTAAATTGGCGCTAACACCCTTTACGTGAATAATGGAAGGGCCGTCCAAAGTCACCCCACATGTCCGAAGTCATCCCATACTATGCAGGCATATTTTATTTAGCTTCATATTATTAGATAGTGACACTGAAAATGTAGTGTCATATATATAATAAAAGCAACTGGATACATCACATGAAAGTGGTGTACTAGCCTAAACAAAGCTAAGGCCAACGCTTTTTTTTTAACTCGTCGCTGATTATGATAACGTGCATTGTTGTCAGATTTGACTTTTGAACTTTAGTTGCAACCGATTAGATAAAACATTTTATATAATCTATCCGTTTAGTACAGTGTTTAATTTATTTGACAAATCGGGGATAAAACATGTCATGGGCATAAGTTTAATTTCGAGGACGGTCTCCAAAAATCGAGTACAAATGTTCACCTTATTTTAAAAGGTTTAGGTTGTATCACTGTGGAACAGTGATTTGTCCTTTGCCTTACAAAATTTCCAACTACCCTTTAACATATTAGTAAGTTTGATTCACGGGCTATTAACGACTATGAGGAGGCTAGTTTAAAATAAGT
Source organism: Timema monikensis (assembly GCA_902151445.1). Lineage (NCBI taxonomy): Eukaryota > Metazoa > Arthropoda > Insecta > Phasmatodea > Timematidae > Timema > Timema monikensis. The sequence goes on along the minus strand of CABFVZ010000546.1, from coordinate 211,106 downwards.
GTGCCCTCATTAGTAATGGGAGCTGTTTTAAAAACAGAAATAATAAATCGCATGAGATCATTCTCAATACACTCCGTTGGGATTAAAACTTTGAACTTTATCGTCAATAAGAAGCAGTATAATATCACACTGGTGGCCACACGGCTTAAGACGTCAGTTCAGTGATGGATAGGTTTTCTGGTGTTGGGGAGGTCAAGGTTTTTGAATCTCGGGTGCGCTGAGGTGTGGCTTATCAAATGTGATCCATCACTGTAGCATTCTATACCCCTGTCAAAGCTAATGCGTGTTCACTTACTCTAGTAAGCCCACCTAAAACCAACCTTTAAAGATGGTATGTACCTGCTTCCGTGACCTCGTGGTCTAAGGCGCTACTCTTGCAGTAAACTAGACTGCCGATGACGGGGAGATCGAGGTTCGAATCTCAGTCGGATGTACTGAGGGTGCTTTTCCCTCAAATGTTTTCCCCCACTAATTCCACGCAAATGGGGGTGTACTTCCTCTGAATATAACCTCCACAATACCTTAAACTATTAGCGTAATTAGTATATAAGAGGTTCTAAAAAAATGTTATGTAAGGGGAATGTGAGTTAAGGATAGTATTTTAGCAGTTTTCATGACAAAGATAATTTTTCACCCAAAATAAATACAATTTTTGTTTAATAGATTCTTTAGTTTAATTGTCTAAATACTGTAGTCTCAACAGTGAGTTCTTGAATAATTGTAATTAGCATCGTAGCATTTGATCAGAAACATTTTTGAATAAAAAAATAAGGTCCTTCTCAACTTAGGCAATTTAAACGACAAACATTAAAAAACTGTCGAGATTACTATGCATAAGAAACTAAACGAAATGTATCTACTGATAATTTTTTTGATTTATTTTGGCCAAATAATATTTTTTTGTCATAAACACCGAAACTATAAGAACTTTAACTCGATTTTCCTTTCAGACTCTCTACCCCCCCCCACCATACACACACTCCTTAAATTAAGCCGTCATGGGAATGGAATGAACCATATACATAATATTGGTATATTCCACGTTCCATTTGTAATTGATATGCCACTTCATCATTTCACAGTGGTATTGACTAACATTATATGGTTGGTGTAAACTGGTATTATTACTACTACACCATGGTGCAAGAGGGTTTACGAACTCTACCAGTATTACATTGATTCAACATTAACACAGCAGAATTCATTTAGACATATATACGGATCAAATAGACAAGCTATTAAAGTTGCTAAGTACGGTTATAGCCCCATCTAAATATTATTTTTAATATAAAAATGGCACCTTGACACGGTAAATGAACTCGGGACCTTATACTTGTTTCACTAAAGCTCTTACCACAGCGCTTTCCAAGAGTCGTCCCGTGTTGGTTCACTTTCTCCCACATTGATCCTTCCCTTAGAACCAGTGGGTCTCTTTCTCTCATAAGAATAGTATTGATCAGTGGCGGATCTTGGCGGATCGGGGAATATTATTTTGGGGGATTTTAGCATTGATCCTCCTCACTGTGAAGTTGGTTCACTTTCTCCCACATTGATCCTTACCTTAGAACCAGTGGGTCTCTTTCTCTCATAAGAATAGTATTGATCAGTGGCGGATCGAGGAATATTATTTTGGGGGTTTTAGCATTGATCCTCCTCACTGTGAAGTTGGATCACTTTCTCCCACATTGATCCTTCCCTTAGAACCAGTGGGTCACTTTCTCTCATAAGAATAGTATTGATCAGTGGCGGATCGGGGAATATTATTTTGGGGGATTTTAGCATTGATCCTCCTCACTGTGAAGTTGGTTCACTTTCTCCCACATTGATCCTTCCCTTAGAACCAGTGGGTCACTTTCTATCATAAGAATAGAATTGAACAGTGGTGGATCGTGGAATATTTTTTTGGGGTTCCTAGCACTACGAAGATGGGCCACTTTCTCCCTCATTGATCTCTTATCATAGAGCAGGCAAGCCACTTTTATCATAAGAATAGCATTGAACAGTGGCGGATTGGGAGATATTATTTTGGGGTTTTAGCACTGCAAAGAATGGCCACTCTCTCCCACATTTATCCTTCCCATTGAGCTGATGGGTCACTTTCTTTCATAAGAATAGCGTTGATCAGTGGTGGGATTTTAATCCTTCATGGTGTGTAGAGGTTTTTTTACCATAAGATCTCCCGAAACTCCTTAACATGAATGTTGGTACAATTTTTGTAACTCTATCCTCCTCGTTATTCCTTCATTAATCTGCGGGAACACAAGACGGGCCGTAAGACATTTAGGACTGTAAAAAAAATCAGTGAAGTTGTCATAAGATGTTAAGCATATACAATTTTAGTTAAAGTGAAAATATTTAAAATGTAATCTGAATAAAGTTGTTTAGGGCTTGGTGTCACTGACAAATAATATTTTGTTTGTCATTTGTCATAAACAACAAAGAATTTTCTTAGGTAAATTAATTACTAAGATTTTGTCCTTTTTTTGTGACGCTATTCTCCCAACTAAATAAGTATAGAGGGTGTTTTTTTTCACTCTTTCTAAGTTGTCTCAAAAAGTATGCACGACACGAAAACAATGTTCTCACAAAAGTTGTGGGGTTTTGAGGAGAATGAGAACAGCATTAATTATTTTAGATTTGGTGGACGTTATTACGGTTATTTCAAAGTAAACTTTTTTTTAAATAGAAACTTATTATTTTAGCAGTATCTTATTCAAAGCAAAAAAAACCCTTTTGTTCTAAACATGTTTTTATTCAAGCTCTATTTTCAAAGTTGGGCAGATATTTTGGGAGATACAATCATAGAACCATGATCGAGATATCAGTTGTGATTTGTCCTTATAAATATTGGAAGATGTTATTAATTATTTTTCTACACAAGAAATAGAAAACCAGACAGACGATAATGGTGTAATTGCTTCAGATGAATACTTGCTTTATTTCCAACCAGATGGAACACCACCATACTACACTGTTCAACAATGGCTCAACAATACATTTCCGAACCAGTGGATTGGTAGAAGAGGAGTTATCGAATGGCCCTTAAGATCCCCAAATCTAGCCTTATGATTTTTGTTTCCCATGGGGCTATCTAAAGTCAAATTGTTTGTATAAAACAAAAGCCTACCATGGTCAAATAACTCCGCCAAATGGTTACCACAGTTTGCAGAAATATTCATAGAGATGTTTTTCAAAATATCAGACGTGCATTCGAAGATAAGACTTTATTTTTTAATGAAAAATAATGGAGAACACTTTGAACCATAATTGTAATAATTATTTTTTGGGATACATTAAAATAACAGTACCTTAAAATAATACTGTTTAGTAGTAAATCACACTTAGTAATAATATCTTGATATTTGGTCAAATATCTTTGATAGTAGAGCTCGAATAAAAAGTTTCACATAAAAGTGTTTTATTTTATTGCGTAGAATAAGTTCCTCCCAAAAAATAATACATGTTTCGATTTTAAAAACAAAAACAAAGCTAACCTTTAAATATCCTTGAAAACGTCCACAAAATAAAACAAGCTAAAATTGCACTATAACTTTTTTTTTAGACCCAGTTTTAAACTTTATAATTTTATTTTTAAAGAATTAAATTCCTCATTTGTATGTTTGGACCAATAAAAATGATCAATATTGGGTCCACAAGGGTCAACACTTTGTGTTAAAATTTTGACTTCCGGTTAAAATTTTCGAAATTTTATTAGGTGTTGCACAACTTTAGGTCATCGCATTGCTATTAAATTACTCATTTATAAATTTTGACCAATAAAAAAAGGTAAATATTGACTATTGAGCTTAAAATTGAGATAGATCATTGTTGTACAAACATTTCTCCTAAGAGGTTTAAGGAAAAACCTCAACTTTTTTAGAGGCTTACTTATATTTAATTACTCTATAGCATTGGAGAATTATTGCGTTAAAACTAAAGTAGTATTTCTTTACAACTAAAGCTCACAAAAATGCATTAATATATTTGCCAATATCTCAGAAACTATTGGATTTATAAAAATATATATCATATAAAAGTTTTTATTTTTAATAGTACTACAATTTTGCAATAAAAAGTTATTTAGTATCTCAAATAGTTGCGGAGATACAGAAGTTTCTTTCATTTTAATGGGAAAATGAAAATATCCAGTTTGTTTATAATCTTAATCAACGCCTAGATACAAATTTTAATCAAAATTGTTAGAGCCGATTTTGAAAAAATCGATTTTGTCTCTCTTTGGCCTCTATTTAACTTCTATTAATTTTAAGTTTAAACAGACACAAGGAACGACGGCAATGCAAAGACCACTTTTTAAGGTTCAGGGGGTCATAAGACGTCAACATCTATCCACATTTCAGGTTAGATTTTTTTTTTACGGTCAAAATACTTTACCTTTTGTGTTCGAAAAGTTAAAAAATATATATATTTGTGTCTAGCTTGAAAATTATTGGTTTTATAAAAATATGATTTAAATAAATTATTTTTATTATAAATAGGCGTACATATTTGTAACGATAAGTAATTTCATAGCTCAAATAGTTTAGGAGATATAAAAAAAGATAATTAACGCATCAGACCGGAGCCCTTAAAGTCATTTTGCCCCAAAATTGAGAATAGCCATTTTGTTTAGAATATTTACAAATGTTTATAAATCAAATTTAATCAAAATCGTTTGAACCGATTTTGAAAAAAATCTACTTTCTTTATTTTTGCCCTTGAGTAAACTATCCCTTAATTTTAGGGTTGTATATCCAATTCCATAAACTTCTCAGGGCAAGCCTATGAAAACCCTAGATACAAAGTTTTAGCTCAATCAGTAACATAGTTTAGGCTCTATTCCGAGGTACAGACAGACAGACAGACGGAAATTCAAAAACCACTTTTTCGGATTCGGGGGG
>CABFVZ010000546.1:143641-205595 GCA_902151445.1 Timema monikensis | reverse complement strand
GGGGGGGGGGGGTTGAGGGACTTTGTGCCGCGGAGCGTGAGCCGCATTGTAGGCAGGCTTTCAGCAGAGTTGCGTCCCTATTTTTTTTTCCTCCAACCCAAACATCCCTAAAATGCCCATCCATCCCCTTCCACACAACTCGCCAGTCAGCTTATCATTAACAATACCCACTGCCATGTTACATTTATATGTCATCAAAACTACATCCACAAAATAAACGAAGCGAGTAGTCCTTTATTAGTTAGCAATCTGCTCTCATGCACCGTTAATTTAATTTAGCCTTTATTACCCACACCGATGGTCACGTGATCTAAGGCGTCAAGCTCGCAAGAGATGGGCAGGTAGGTCTTGGTTCGAATCTCAGTGGGAAACAATAGGGCTGGGTTTTCAACACGTGATTTATGACTATAGTTTCTCTATCATATCTTTACACTAATGTGGGTACAGTTCCTCAAATCTAACCTTAAAATCCCTTCTATAAATAATCAGGCCATTAAATAACTCTTATTAAAAAGCATTTCTAAATAAAAGTCTTCATCGGGATACAAACAAAATCGAGTTTTTACTGATATATTTAATGTACACTTTCTAAACACATATTAAAATATTGCTTTGAAATTAATTTAATCCCGTTTGGTATAACTCTTCACAACCAGTCGTAGCTCCTATACAAGGATTTATGTGGGAAACAACTCCTAGAAAATAAAAACTTTTTTTTTTGAAATCATCATTTATATTATTTTACTTTATTAAATAATGTTATTTTATAGGTATTGATATTATATATCAAATTTGACGTTGACAGATCACATGACTTTACGTATAAATATACACACATTGTCTTAGTAGCTTTTAAAATGTTAAAGGAGTTCCCTACAATCAAAATCGAGTTGTATGTATTCATTAATTGAACAGAAGGACGAAAATTGCAAAATATTAGTAAATATTTATGTCAGCATCTCCGAGATTCGAACCAGGGTTGCGTTGATTTTCAGCTCACAAAATTCGATCAAAAGGTGGCGAGGATAACTTGATATTTGTCTTTAAATCTTGAGATTAAATGTGTGTACCAGTGGCGATTCGTAGCTAAAATTAGTGGGGGTGTGCTCCAGAAAATGTTTAGCTTTTGTTTTAAAATTGTGTAAAAGGAAAGAAAAAAACATGTATAAAAAGAAAATTTATTCAGGAACTTGATAAAATCTTAACAAAAAAACTTTTTTTTACTTAATTTAACTTAAATTGTTACAGTTCAAGTTTGATCTATTCATTTAAAAATTAAATCCATTCTTCTTGTTTTAATTTGAGCAAATGGTTCAATAATTTTTTCCTTGATCTCTGGATGACAATTGAGCACATTTTTCTCCATTGAAAGTACTGCAAGCGCATTTAATCTTTCTGTTAAATAAAATAACTGAAAGAAATGAATCAAATAGAATAGCTGGAACCAGAATAATAATCTAATTCTACACACTTTTACACTTTATCACAGTCAAGAATATGGTACACGGTTTTTAAGCACAACAAACGCCGAGTAAAAAAAAAAAACTTCCTTCCACCATCACGCCAGAGCCGGCGGTGTGAGAGCAACAGTGCTCTCTCTACCTGCAGGGCTATTATGACCATTCGACGCAAAGTTAGTTGCTACCGCTAGTTAGCTTCACTTTAAAGGAAAAGATAGCGTCTGGGTTATTATGACCACCACGCTTTGTATCGTCCGCTAATTTTAGCTTCGACTTTGCTTCTAGCGTTAACGCACAGAATAAAATCAGTTTGCGTCAACAGTTGGCAACACTTTTCCAAAGAATATTACCTTTTAAGAAGTTAGAGGCTAGAAATTAGGTACATTTATTTCAATAATGCTGGTGTTTATGACTGAACATTATTAATTTATTTTTATTTTCCCAAACAGCTGATCACAAGTCACATTATTTGCAAGAACGATTTAACCTAGCTTAATTTAATAAATCACTTGCATAATTTTGTTTGCTTACGATTTGAAAAGAAAAAATACTAGGCCTAAATTATTCAATACACATAACATATCGTAGTCAAAAAACATGTGAGCTATGCATTAAAATAGTAATGTCACATGGGGAAATGAATAAATTAGTATAAGAACTTGGCTAATAAAGAAACAATGTTTTTGTAAGATGTATGTATGCTTTACGACCCAATACTTTATTCTTCATATATTCATGTTGATATTGGAACAAGTGTGTTTTATTATATTAATTAAAAATAATTTCAACAGTTTATAATGTAGACTTCTCCTTATATTTAGGCCTATTTTAATTTAAAATGACTTTAATTTATAACTAAAAAAATATATGCCTTATAAAACTTTCTTTTCAAAAACAACTTTTAACAAACAGTATATTAATAGTTTGTATTTTGGCTTTTTAGTAGGCCTATTTTAAAACCGTCCTCGATTTTGTCAAGCCAAAAATTGAACGTTCAAAGATATAGGCTTACAGTAAGGTGTTTTTATATTTTATATTGTTTGATTGCGTTGAGGTTTAATAAAGAAAACTTCCTATCTATACAGTACTCCACCTGAACATATATAGGCAGAATTTGTGCTAATTTTATTAATTTACAGTGTTAAAAAGGTTTTCACGTTTGAGAATGAATCAAATATGCGGTGTTAAGATCTTAGAAAATAAAACTAATTACTTAAAGTTGATGAAAGCGTTCAAGATCTCTCAAAAATTGTGTTCACACTGAATATTTTCGACAATTTAATGTCAGTCGTCCTACTAAGTTAACAAAAAAAGTGAACGAGAGGGTGGTTTGGATGTCTAAAAATAATAAAAGGCATATTTTACTTAAAGGGAATTATTTAGACTTTAGTTAAGTGATTAAGGATATAAGGATATTTTATTTCTTTATAATGATTTGTTTGCAATTTATTCACTTCACTATAACTAGGTTTAACTACTATATATTGGTTTCAGGTAATTTTAGTAAACCTTTTATGATTAAAATTTAGGCCTAAACCAAACCGCATGCAAATATTAAGCTAGGGCCTATTTAGTTATTTACAGTCAAACACCACGTCGCTGGCACTGTGAAGCGCACAGTTCCATACAAACATGTTTGTATATTTTTCATAAACTGGGGCATGGCTACTGAAGTACTGACATTAAGCTTAAGCTTAAGGAATATATATTGTACTACACAAATAAATAAAGAAATAAAGAATAAAGGACTAATTATATTAAATGTCATCAATAATATCAAGTGGAAATAGGGGGTGCTGCAGTTCCACAGTGCCTATACACGAGCTGCCACTGGTGTGTACTTTATAAAAATTTTGTTGTATAAACGCACAACCTACAAAGTAAATCATATCCACCACCATCACACATATCCAAGAAATGTACTATATGAAAAAAAATATTAACCCACTAAATAAGACACTTTATTTTTAGACACAACCTAAGAACTAACTCTTATCCACAAGAATTGTAATCATCATCTGACAAGGCTCCAACCATACGTCCTTGGACTGTTTTAAATAGAGGAAATAAATTATTATATTACCCATTCTGACAAGCAGCGAAAAACTTTCATGTAACAAAACCAAGGGAAGGAAAGGAGAAAGGTAAAAATCACCAACATTTGTCTGAGAAGAAGTTTGCGAGACTACAATGGAGAAATACCATCATCTACTACTCGACACAGTAAACATTGCATCCGGAGAGAATGTCAACTTCTTGAAGAATGAAATGGAGGGAGGGGGGGACCGATGATACACGTCATCAGTCGTCAGCTTACGGAGTGGGTGCGTAAGCTCAGTAGTTTAGGCCTCTCAGTAGTTTTGTGTAGAATGTTTTTACCTTACTTCTTTTGACAAACATTACAGATACCTAATCAACATATGGCTCAACTATGCTGCATAAGCAGTGTGACCGTGATACAGAAAGTTAGAAAACTTTCGGAGGAGCTCAAAATAGACATATTATGCGTACAAGAACCGTATTCGGCCAGAAGCAAAATTCCACACATGCCTACAACAGCCAGAATAATTACCTCCGGAGAAGCACCTGTGACTGCTCTTATAGTGTTCAACAGGCACATAACAGGGACTGCCATATACCAATTCTGCAATGAGAAGGTAACATGTGTGGAAATAATAACGGAAGAGCAGAAATACATAATAGTAAATATGTACTTTCAATATAGAGACCCAATCGAGCCCTACCTTGATCAAGTTGAAAATATCTGCAGAACATATCAAAGACACTCCATTGATAATCACAGCAGATGTAAATGCGAAGTCTCCACTTTGAAATATCCATGGAGCCATTCTTTAAGATAGAAGGATCCAACAGAGGGCGAAAGAGGGGCATGACTCTAGAGGAGTTGATAAACGAACTACAGCTAGAGGTAATGAACCTACCCGATAACCCACCGATATTTGTAGGAAGAGCAGGAGTGAAGTCAAATATAGACGTAGCCATATGTAACCAGCATGCGGCAGGAATGGTAAAGAACTGGGAATTGAAGGACAATTTAATCGTAAGTGATCATAGCATATATCATAGCTTATTCCAAACATCTGGAAACTGAGTGAGATGGTCGTGCTGAGTAAGAGAGATAACAAAGACCCCCAGCTTCCGAAGTCGTACCGTCTAATATGCCTTTTAAATACCATGGGAAAGCTTCAAGAAGAGAGAATATGCGAAAGATTATGTTGGCATAGGTAAAGGATAGGCATGAATCAAAGATAGTACGAATTTTGGAGAGGTAAATCGACACAGGATGCGATAGATAGCCTTGGTGATGAGATTAATAAATCGTACCGGCAAACGATATGTGGTGGGCTTATTTGTGGACATATCGAGGGTATTCGATAACCTGTGGTGGTCGGCGCTATTAAAGCAGCTCAGAGATATAAACTGTCCGCGTCACCTTTATAAAAGCTTTAAGGATTATTGCAGGGGCAGGTATGCCACTCTGAGATGTCCGAGAAGAAGCCTACAAAATAAACTAACAAAAGGATGTCCCCAGGGTCCTGTTAGTGGGCCAGTGTTCTGGGATGTGGGTCTTGAACCAGGTCTGGAATTGATAGGCACTCCCTGAGGTGGTTGGATTGGTTGCCTTCGCTTACGACTTGCTGATAATTGTAGAGGGAAATTTGAGGAGAGAACTGGAGAAAAATTGCAACCAGGTGTTGATGGAATTGGATACCTGGTACAAATCAGTAAAACTAACAATGGCACCAGCGAAGACAACCTATATGCTTTTCAGGGGATCCTTAGCTAGAGATCCAATCCTCAAGATAGATGGAAGAACGATAAGAAGAAGCAGGATGACAAGGTACCTAGGGCTGACACTAGATGAGAAACTTAACTATACAGTTCATGTGAAGAAAACGTGCGAGAAAGCGCGCACAGTAACGAATAAAAATCATCAGTATTGGACAAAGAAGGTTTAGGCTACCAATGAATGTGATTGCAACAAACCACCAAGCAATATTACTATCTGTTGTTAGCTATGGAGCTAGCATATGGGTAGGAAGGCTGGAGCAGGTAATACCCTCCAGGATGCTGCGGAGGCTACAGAGTAGTGTGCTTCTGAGTCTCTCCGGGGCGTACTGTATGGTGGCTACAGACGCATTGTGTGTGGCTCTGGGTATCTGTCCCCTATAACTTCAGAAGACGAACAAACTGAGGAAGACGAAACATCACCAAACTGGACAGGGTATATGGGGAATTAAACAAAAAAAAGGGGGGGTTAAAACTGGATTGTAACAATGCAAAGGATTTGGGTTATCGTGAACTTGCTGTGTCAGCTGGACCTGGATGTGCCGGACAGTGGAATCCTGGCAGGGGCAACTAGCAAATATAAGAATGAATCAAGAAGCAGGGAGAGATACCTGTCGTCAAGGGCTTACGTCACTTGGTAACAAATGTCCACAAGAGTTGACGGCTCGGGCCTTCCTTTGTCAACTGGTGGAGGGGGATCCTTGCAGATGCAGACATACAGTATTGCAAGGGAAACGACAGAACTATCACGTCCAGGACAAAATAAACAACAAAATATCCAAATGCAGTTGACTAAATAGGTGTTAAAATTAGTAAAATAGATTGTTTAGGATTAACATAGGACAGGGAGGAAATTAGAGAATAGGAGAATATTAATTCTATGTGTAAGTTAAATTAAAGTAAACTAGGTTTAGTAATAGGCTTAGGATTCTAACCTGATAGTTATATTATAAGTAAAACTAATTAATTAAAAATAAATAATGTTGTATACTGTATACAATTGTAAATGGTACGTAAAGTGTTTTTAAAATTGACTTCAAATAAGCGTGCTAAACCAACTATTCCCAACGAAGGACATATGTTCCATTTGCCATTTGGTACTAACTGTACTAGAACGCTCCTCTCACCCCTTCGCCTTTCATACTCTAGAGCGATTGCAGCGCTTGGCCCCGAGATGCAATGTTTTCTGTGTCGAGTAGTTGCGCAAATCTTATTAAACTTTTTCCACTCGCGACCCCTTTTCATCCGAGAAATTTTTACGTGACCCCGTGTATATAGGTAGACTATATAAAAAAAGGTATACAAATCAAACATTTTGTAACCGCACGGCCTAATTTGAAAGGCGTGTTTGTATAATATTGTGTGTTATGGATTGTGAATGACAAAACGAGCGTTGCAGGTTGTTGTGATTTGCCTGCAAACATATAGAATAGATGAGCTGACCACATAAACATTGTCAGCATTCCTTAGTCAGAAACCAGGCCAAGGGGCAGGATAAAGAGTAGGGGGATCCAGCCATCGAGGCTGAGTAACCAACATCGTAGTCTAGGGGTCATTCTGCCCTATTTGGGACTACATGGGCTAGGACGCCGGTTCATCAGTATTTGTGGAAGAGGGTACCCAGAGTACCGGGGTTTGGAAACCGTGTGGGGACCACCTAGGAGTCATGCAGGCCATTGGTTATTCCTAGCAACACCTAGTTTCGCTTCCGAATATTCTTTAGGTTCTTTCATCCTTATATCACTAACAACATCACATTTGTAATAGACATAGTAGTACTAACAAAAACCTTAAAAATCCTAGTCGAACATCAATCACGAACCCACATAGTTATACACAATCACCTCCCCCTATCCTCGGCCATAGCACATCCTGACAGATACAAGGCCTGCGTTTGTAGGTAGCAGAGAGGAGGGAGTGACAATTTACTGATAATAAATCATAAAGCAATTAGTTTTAAAACAATTCTTTGGCAAACAAAGGCTTATTACTAAACAATTTTTAAATACGAAAGTAAATTGGCATACTAATGAAATTGATGTGCTTGTTTATTTTTACATAAGGAATTAAATCTTGGCTTTGTATTTTGATTTTATAATCATCATTGCTGAGAACGTCACTTCGCATAGATGCATAGTACAAAATGTCAGAAGTATGTTTAGGGACATTTATAAAATGGTTGGATATTCTGTCCTAATACTAATCCAAAATTCATTTAACGATTTTTTTTAGGAAACTAAAGTTTTAAATCTGTTTTCTTTGATAACTCGATAACTTCTTCTTGAGCTTTTAACGGCAGATGACTGACGGTTTTGATTTCAATTGAGTATGGTTGATGAACCCAACTTAGTTTTTTATAATCAAAATTTAAAGGGAAGTATTTCTGAAACTGTGTTTCCAGGCACTTCAAATCAATCATAACTCTTGCAATTAAATATTTGGGAAGGCTATTTTAAATTATAAATCATCTGTAGCTGTTAACATTTCTAAATAACCATTTTTCACCCTATTCTTAGATATGTTGACTTTTTAGTAAAACTTTAAATTTTATCTTTTAACATAAATATGTTACAATTTGTTGTGTGCTCAGAACCAAGACTGCAGTGAAGTTGCGCGATGCAACACGAGCTAACACTATCAGACACCTCGGATTCATTATGAGTTTGATTTTGAATTAATTTTTTGTCGTTGCGCATTCGGAAACCTTTTACTGTTGCCAAATCTTTCGCAACTCACACATTAAGTTACGCGACCTCATTTGGGGCTGCGACCCACAGTTTAAGAAGCCCCGATTATAACAGTCATTCTTACTAATTTAAGTCTACCTATTCTTTTGAATTCTTTATGCTTTGCATTGTATTTACGTTCCTAGCGGTTCGAGTCTTAGTACCCATCCGGACTCTACGCATATATACATTAATGATGTAGGGATAAGAACTATATAACTTACAGGAAATATACCTGCATTTGTGTGAAGGGAATGTGGGAAGANAAAAAGACCCGTGTCTTTAAAACACTCAAATTGTTTAAAAGGGAAGTATTGGGGGGGGGGGGGAGACCTCAGTACCACCCCAACCAAGATTCGAGTCGCGGTCTGTCACCCACCATCCAGTCTAACGCCTTAGCCCACGTGAGTAGCAGCGTGAGTCCAAAAATGGTCAAATATTCCAATACTTTGTTATAAGCTAAGTTCTCATTCATGAATACATAATTTTTCAAAATATATAAACGTTTTAAAAACCGATTTTCAAATGTATTAATTTATTACATCTCCATTAATAATGCATTTTGTATCTTGAAATTATATTCATGTTAAGTTATTTCACTCGTATTTTAGTTACAAATACTAGTGTAATTTCATTCCGAGAGGTAAAATGCTTTTTTATTACTTTCTTTGCAAATAGAAAAATTATTCTTACAGCTTCCTTGGGTAACTTTTATTTAAAACTCAACTTAAACAGAATATTTTAATACACTAAAAGGATATGCAAAATACTTTCCGGATTTCGTACTTAGGTATGTATTATCTATGTAAATAAAGAAAATAAAGCTATTTACATTACGATGCAGGGTAATATACTGGAATAAGGCAGAACCAACTTTGTTATAGAATAAAACACATATAATTATAAGTATGGTATGTAATATGACGCGTAGGTCTACATATTTCGTGTAGGAAAGTGTAAAACTGAAATTGGAATATAGTTTTTTTTTTTGCTATGATTCAAAATGTGTAAGACTATACCGCATCCTGCTACCCTACCGCATATTTTTACTAATGGTATAGGATTAAGAGAGGTTTAACTTGGAGAAAATGTAGCAGCAGTTTTGTGAAGGGAGAGTGTGAAACTACTTAGGAAAAAATCACCATCAATACATTATATTGGGATATTAACCCTGACCTCATCATCGGCCTGTATATTTAGATAGTGACACCTAGGACTGTGTTACCACTAATGCAAGTGTAATTCAGATAATATACAGGCATTCTTACAATACTTAACACTTTCAACGCCTTTCAATTGCCTCCATGCCCCAAACTTAAGGTAATTGCCTCGCAGATACGATACCTCAGGAACATGACTATAGTATGATTTTGGTAGGAAGAACAGTAGAAGTTAGTTACTAAAGTTACTAAAACGATTTTAATAAATGCATACATCAAGTCATATTAGCTGCAACTGTCACTTCGGATGGATATTATCGATACCTACAGAATGACACGTATAATATGGTGAAATGTTATCAATGTTAGCCTCATTGAAATATGTTTGAGTTTTATCTACCGTTCTTCCAACCAAAATCAGAGTGTATCATTCGCATCAGTATACAGTGATTTGTATACTTACCCTTTTTCAAAATATATGGGCTACTTTGCTTATTTTTGATACAAATGTGCTATTTACGACGATTGAAATGCAGTACATGCATCAATAAGTGATTTTTTAAATTTATTTGAGGTATATAATGTGCACTTTCTGTGCCAACATATATCAGAACACGAGAATTTCTATGAGCGAACATGAAAGTGCGTACAAATTCTGCCGGGAAAGATATTTTCACGTATTTTACAAGGTTTTTACATGCCACAATTGGCATGGGACCAACGGATTTACTTCTCCGAAGAAAGTTGTGCTAAGGATTCTTATCACTCATCACCCCAGCTGGGTTTGAACCAAAGAACATTGGGTCCAGAGGGTATAACTTTATCCCAAGACCAATCGAAGTCAACGATAAGTGAAAAAAAAAAATTGCATTACTTCACGTTACGACAGTGGTCCGGAACCTAACCTACCGTAAGTGCGAGGCTAGCTCGTATATCAATATTACAATATGTTGGGTCACCTGACCAACTCTTACTTATCTCAGAAGCTAACTATTAGTAAATACTATCATATTAAATGTGACAAGGGGTAAAGCTTTCTAAGCACTCATATGGAATAAATCTTCCAAAAAAAGGGGGTGAGCGTGGGGGGAAGGGATTCCAATTTTAAAGATGGCAGGCACCATGTAAATTGAAGAATAGTTTTTAAAGTCCTAGAAGGGGTTATCTTTTAGCTCTAAATTCCTATTCTTAACTTGAGAGAATGAACAAAAGAGTTTCACTCACTTGAAAAGGAAGCCATTCACAGAAACACAATAGGCTTATTTTTTAGAAAGCTCGCCTCATTAATCTGAAATGTAAGGTTATCATTCATTACAGTAATGAGAGAAATGTGTTCTTAAGGGGCACCAAAACTAAAAGGGATGAATACTGAACATTGTATTTGAAGTAATAATCTAGTAGGAACCCCAAGTGTCATAAACGAAACAAGTTTGGGGAATTCCATCGCCTCGTCACAAGTAGGTGGAAGAGTATGTAGGTTTAGCTGACCTGTAATATTTGCTAATGCTAAAAATCTATTGGTTTTATAAGAATGTATTCAAATAAAATCTATATATTTTTAATAGTAATTTACAACGCTAAGTTATCTCTTATCGCAAATAGTTTCAGAGATATTATCAAAATTGGAAATTACTGCTTATGTAAAGTAACTTCAAAGATATTTTCATGAGAAAATAAGAATTGCCATTTTTTTCTCTCTCGCGTTCTTGCTGGTAGAGAAAATATTGTGATCGTTAGAAAAATCAAACTAGAAATTTTGATGAATTTCAACGTTTCCTGACCCACTAAATCCGAAAAAATAGTTTTTGAATTTCCGTCTGTCTGTCTATACCTCGGAGTAGATCCTAAACCATTTTACCAATCGGGCTAAAACTTGGTATCAAGGGTTTTCATAGGGTTGCCCCGAGGGGTTTTTGGAATTGGATATACAACCCTAAAATTAAGGGTAGTTTACTGAAGGGCTAAAAGAGAAAAAAAAAATCTATTTTCCCAAAATCGGCAATAACATTTTTGAATAATTTTAATTTAAAAGCATGCCAGGCCTCCACCATGGTTCGGATCCCACGTTAAACTTTAGGTCCTCTATATCATCTCACAATCATCCTACCATTACACATTAGCGGAAGTGCGTATAACCCGAACGGTTAGTAAGACGCGGTGATGATGATAATAATAATAATAATCATAAACATCGACCTAATATCGATCGCTTTCTTTTGGGTCCAAATATACTAATGAGGACTTTAATTATTTAAGGGTTTTATTGAAAAAAAAAATTATTATTAATAGCACCACGTTTTATTAACCATTCGGGTTGTACGCACCTACGCTGCTGTGTAATGGTAGTGTGATTGTAAGATGAAATGTAGGACTTACAGTTTAACGTGGGATCCGAACCATGGTGGAGTTCTGGTATTCCCCACATTCACAAGTTGTGATTAATGCACGTCTTGTCTGAGGCGAAGGAAGGGTTTGGTAATCCATAACTGAGGATTGAACCCCGGACCCTCAAGCACAGAAGTCTGACACTTTACCCCTAGACCATCAGGTCAACTTTTATTTTATTTATTTAAACTGAATACAATCCATGACAAAAGTACAAATTAATTTGATGATAGTCATGTCTAAAATAAGAGATAGGTTAGAAGTGAGAGCATCGTGTCAGCAACCTGCGTTAGAGTAGGTAGGACCTGGGTCAATACTCGGGAGGTCCGTTTGTCTTCGTTTGGGCCCGCCCATGCCATTGCATGGTGGCTTTCATACACGACTCTTATGTGTGTCAGTTAACTCGACTACTGGTCGTGATTCTCCAAGTCACTTTTGGTCACACAAGATCTGACCTTAGCAATTATCCTAAAGCGTAACGAGATCGAGCTTTCAAGCTCCCGATCTTCCAAGTTTCTCAACTCCTGAGCCTCTGGAGATATATAAAAGACCAGAAGGTGATCTATTACCCATCAATAGTCTAGTCCCCAACCAATCAACAGAAGTTGCGTCTTTTTGGGCTGCAATTATTATTGTCTTATTAAGGGCTGTAACAAACTTAATCAGTGTTGAACTAACTAAACATATTGTGCATGTTGTTTACTTTTATTGTTTGGAAATTAAAGTTGTTGGAGACAGTCGATTGTCTACTTCGACAATTTTTACATTACAAAACGATTAATAGATAAAATTCATCAGCAAATACTTCTAAGACGGTTACAGTTGATATTAATCATACTAGGGGTGTCTTATCAATAGTGTTAAAGCTCTATAAAACCTTCTTATTTTTTATATTCGATGGTCAAGCTTAATTTGGTGCATTTCTCATTTTAGATTCCAACCCATCTACATATTCTTATACATGCATAGATATCCCCCTTCTCCCCTCGTGTTTAGTTCTGTTTATATAATATTTGACACATTATTTCTATCTCTATTAGACTCCGCTAGAACAATTAACTTTCTACGCCCTTGCTAAGCAATAAGGTATGGTGTGAAGCATTAAGAATAATGTAATAAGTTAAGGTGGGAATATAGCAACGCGAGCTAAGACCAGTGTTTTTAAATTTTTATAGCAAAATAAGTAGGATATTTCTCCAGTAAAATATCCGTAATGAGCATGGCAGCATTAGACGATAAACTCTTTAAATACAGAGAAAAAGCTGTAATTAGATTCCAGAACACCTTTGATAGATACCTATTAAAAAAACTGTCGAGATTAATACGAGGATAAAATTAAATTCTATGTTTCTATTGGAGAAGTATTTAATTCTTTTCTGCCCAAAGAAATGTTTTGATATTTAAACTTCAAAAATATTGCCCTTAACTCACGTTCCCTACCCTCCCACCTTGAGTTAGTTAGCATGTCGTGTGTTGATATAATCTTTGTTTCGTAGGTGTACAATTAAAACAACGTGCACATTTTTTTGTCCTCAGAGATAATGTCGGATGGTGTGCCCCGATACGTGGCCGCTAAAGGCACAGCGTAAGGCACCTTAACATCCTATTACGCCCACGGGAAGATGGCAAACACGGCACACCTAGTCAGGAGACAGAGCTCTCAGAACCTCAACCCTCAGAGATCCTTGGACCGGCTCGAAATGAAGGAACTCAGGGGTAGACTCGTCGTAGAGAATGGCAACAACAGTATGTCGAACAGTTACGGCGCTACCAACGTCGCTTTTGATGACAACAGTCCGAACACTAAGGTAAGTGGTGAGTTAATGTTGTATTGTAAGTTTGTAACTCATAAAGAATGTCGAATTTAAATATCAATGTACCCGCGTTTGCGTGTGGGGGATTATGGAAAAAAAAATAGGGAAAAAAATTGGCACACCTAGTCGAGATTCAAAATCCCCGATCTTTCCGTCACCAGCACACCAGACAAGATCTATGATCCCTAAAAGCGTAAAGCGCACGCTTACCACAAACACTGTTATCAGCGGGACCGACACGAAAATGTCTTAGGATTTTCTTTTACCGGCAGAGAATTATTATTATCATCATCACTGTGTCTTACTACCCGTTCGGTTTGTACACACTTACGCTAATGTGTAATAGTAGGGTGATTGTGAGATGAAATGGAGGACCTACAGTTTAACGTGGAATCCGAACCACGGTAAAGGCCTGGCATTCCTCACATTCACAAGTTGTGATTAATACATGTCTTGTCAGAGGTGAAGGGAGGTTTTGGTAATCAGATAAATCTGTGCCGGAACCGAGGATTGAATCCCGGACCCCCAGCACATAAGTCCAACACCTTACCCCTAGACCATCAGGTCACCCTACCGGCAGATAAAGTGAGCATTTATCTCCGTGATTGGTACGAATTGATTTTGAATGAGAATACGAGGTAAAAATTACGATAATATCACGTGTCTCGAGGCTGCTGAGAATAGATGAGGCTGTTAATTAGCAAATCAATTAGCGACGACCGGTTTCTTGTCACATTCAGGTCATAATGAAGAGTTTGACTCAGATGAACAACACGCTAAATGACATAGTAGAATAAAAATTTCAACTCTGATATAGCTTCAAATTAACATGGGAGGAGTACACTTAGTGCAAAACTAAAGGTTTTAAAGTGTTGATAATTTATTTTTAAATTAGAAAGGTTGTGAGAGAATTTAACTTAGGGATATATATTTTATTATTAAGGAATCTGTTCCAATATTTCACCGTTTCTATTATTTAGGCTCTCGGTTTCAAATTCAATTAGTCACATAAATATATATACAGTTTTGGTCTTCATTATTTTCATATTTCTGTAATATGAGTAGTTGTAAAATTCGCCATACGATAGGTAATTAGTTTTAAATATGAAAGAGTTCGTTTAAAAACAGTTTTCATTTCATTGTATTCTTTTTATTTTATATAGCACCGCATATTACTACTCATTTGGGTTAAATGCCTAAGTACTAATTACGCTAATGAGCTAAGGATTGGGAAGGTTGAATATAGAGGAATTGGACCCGCATTTGCGTGGAGGGAGAGTGGAAAACCATTTAGGAAAAACCACTCCTGGTTCACCCGAGTGAGATTCGAAACTCGATCTCCCCATTTTCGGCAATTTAGCTCAACACAAGACTAGCACGTTAGCTAACTACGCCACCGGGGCGGGTGTATTTGTTTGTTAATATTTGTATTGCTTAGAGGTAAGAACCAAGGAATTGAATAACCAAAACGACTTATTCCTAGTATTTATTTTTAAAGGGAATGCCAGCTAAAGTAAGTAATTTTTACATCTGTTATGGGAAAAAAAACATTTTTAGACAAAATCATTTAATAAAAGATAGCTCCAGTAGATATGCTTAGGTAAATTTTCTGCATAAAGAAGCTTATCAGTTCTTGGATATTTGTCATGAGCATAGTATTTTTAAACGAAGTGAAAAAGTTATTTTCAAATTTCATGTTGGCCACGACAAATATTAAAGAATGTTGAGATGGCTAGGTTCAGAAAATTAAACTAAACGTATTACCTGAAGCTAAATTGTATCTATTTTGGTCCAAAAAGTTTTTTTGTTTTAAAAACTGTAAAAATAATACACTTAACTCGAGTTTTCTTACATCCTAACTTATAAGAAAATGGAGACCGCTGCTGCCTGTACTTAAGAGTTTGTATTTATTTATCCAAGAACATATATCATTTTTGCACGAGCCTGGTAAGTTAACCAACATTAACAACCAAATAATTTAGTTGTTAACACACCCGATTAGTTGTGAAACATTGGAACTGACCACGCTCATATGCATATTCAAGACTATTCGTCACACACATGATGACCATTCATTCACATGGTCAGTTAAAATTAGTATGTCGACAGTAGTTACTTAAACAGAAATAATAAAACGAGTGCACATTTTGAAACATTTAGTTTATTGCTGTTGCACGACGTAATCTACTAATAATTTAAGGATTCTCTGTTTCCAGTGATATTCTTTTAAAAGTACAACAGTGACATTGTCCGATAAATTGGTCGTTTTATTTTCAAAAAAAAGGGTACAGAGTGTTAGTGTCACAATGTCAACAGTGAAGATTGTTAGGAAAAGGACTCTTCAAGATGGTGCAGACAGCGGGTGTAAAGAACCATTAAAAGGCCCTGACAAAGATAAGAAATGTGAAGTGATGCCAAAGGGCGCTATGAACAATAAAGAGGGTGACGAGGGATCTAATGGGAGTTTTAAAAACAAAGACAAATGTCAGGTAGCAATTAAGTATGTTGCCAAAACAAGTGAGTGTAAAGTGTCCTTGAAAGGTGAATCAAAACAGGTAATGAGCTTGAAAAGTGGATAGACTTCATTTTAGTGGTTATATCTTTAACGTATATGAATTTGAACATGTGTTAAAACCATTTTAGAAAACATGTTCATTAAATATGGTTCTCAAAGTAGCTTTATTGATGTATCTGAATGTAGGCCTAGTGATAAAATAAGTTTTTAAAAGTATCAGTACGACTTTATAAATGTTGATGCAATCAAATGTTCTGTAATTAATTGTTAGTTCATGTGTTAGATTTATGTAGGGTTTTTTCAATGAGGAAAGTCAAGATATTAAAGAAAATGGTCGATAAATGTTAGAAATAAAATTGATAGCTATTTGTTGAAAGATTATAGAGGTACCACTTTGACCAGGGACTGTAGCTAGGGTGCCTGAGCGTCAAAATGAAGAAAGACAAATTAATGTTCGGGAACTTTTTTGTTGACTAATTATTTATGTTGAACTATTAACTTTATTTTTCGGCTTCAAAGACAATGTATACGCATTTGTTTCCTTTGAATTACTAATATTTAAAGTAAATGAGGTTTTTTCGCCAAAGTCATGAGCCGATCACTGAACTCAAAATATATCTATGTCTACACCAATTTACTTACAATTGGACATTATTTATGGCTAGAAATAACTTAGTATAGTGTCAGACTTTTGTGCTGGCGGCCGGGGTTCAATCCTCGGTCCCGGCACAGATTTATCTGATTACCAAACCCTTCCTTCACCTCTGACAAGACATCTTGTGAATGTGGGGAATGCCAGGCCTCCACCGTGGTTCGGATTCCACGTTAAACTGTAGGTCCTTCATTTCATCTCACAATCACCCTACTATTACACATTAGCGTAAGTGCGTATAACCCGAATGGGTAGTAAGACGCGGTGCTAATAATAGCTTAGTATATCTACCTTCACACATTCATGTTAGCTCATATGATCTGCATCTGCCAACTTTCATAGATAGTATCAATAAATATCAACAACACTAATACTATACTAAAATGCTTTCAATGTTTACTGCAAAGAATGTGTTTGTATTTTATAAAAGGTACTTCAAATGCCCATTCATAAAAAATCACGTTATTTATAATTTATTCTCTGTTCTCAAATAAGGGCTCTTCATGCTAATTCTGTTCATCCTAAAAGTGGAGTTGTAGTAAACTTGAGAAAAGGTATGTGTTTTCAGTTTTTATAACAAAGCTTTTTTTTTAAATTGTGAAAATAAATCAAATATTGATATTGTAGAAACACAAAGTTTAATTTTGTTTTCACATGGTGACCTAACAAGTTCTTGAATATTTGTCAAGAATGTTCTGGAATTAAATGACAACTTTTTCTCTTCATTTAAAAAGTTTGTCATCTAATGCTGCTATGCACATTACAGATATTAAACAACTGTTGACATCACCGCGTGAAGAAAATTAAACTCTAATGTTTTTATTGAAGAGATACGTGATTTATTTTGGTCAAAAAATGTTTTGCTATAAAAACTGCAAAAAACACTGCCATGTTCTCCCATTCATTACCTTCTACTTCACCTTAAAGATTATAGTAAAATTCGTACTTTAACGGATTACACTATGATGCAGCTTATAAGATATGCCCATAGTGTAACCTTTCAAGGTAAGAATCACTAGCACTTTTCCGCGTAAATGGTGTGAACATTTCATCAATAATTTTTCGGTGTACTGGAGATTGGGTCGTGGGAGGGAGCATTTATATTTCACCCCTGATGTCAAAAAACTATTTACTTCGTTGATGGGGATGATTTTATTTTACCAGTTTATTAGTTGTATTACCAGGGGCACTGCCTTTGACCCCAGGCTACCACATGCATCTCCCCCCCCCTTTCAAGGGGGATTGGGTACTGCTACCTTACACCATAATTTACCTCCCATGGTAGAGTAATCCAAACCTAACCGTATTCCTCTTCTAACTAAGAACAGTTCTACCTTGGACATACTTGACAGAGTAGCTAACGTTTGGCTGGTTGGCTTATACTGGCTATTTCATTCCCAATTAATATTTTACTGTGAAGTGCCCAATCTACCTGTTTACAACTTCTTCTAGTCGAACAGACGTTGCCCAATCCAAATATCTCTCATATAAAACGTGCACGATCCATACCCGCCCCATTATCTTTGGGAAGACCTAGACACAGATGGGAAGATAATATTAGAATGGACCTCAAGAAATAGGGTGTAGTGAGGTGGACCAGATAGAACTAGCTCAAGATAGGGATAGATGGCGTACTTTTGTAAGTGCAGCAATGTGTTTTTAGGTTTCTCATGCCATAGGGTAAGTAAAATATTTATTGGATTAATGTATGAAAACATTGAAACTACCTAAGGTAAATGTTTTAAGAACAGACGACTTTCTAGTTAAGTTAATTTTATCAGTTTTAGAAATAGTTCGATAGCAATTCATTATAGACGAATTCTTTGGTTGGAAAAAGACACACTATAATGTTGTTTATTAGGTACAACTTTTTTTAGATATACATATACTTATTAAATAAGGTTATACAAATATAATGGTAAGTATATTAGTAATAATATTTATAAAGTTGATACTTTTGACAGTGATACTTATTATGACATTAAGAAATATATAAAACTACGAGATTATTGTATATAAATCGGTTTATTGAACTGGAGGAAAATCTTTCTACGAGTGACAATGTATTTCTAAACATAATTAGAGCATAATGATTCCATTATTTAATCACATTTCTCTGCTGTCCTGTCTCACTGCCATTGTAAATAGTAAATAATTAAATTGTTTTCCTTTTGTAAAAAAAATTAGCTCTGTGTATATTTACCTAGATACAATAATATTTGTATAGTAATGTGTAAAAGAATAATTGAAAGTCCTGGAGCCATATAAAATATTTTATGTGCAACGTTAATAAAAATTTGATGACTCTCTAAAACAATTTTGCAGCTCTAGTGTGCGGAACTGTTGACTTTTAAAAAATAAAAATAATAACTACACGTCACTCAATTATCTATTAAGGTGCATCAAGCGAGTTTTGAATTGTTTTCAACCTCTCATGTTTTGTTGGGAAATCATTTATATTATATAGATGTAAAAAAAGTTTTAAAATTTACGTTCTTGGGAACCAACTTTGGTGCTTGAATGATCTAAGACTCCAATATCACCACGATAGTTCGGACTACTGGTGACAGTGATATCAGTTCCAAATCGCGGACGGGTGTATTTAGGGTGTTGTCTTTCTTAAACGTTTCCCCACTCATCCTCCACGCAAATGTGGTTACATTTCCTTTAAATCTTTATCTTCCTCAGTCCTACTATAGTAGTGTGAGATGCGATTAGCCTGAAGAGGTAGTAAGACGTGAAACACTCAAACACAAAGTCGTGAGCAGTAAATAATTAATAAGAACATGTTCTGTTCGTTCCAGGGAGGTAAAGGTGGAGGAAGCAAGTTGGGCTCCGGAGAAGGGAAGCAGGTTTTCCGGCCAGAGTCCGGTGAAGAAGAGAGAGAATCATGGGACAGCAAACTCACCTTCTTGTTGGCCACGGTGGGGTACGCTGTCGGACTCGGCAACGTCTGGAGGTTCCCTTATCTTGCCCAGAAGAATGGAGGGGGTGAGTTATTACTACCAGACATTCTCAGACGGTGATCTAGGAAAGCGCACATGCTTGTTAGTAAAATGCACATTACTATTAGTATATGTTCTGTCTCACGACAGGTCTCTTTATGTTGTCAGTTTACTTAGACTGTCAATGCGCCCTGTCCTCTCTCCTCCTTAAGCTCCCAGAATTTTCTTATTTCCTTCAAGTCATCCAATATTTGAATCCTTCTCCTTCCTAAGCTCCTCTTTCCCAAAACCTTGCCTTCCATGACCTCGTAAAGAAGAGAGTTCCACTTTAGGATGTGTCTAATCCAGTTTGCTTTGTGGCTAAGAATCACATCCAAAATTGTTCTTTTCTCACCCACTCTTCTTAGGACTTCTTCATTTGTCACCCCGTCCGTCCACCTGATCTTCTCAAGACTTTGGTGAATATATATAAACATATATGTTAAAAGTGAGTTTGCTCTTAGTGCTGATAAATAAATAGAGCTAAATGGTGTCTATATAATATATTTTCGTGTTGTATGAATAAAAAACAAAGGTTGGGCTAAGTTTGTATTGATTTAGAGGAGTCACTATTATATATATATATAGGGCATGCCGTAACATGTGGGAGCCACTTCAGCAGTGGTTAGGAGACATAAACAAAGTGAAAAAATGTATACAAGTAAGTGTCCCATTTCTTGTTTCCAAGTTGTAGTCATATTTGTACTACAGTAGAAATAGCCACAAACAATATATATATATATATAGGGCATGCCGTAACATGTGGGAGCCACTTCAGCAGTGGTTAGGAGACATAAACAAAGTGAAAAAATGTATACAAGTAAGTGTCCCATTTCTTGTTTCCAAGTTGTAGTCATATTTGTACTACAGTAGAAATAGCCACAAACTAAAAAAAAAGCAGCTGTTTGTCAGATTGGTTGTCAGTCTTCTTGTATACGTTGACGAAGTATGTCAATCTTGGCAATAGGTGTTGAGTAAACAATTGGTTTCAAGTTGTCCCAGAAATAAAAATCCATTGGATGTATCTCTGGGGAACGCGCAGGCCAACCAGTAGGTCCTGCATGACCTATCCATCCCAAACAGGAATAACCCATAGAACATACATACAGTAGCCCCATGGCTTCTTTGGTGCTGAGTGACAGCTCATAGCGGACAGCTGACGACTTTGAAAAGTTACCAGACCAAATTATGTATCCCTACGCCGAACCATATGATCTTCATAAACATGTGTTTAGCAGCTGTCACTTCTGACAGTCAAAATTTAGGTATATACCTAAATTTTGACTGTCAGAAGTCAGTTGTGAACTGTCAGTCAGCACCAAAGAAACCATGTGGCTACTGTAGTCAACAACACAGTTTAGTGGAATCACTTGTCTGTAACTCGTAAACAAGCTCCGATGGGAGACCTGTTTACACGAACCTTTTTCACTGTTTTTGTGTCTACTGTTCACCTCTGAAGGGGGTCCCACATGTTACGGTACACTCTGTATATTTCCTAAGCCCGCCATGTTATTGGACTTTAAAACTGCACTATAAGACACGCCTTAATATTAGCTAGGTGAGCCCGGAATAAGCACTTCAGTTTTAGTTAAGAGTCCTTTTGTAACTGCCTGTTATTAAGGTCCACTTACACCTTGTAACAAGCTTTAACTCTTTTTTGTTCCATAATAATCTTTTACAACTTGTTAGAAAATCAAATGACAAATGTTATAAGACATTGATGTTTTATAACATTTTTTGTGTTTTAAAACAAGTTTAACGTTTCCCGTCCAGTGATGGTAAGTATCAAATCAAAATATGTAATTTTTATTTCCTAATATATTGCGCCGGTTACAAGACTGTTTTTAATTTTACAGCCAGTATTTTTTTCACTGGAGTAACATCCCTAAAAGAGGTGTTTTTATGTCTCTATTCGATTAGTAATTAAATTAATTAGGTACTCAAAGTCCTGCTTGTCAACCGAACAAATTACTTAATTTTCCATCAGTTTTGAGTTCCCCAGTTAACGGGTAACGGTGATCACGTGGATATCAGATAACAGGTCACTAAAACACCCAAAAGCGTCTCTTGGCCTTTTTTTTTATTTTTGCACAATATTACACAAAACAGGAACATCCTCCTCAGGCGCCATGATGCAGAATAGCTAAAACATGTTGTAATTTGCTAGACAGTACTGAGTCGATTTTTTAAAAATGGGAGAGGAAGAGTGGGTGGGGGGGCTCAAAATTTCCTAAGATAGCATACAGTTAAAGAGAAATAATAAATGTTTTAGAACCAATCTTCTATATGGACACATCTTCAACTATATCCGTTCTTGGACAGCGGGGGTTGAGGGTCCTCGGCCCCTAAATCTCTGTTGCAACTTTTAGAGTAGAGGCATACTTATTAATTTTTCTCAGAATACGCCACTGTTTTAGCATCATCACCAATATCTCACTATTGGGATATGTGTTGTAAGTTTTTTTTAAATATATCTCAAATTAATTAGCAATCAAATAAAATGTTAAAATGAAGTCCATCTGCGGAAATTCATCTTTAAGAACCCCCCTCATCTCACGGATATCACATAACCTAATTAGGTAATACAGCTAACACTAAATGTTGTATCACAGTACAGTTTCATTAATCATTTTTTTAAAGTGGAACTGAGACCAGTGAAACAATTTATCCATATTAAATAAAAAGTCCAGCAAAATCGAAGAAAAAAACAAACAAACATTAAACTGTTCCCAATTTTACTTTTTGTCAAGTAAATAACTCAGAAAACAGCACTTAAACGTGATTTTTTTTTTGTTCGAGCGTCATTGTGTGTATCCCAGTTGATCGTACATGCTATGGATGCTAAACGAGTGGAAAAAACAAATTAATAATGGCTAGCTAAAAGTTTTTTAAACATTCATTAATGTAGGTAAATTATTTGTTTATCCTCAGGAGCCTTCCTGATCCCTTACTTTGTGATGCTGGCTATTGAGGGGATTCCCATCTTCTACCTGGAACTGGCTATCGGTCAAAGACTGAGGAAGGGTGCCATCGGGGTTTGGAATCAAGTGTCTCCTTACCTGGGAGGTATAGGTATCAGCAGCGCTGTGGTGTCGTTCAATGTCGCACTCTACTACAACACCATCATTGCGTGGTGTCTCTTCTACTTTGTGCAGGTAGCTATACACGATGAACCCTCCGTTTACTCTGACGTACGCTTATGTAAATAATATAGAAAATTGACACCCAAACAGCAGTGGTCGATTAGGGCGTAGGAGGGACGATTGGATGGAATCACCTCTCCCCCTTCCCTACATTGTGTAAATATATAGTTCGAAACTCTTTAATATATATCCTTCAACAATTTTTTTTATAACATCAAGTATCCTGTCATAATAGCCTTCATATATCCCCGATTAATTTAAATTATGTATTCAGTAGTTAGCCTCGTTAAAGTGATTTTAGATCTATAGGCATTTAACAAACCCGTAAGGGTGATGAATGCGTGACACCTACATCAGTGGTTGTATAATCAAACGCGTCACTCTCGAATTAAACGGGATTATCCGTGATGGGGAGATAAAGGTTCGAATCCCAGTTTGGGTGTACTGAGGGTGCTTTTTCTTCAATGGTTTCTCACGCTCCATTCACGCAAATTCAGGTATAGGCCTACTTCTTCTAATATTATTTCTTCCTCATTCCTATTCCATTAACGCAATTAATGTATGCGTATAGCCTGGATGGGTACTTGGACGCCTATAAAAAAAAACAAGTGCATTCCTTAGGTCAGTGTTGTCCAGTTCAGGGAAAATTATGGTGTTCTTGGAGGAAAATTAAAGGGAAAACTTCAGTGGAAGATGTGAAATAGCTAATGATTCAAATAAACATTGTATCTAAAAGAGTCATGATTGCATTTTATTATGGATTTAATCGATTAAGAAATAATTACAAAACTCTAAGTTGTGTTATGAAAATGTTTGTGCGTGCTTGCTTATTTCATAATACATTTTTGGGAGATTAATACACTTTTTTTTGAGGGGCAGTAAAATTTGAAAGATGCTACCAACAAAAAATACAATCTATATAAGTATTGAAACTAGTCATTTATTAAGTGATTTTAGGCCTATATTAAGTTGATGGAACTACTTTAATATATATTCAGCCTGCGATACAATAATCCCTTAGAATTAAAAACGTTGGACCACCTGCCTCAGGTCATGCCAACAAGGTATCAGTAATGGGCTCAACACTATAGATTTGGGATCCGAAGTTTCAATTTCACCCCCACAGCCATTAATGATCTCAAAGTCAGTGATGTAAATATATTTCATGCTGAACACTTACAGTAGTTCTTGCGCTTTCATTTTCCAGAGCTTCCAGTCTGAGTTGCCATGGGCGACGTGTCCAAATGTTTACTTCGAGAACGGTTCATACGCCGTGGAGCCTGAATGTGTGGTACGTACTGGGGATGTTTTGTTGGCAAATCACGTCTCATTATATACCTCATCCGCTGCGCGACGCTGTGAAAGGTGCGATATCAATACAAGTGTAAAAAATAATTATTTAAAAAAAAACTATTCAGCTGATCCCAATTTCCATTTTTGTCAAGTGGATCATCATAATCCTCATCATGAAAATATTCCAGTCACTGGCTGGAACAAAAGCCTCTCCAACGTATCCTTTGTCGTCCACAATGACTTTGTCTTCTCCTCTCACCTCCAAATTTATCTGCACTCCCTTCATCCATCTGTCCCTTGGTCTTCCTCTTAACCTCCTGTCCCACACTTCCATATCCAGCATATTCTTTGCTATCGTCTCCTCCATTATCTTCACATGACCGTACCACCTTAGTCGTACCTTTGCTATCCTGTCCTGCACTGTCTCCTTAACTATTTATCTCACTCTTTCATTTCTCATCACAACCATTCTTGTCCCTCCTATAGTACTTTTCATACATTTCATTTCAAAGGCTTGAATTCTTCTTCAATTCTATATCTTCATCACCCGCGTTTCCGCTGTGTATGTCAATGTTGGTATATACATATTACTTACTCAGGTATTTAAAGCTTTCCACTATCTTCAACTGCTTGAGCCCACCTAGTTTCACAGCAGTCAGGTGAATAATGTAGACAATTCCACGTCAATTTGTTTTTTGGTTCAAGCCTAATCATTTAGTTTATTCCTGCTAAATCGGGAAAGAAATGGTCTCAAGTTTTATTATAGACACATTGGTTAAAGCACCTGTGAGGTAAGTAGTTTAAATTTCCTTTATTATAGTTCAGATCAAAAGCAATAAAACTTATAACAGGTTTGGACAGCTAAATACCTAAAGATACAGTAATAGATAGAATAATTATATATGAAATCAATTATAACGAGACAAGATTTTAGATTAGTAAATGGATGCAATAAAGTGTAATACAGTGACCAAAATATATTAATCAATCAATATTAATAATGATAATAACAATAATAGATTACTTATACCTTGTCTGAATGATAATTAAAATTAAAATTGAAGTATATTTTGTTGATTTTTTTTTATTT
Source organism: Timema monikensis (assembly GCA_902151445.1). Lineage (NCBI taxonomy): Eukaryota > Metazoa > Arthropoda > Insecta > Phasmatodea > Timematidae > Timema > Timema monikensis. Next base: position 180,563 of record CABFVZ010000546.1, on the reverse strand, counting down.
AACTTTTCTGGGCAATAGTAAGAAGGCTGTTGCAAGAAATGCAGACATTTTATCAGAGGCTAGTAAGAAAATAGGTTTATAAGTGAATGCTGAAAAGACTAAGTATATGATCACACAGAAAATAAAAATTGGGGATGATAACTTAGAAATTACTGCGAACATATAATTTTACAGTGTTAACGGGTTTAAATATTTTGGATCAATTTTAACGAGCAATGACAGTAGTTTGGAAATCAGGAAAATATTACAGTCGGTAAATGAATACTATTACACGATCAGTAAGTTGTTGACAACTCATACGCTTACAAGGAATGTAAAACTAAGAATATGCAAAACAATAATTTTACCGGTTGCTTTCTACCGATGTGAAACGTGGTATCTTGCCTCACACAACGAAAACCAATTTAGAATGTTCGAAAACAAGGTGCTTATGAATATATTTGGTCTAAAAATTGACGAAGCCACTGGGGAGAGGAGAATATTTACATAATGATGAGTTACATACCATGTACTCATCACAAGACATTGTTAGGATAATTAAGTCACATAGATTACGATGCAGTGCGAATGGAAGAATCTAGAACCTTGCTCAGGGTACTGACTGGCAAACCCAATGAGAAGAAACCATTGGGAATACCCAGATTTAGATGGGAGCGTAACATTAGAATGGAGCTGAAAGAGATTGGGTCTAATGAGGTGGACTGGATGGAACGAGCACAAGATGGGATAGGTGGCCAACTTTTGTAAGTGCCGCAATAAGCTGTCAAGCGCCTAATGCCATAGAGCAAGTAGGTAAATAGTGACAGATACCTCTTTTTACCATAATTTAAAGTGCATTAGAAAGGTTCTTGCGATTGCCTAACAGATGGCATCACTAACTTAATATGAGTTAAAATGGGAATTTCCCTCCTTTTCCCTTGTATCCTTAATATGGTATAAGCAATATTATATTTTACAAATTAAACTTATTACAAAGAGTTGAATAAAATCGACAAGAATAATTCTACGTGTGCATGTTTGTTGTTTCCAGACAAGCACCCCCACTCAGTATTTCTGGTACCGGACCACCCTGATGGTGTCGGAGGACATCAACACCCCACAGTTGTTCAACTGGAAGATTGCCTTATCTCTGGCCGTCGCATGGGTCCTGGTCTACATGTGTATGATCAAGGGAATAGCGTCCTCCGGGAAGGTGAGGACTCTTGAAACCTTTAGTACATGATCTGTTCAAGTAGGTGTACATAAATTGCAGAAAAACAAGTCCATGCTCTTTAATCCCTTACCCAAACTGCGAAACAAAAATGTTCAAGGCAATTCTTGGGTCTTTAGCTTACACTGAACTGTAGATTTTTTTTTTTTTGTATTCTAGGGAGAGGAAGTCACACTAATCATTTTTCAAGGCAACAACTTTTATATCTTGAACCCCCCCCACACACACACACACACAAAGACCCCATAATTATATATATATATATATTGGCGGTTCGTAGCTAGAATTAGTGGGGGTGCTGCTCGAGAAAATTTTTAGCCTTAATTTTAAAATTGTGTTAAAGGAAAAAAAAAAATGTATAAACAGAAAATGTATTCAGGAGCTTGATAAAATCTTAACAAATAACAAAAAAAAACCAAACATTTTAAAGTTACTTTACCTTAAGTTGTTGCAGTTCAAATTTGAGCTATTCATTTAAAAATAAAATCCCTTCTTCTTGTTTTAATTTGTGCAAAAAGTTAAATAATTCTCTCCTTGATCTCTGGATGAAACTTGAGGAAATTTTTCTCCATTGAAAGTACTGCAAGTACATTTAGTCTTTCTGTTAAATAAAAGAACCGAAAAAAAAATGAATCAAATAGAATAGCTGGAAGCAGAATAATAATTTAATTCTACACTCTTCTACGATTTATCACATCCAAGATTATGGTACACGGTTTTTAAGCACAATACACGCTGAGTAAAAAAAAACTTCCTTTCACCATCACGCCAGAGCCAGTACTACAAGAGCAACAATGCTCTCTCTACCTTGCAGTCCCGCCTTCCTCCCCACCCCCTCTTATGTTGCATGCGCACAACTGTCAAACACCACGTCGCTGGCACTGTTAAGCGCACAGTTCCATACAAATATTTTTGTATCTTTTTCATAAACTGGCGGATGGCTACTGAAGTACTGACATTAAGCTTAAGGAATATATATTGTACTACAAAAATAAATACAGAATAAAAGAAAAAAGGACTCATTATATTAAATGTTATCGATAATATCAAGTGGAAATAGGGGGTGCTGTAGTTCCGCGATGCCTATACACGAGTCGCCATTGTATATATATATATAAATGACAGCAACCTATTTTAAGCATAGTATAAAGTGTATTAGAAAAGTCTTATGCTTGTCTAATAGATGGCAGCACTAACTAAATTTGAGTTAGAATTGGACTTTCCCCCCCTTTTCCCTTGTACTCTTTATATTATTAACATTTCAGAAAAACATTCTAAAGATAGTTGAAATTAAGGAGTGGTTATTTTTGCGCACACAGCATTCATCACACAGTGTGTTGCACATACACACATACACACACATACGCACATACACACATACACACATACATACACATACACACATACACACATACACACATACACATACACACATACACACACATACACACACATACACACATACACATACATACATTCATACACATACACATACATATATATATATATATATGAACACGTTAAATATTTTCAGTAAACAAAGAAGTGCTGTAGATCTATAAGGCGTGCTTTGTACCTATAGTCACATATGAAGCACAAACATGGACATTGAGTGTAAGAGAGACTAGAACAGTGGAGGCTGTGGGAATGGAGTTTGTAAGGAGCATGCTAGCTGTTACAAGTAGAAAGTTATTTGAGAAATAGTGATAGTACAGGGGTTAACTTACATGATATGGTAAAGAAAGCAATGCTGATGTGGTATGGGCATATAATAAGGATGGAAAAGGAGATAATACCAAAGACATTGATGGAGATGAAGTGTGTAGGAAAATGACTCTGCAAGGGAGACCAAGAAAGAGATGGCTGGAGCATGTGACAGAAAGTGTGCAGATGAGAGTAGAATAATGGAAGCAATTAAAGGAGGAAGAACGGTGGAAGATTTAGGCATTTTACTAAACTGACCCGGCCAAAGGCTGGAAACCGTTAATGATGATGATGATGATGATGATGAATAACCAAACTAATACAACCGGATGAGGGTGAAATTTAAAACTATTCATCAGCATTCCTCTATCAAGAAGATGGGAAACCATATTGAAGGTATTTAAATAATATATTTAGTAATGTTTTTTAAAATTGTATTGCTAACATTTAATTTGTGTTTCTTTCCGTTCCCCTTGCTTCAATCCAAAGTTTATCCTTCCAAACAGTTTGATAATAATTATTATTGTTTCAGGTTGTGTATGTAACGGCGACATTCCCTTATATCGTCCTCATAATCTTCTTCTTCAGAGGGGTGACGTTAAGAGGAATGTCTGATGGCCTAAAGCATCTCTTCACTCCTAAGGTAATTACTTTAATACATTAGTAAACAGCATAGGTGATCACGTGGTCTAACACGTCACTTTATCGTTGGACTGGCCCTGGCTGGCTATTGGGGTGATAGGGGCTTTAATCTCAGTCTATTGTACCAAGGGTGGTCTTTACTAAATGGCTTGCCAGTCAACCTCCGCTAAATTGTGGGTATATTTTCTCTAAAATGATACCTTTCTCATACCTACCAATTTGAGTAGTCAATGTATACATACAACCTGAACGAGTACTAATCTGCGGTGAAAAATAAAGAAGAGTACTTGCACGCCTTAGAAAACTTCTTTTGGACTAAACTTTCCTATAAAGAAATACTTATATGGCTAAGATACTTTTACTTTGCATCCACTACTGTTTCCAGCCTATGGCCTGGGTAACTTTTTTATTCAAGTAATATATTTTCCACTACCGGCTTGCTAGGCCTGTCGTAGATTCGTCTTCCATATAAGACTAGGACAGGCACAACATCCAGTCCCCAGCATTTAATTCATCACTGTGAAAGGGTAAACCCACATTTCAACAATTTTCGGTCATGTCGGGAATAGAACTCGAGACCCTTAGCTCAGTAGACAGACACGCTACCGACTGATCTAAGGTGGGTTAAAATACTTATTTTCCCGTAAGAAAACTTAAGTTAATCATACCCATAAAAAAATTAATTTATTCTAAACCAATTTTATTTGTTTTAATAGTACTGCCAAATTCTAATTGTAGCGACTTAATTTACATACTTTAAAGAAATAGAAAGAGAAAACTAAACTCTAGAATCTACCTGGTGAAAGAATAATACTTGGACCAGTGGATTATTAGTTAATGCATAAATTTAATGGTAAAAAGAGCATCATATTCTACCAAACATCATAAATTAAATAATATATTCTATTACAGAAACAAATTTAGAAAAAAGCAACATAACTGTTTACCAAAGGGGGTTACATACAATTTCAGTGTGTCTTGACTCCCTGAACATCCAAATTCTACGGCATTGCATACACTAAGTGTTTAGGAAAAAATAATTACGAAATAGTTGTAACTGCATAGTTAATTAACTATTTTATATATATGTTTAAGATATTTGAATATTGTAAATACAGTTTATATTTTAATATAATTTATTTTAAAGACAAACGCGATAATTATTCGACCATTACTGAAGCTACGATTCAATTTTAAAAGGTAGGAACATTCAGAAAATATAAGCATATATTTTGTGACCAAAATTAATAACATCTTTCAATCGTGAAAGAAGATCACCTGATATGCCATATAAATACGTGAAAGTAGATCCATTAAATTCTATATTTGTCAGATAAGACCATTCCTATTAAAAGTGAACTCTAGAATGGTGTGTTATGTAAAGATTAAAGTTAGTTTGTAAGTCATGTATCCATAAAATGCATTTTTAATTATAGTTCAAGTGTCAACAGACTGACTCTTGAACGTATCTGTAATGTAACCCTCACTCTTCCCTCGACAGTGGTACATGCTGAAAGAACCGGTGGTGTGGCTCGAAGCGGGGACTCAGATCTTCTTCTCGCTGGGCCTTGCGTTTGGTGGTTTGATAGCCTTCTCGTCATACAATCCCGTCAACAACAATTGTTACCGGGACGCCATCATGGTGTCCCTTACCAACTGCTTCACCTCCATGTTCGCCGGTATCGTCGTCTTCTCCATCATAGGTGAGAAGAAACACTGAGGGAGTTGAGGGGTGGTGGAAGGAGACGTGTGCTAAGGTCGTATTTCTATAGTGTTTTAACAACAACAACAACAACAACAACAAAACATTGGCAAAGCACTGTACTCTTTACTCTGACTCGTGAATTAAGGTTTAGATACCGACAGCTATCACAAAATGGCACCCAATCTTCAGCAGTGATACTCTATATAAGTCAGTTGTATTCAACATTTTTTGTTCACGTACCCCCAGACTTAATTTCTTTTCAACTTTGTACTCCCAAAGTTGTTAGTACCCAATGCAAGTTATACACATTATATAATCTACAGATATAATAAATCGCATACAAATAATGTATTAAATAATAAGTGTTACATGAGAAATATTTATATGTGTATATTATATATATTAAATTTTACGTACCCCCCTAAGATGTCCTCGCATAACTCCAGGGGTTCACATACCCCAGGTTAAATATCACTGCTCTAAGTAAACAATCACCCCTTACCCTCTCCAAAAAGTAGAGCTGTCAAATCTAAATGTGTTCACTGTATTATAAAACATTAATCTTTCATCAATCTTAGTAAAAAAAATCTACTGTGGAAGTCGACGAGAGAGAAACGTAATATTAATAACAATGACATTACACAAAATAGAAAAAAACAACTTATATGACGCTTCTTACACCAGATTTGTACAGTACTGTTCTGGCAATTGCCAGCAGTAGCCAGCAAGCCGCCAAGACTTTCAGGTCGTCTTTCCTTCCTTAACTTATGTTTACTTTGTGCTTAACTCTGTGTGGTCTAGTGGTCAAAGTTCCTGGCCACAGATCCAGAGGTCCTGAGCTCGATACCTGGCTCTTCCAGAATGTTTCTAAGAATCAGTGGGTCTGGAACGGGGGTTAAACTCAGACTCGCGAGGACAAATGAGGAGCTACTTGAATAAATAAGTAACAGCATCAGTCTAGAAAATCTCGGTGTTATAATCTCATGACACCCTCTATGCGCAAATGTTGGCGCTATCATCGTTTACGGTGGCGGCCACTCGGTTTGTATAGCTCGCTTGCGTGCTCACGCCACGGAGTTTTTTTTTTGTGGGTAGCTAAAATTTAATACTAAAATAAGGTGCACATTGTTCCGACAGATAACTCTCTTGATGCTCTAATCTAACCTTAAGCAACAACAAATAACTCAACGTCAACAGTTTTTCGGCGTTCTACTTTGTAGGTTTTAAAGCGACGATGATCTATGAACGCTGCCTGGACGACAGGAACGCGACTCTAATGTCGTTGTTCGGGACCTCTGCCTTGGAACCAACAGCGCTGCCTCCTGAAGGAAGCCCCATCACCATTCAGAACGTCAACGGTAGCTTGGAGACAATCTTCATGCCTGTATTACCAGAGTGCGACCTTCAGAAGGAACTCGACAATGTAGGTCAATTTACTGACTCAAGCTAAGAACAAATGTTAATAAGTAACGGTTAAATAGAAACCTAATATTTCTTTAAAAAAAACACGTAGGGTTTATTTCCTAATGAGCAACTAACATGTATGACCACCTCTGTTTAAACTGTTTTCTTACGCGCATCAGTCCTGTGCGATCATAGCTCTCAAATAGTGATCTTTTTCCGACTCAATGAATAAAAACAATGATTTATCAACTTTGTTTTCTGCCAGAAGACACTAAGGATGTTGGAATATTGCAATTGTGTCTAAACTAAAGAATAAAATCTAGTTTATAAAGGAAAATGTTATGGCTGGGCGCTCTATAAATCGGATAAGTAGATTCTCTACCAGTAGTCCCTAAATTTCATTCACTCTTTTCAAAACCTCCACAACCTCTTTTACACCCGCATCGTCTAGGAAATCTCCTCCACTGGTAGTCTCTAAATTTTCCACCCTGTATAAGGCATCTTCCGTACCCATAAACAATATTTTGAATTCAATAAAGTTGAAACATTTTGTTTAAAACATCATTTTGTAAAATTCAATCTAACAAGATCGTCCCTAAATTCTTTTTTTCTAACAAAACTGGGGCTATATATCCACCTACTACTTTATGATACTGACGTACATCCCCTGCTTTTGAATTAAGTAGATAATAATCCTCGTCCTATTCTATTTTAAATTCTAAACTGCTCTCAGAATTGGTTGGAAAATGTTCAAAGCTGCTCAACAGCTGTATCTAAAACTATTCTCACTTTTTATATTTTAGTTCATTTCATAACAACAAAAAACTAAATTTAATTTAATATATATATAATATTTTAAAGTGTTTACCATAAAATCACCAGTGTTTGATCAGTTCGTAGCATGTCTGACTTTAAATAAGAAATCGTGCTTTGTACCGAACCGATTGAAATTTTGAGTAATATTTACACTCTTTTATTAATCTTTACAGATAAATATTGATAAAGTATTTTATCCTTTCTTATGATTTTGTTGTATAAGGTTAGCTAGTTTAAAACCTCAACAGTCAGAATTTGTGTCATGCTAATTTAAAAAAAAATTGTATCGAAAGCCTTCTTATTTTACTGCCTAATACCCAGACGTGAAAATAACATCTTGTTTAAAAGTGTTTCCCCCCCCCTTCCCAGTCAGGTTCAGGCACGGGTCTAGCGTTCATCATCTTCACGGAGGCAATCAACCAGTTCCCAGGGGCTCAGTTCTGGTCCATCTTGTTCTTCCTGATGTTGTTCACGCTCGGGATAGACTCGCAGTTCGGGACTCTGGAAGGAGTCGTCACCTCCATCGTCGACATGAAGCTGTTCCCTAATCTGCGCAAGGAGATCCTCACAGGTCTGTCACTCTTCTTGGTGTTATTTCATGTAGTCCTGGGAATATAATATTGCGACTCTGGGATCACTCTTAGCCCAGTTGGTGGAAAGATTATCGCGTACTAATGTGCGTCTGTCCAAGGGACGCCCTAATGTACTAATCGTACATCCTTTCCGTGGAAGCTATTTCCATGTGCGATGAGATGAGGGGATGGTGATAGTGAGTATGATGGTGTGGAACCAGTAAAATCACTTAAATCTAGCTTAAGAAAAATACCTAAGCTACCAGCAGGGAGTCAAACCCAGTGCCCCTAGGCAAATAACCATATGCACTGACCACTACACAATGAGGTTGGTTTGTAGTTCTATTATGTACTGTTCCTTCTGTTGCTGTTTTCACCCGGGAGTCTGAAGAATATAGTCACCTTCATCATATATAAATGTGACGCTGTTCCCTAACTACGAATATGTTATGATATATTTCTTTTAAATATTAATATTAAAAAATTAAATGTCACAATTTTACCGGACACTATTTAACTTAAAAAATGTTTGCAAAGGATTAACTTCGATTATGAATAAAGTGATGTATCACTCATATAAGAAGAAATTAAGTAACTGGTTGTATTTTTTTTCAGTCCTTTATAAACTTCCAAATCTTCCTTACAAGTTTGATTACCTTTTAAAAAGATTTAACAATCAGTCCTCTGATAGTTATGTTATTATTATTATTATTAGCACCGCGTCTTACTACCCGTTCGGGTTATACGCACTTACGCTAATGTGTAATGTGGTAGGGTGATTGTGAGATGAAATGAAGGACCTACAGTTTAACGTGGAATCCGAACCACGGTGGAGGCCTGGCATTCCTCACATTCACAAGATGTCTTGTCAGAGGTGAAGGAAGGGTTTGGTAATCAGATAAATCTTTGCCGGGACCGAGGATTGAACCCCGGCCGCCAGCATAGAAGTNTTCGGGTTATACGCACTTACGCTAATGTGTAATGGTAGGGTGATTGTGAGATGAAATGAAGGACCTACAGTTTAACGTGGAATCCGAACCACGGTGGAGGCCTGGCATTCCTCACATTCACAAGATGTCTTGTCAGAGGTGAAGGAAGGGTTTGGTAATCAGATAAATCTTTGCCGGGACCGAGGATTGAACCCCGGCCGCCAGCATAGAAGTCTGACACCTTATCCCTAGACCACCAGGTCACCGATAGTTATGTTAATTTTTCAATTTGAAAAAGGTAAAGTACAATTTCCTTAAGGATAGATGTTTTGGTCGAGTCAGGGATCACACCCAGACCCCTTAGCTTAGTAAGCCAAGTGACACTGACTGGGCTAAAGTGTCGGACTTAGAGATACGACTGAAACTATCAATACTAATAAAATGAAGGTTTTGTGTCTGTCGTGAGCCTTAAGCGATATCTATTGCACACAGAGGTCTGAGATTTAAATGTTAGTGACCCCTGTGCACAAACATGTGTACCTCGAAGCCGGAATTCTGAAAATAATTTGTTTAACTAATTAAAAACTGGGTTTGAATAAAAACAAATTCTGTCTGAATCAAAGAAAATCAACGCAAGGGCTAGCCACGCAATCCGCAGGCAACCCTTTTAAGCTCATAAAATAAAATATCTCCATTATTTGGGTATTTTTCAGGTGTGATTTGCCTAATTTGCTGCGGCATCTCTATGGGTTTTGCCCACGGCGCAGGTAGCTACGTCTTCGTTCTCTTCGATAATTTCAGTGGGAATTTTCCACTGCTTATCATAGCCTTCTTTGAGTGTATAGGTGTTTCATACGTGTATGGATTAAAGAGGTGAGTCTATTTTCAATGTATCTTAGATGTGTTTTTTTCTTAGGATCTAGAAAATTACATTACATTTTATGAAAACTTCTAGTCACTTACTTGAATGCTGAGTAGGTGTTGCATCTTGTCTTTTTCAGTAGCACGCCTGTTTATAAGAAGAGGAGGCAAACAGTTGAATTATAACAGGGCGTAAGCTCCAATTATCCGGAGCAATAGAAAGCCTACCCTTCTTGGTTCCACTCCGGTTTAACTAATGAACTATGGACATAGTGTAATCAGTCAGGGTAAACGGAGATCATATAAAACAGACTATATGTAGACCTATACAGGGTTAAACTAGACAAGGTGTACACAGACCAGGCTATGTACAGTAGCCCCATGGCTTCTTTGGTGCTGACTGATAGCTCACAGCTGACAGATGACGGCTTTGGAAAGTTACCAGCCCAAATTATGTACCCCTACGCCGAACCATATGATCTGCAAAAGCATGTGTTTAGCAGCTGTCACCTCTGACAGTAAGAATTTAGGTATATACCTAAATGTTGACTGTCAGAAGTCAGCTGTGAGCTGTCAGTCAGCACCAAAGAAGCCATGGGGCTACTGTAGTTACACTGCTGAAAGAGTTTACATAAACCCGATCATGTGGTTGAATTAGAATATGATGCACATAAACCAGACTAATTGGCTACATGGTCGAATTTAGAATAGGATGCCCATAAACCATACTAATTGGCTACATGGTCGAATTAGAATAGGATGCTTATAAACCAGACTAATTGGCTACATGGTTGAATTAGAATAGGATTCTCATAAACCAGACTAATTGGCTACATGGTCGAATTAGAATAGGATGCTTATAAACCAAACTAATTGGCTAGATGGTCGAATTAGAATAGGATGCTCATAAACCATACTAATTGGCTACATGGTCGAATTTAGAATAGGATGCCCATAAACCATACTAATTGGCTACATGGTCGAATTAGAATAGGATGCTTATAAACCAGACTAATTGGCTACATGGTCGAATTAGAATAGGATGCACATAAACCAGACTAATTGGCTATATGGTCGAATTAGAATAGGATGCTTATAAAACAGACTAATTGGCTAGATATTCGAATTAGAATAGGATGCTCATAAACCAGACTAATTGGCTACATGGTCGAATTGGAATGGGTTGCTCATAAACCAGACTAATTGGCTACATGGTCAAATTAAAATAGGATGCTTATAAACCAGACTAATTGGCTACATGGTAGAATTAGAATAGGATGCACATAAACCAGACTAATAGGCTACATGGTCGAATTGGAATGGGTTGCTCATAAACCAGACTAATTGGCTACATGGTCGAATTAGAATAGGATGCTCATAAACCATACTAATTGGCTACATGGTTGAATTGGAATGGGTTGCTCATAAACCAGACTAATTGGCTACATGGTCGAATTAGAATAGGATGCTCATAAACCAGACTAATTGGCTACATGGTAGAATTAGAATAGGATACACATAAACCAGACTAATAGGCTACATGGTCGAATTAGAATAGGATGCTTATAAACCAGACTAATTGGCTAGATAGTCGAATTAGAATAGGATGCTCATAAACCATACTAATTGGCTACATGGTCGAATTAGAATAGGATGCTTATAAACCAGACTAATTGGCTAGATAGTCGAATTAGAATAGGATGCTCATAAACCAGACTAATTTGGCTACATGGTCGAATTAGAATAGGATGCTTATAAACCAGACTAATTGGCTACATGGTCGAATTAGAATAGGATGCTTATAAACCAGGCTAATTGGCTGGATAGTCGAATTAGAATAGGATGCTTATAAACCAGACTAATTGGCTAGATAGTCGAATTAGAATAGGATACTCATAAACCAGACTAATTGGCTACATGGTCGAATTAGAATAGGATGCTTATAAACCAGACTAATTGGCTAGATAGTCGAATTAAAATAGGATGCTCATAAACCAGACTAATTGGCTAGATGGTTGAATTAGAATAGGATGCTCATAATACCATACTAATTGGCTACATGGTCGAATTGGAATGGGTTGCTCATAAACCAGACTAATTGGCTACATGGTCGAATTAGAATAGGATGCACATAAACCAGACTAATTGGACACAGGGTCAAATTAGAATAGGATGCTTATAAACCAGACTAATTGGCTACATGGTCGAATTAGAATAGGATGCTTATAAACCAGACTAATTGGCTGGATAGTCGAATTAGAATAGGATGCTCATAAACCATACTAATTGGCTACATGGTCGAATTGGAATGGGTTGCTCATAAACCAGACTAATTGGCTACATGGTCGAATTAGAATAGGATGCTTATAAACCAGACTAATTGGCTACATGGTCGAATTAGAATAGGATGCTCGTAAACCAGACTAATTGGACACAGGGTCGAATTGGAATGGGTTGCTCATAAATCAGACTAATTGGACACATGGTCGAATTGGAAAGGGCTGCTCATAAATCAGACTAATTGGACACATGGTCGAATTGGAATGGGTTGCTCATAAACCAGACTAATTGGACACATGGTTGAATTAGAATAGGATGCACATAAATCAGACTAATTGGACACATGGTCGAATTGGAATGGGTTGCTCATAAATCAGACTAATTGGACACATGGTTGAATTGGAATGGGTTGCTCATAAACCAGACTAATTGGACACATGGTTGAATTAGTAGTGTGTACACTCCGTTCACCCTGAAAGGTAACAGGCTTACCTTGACGAATTACAATATGACCGGATCTTATAAGCTAATCCATGCTGGAACCATTCAAGGTAAGCATGATACCCTCCAGGGTAAACGAATGGTACATACACCAGACTAAGAGTGGTTTGCAATAAACGAGGATGAGTGTTATTTAAGGGTTAGTGTACCTTAAGTGTTGAAATCTGCTCGTTAAGAGAGATGCACAGTAATTTTATTAATAAATGGCACCTAGTCATTAGTGGAGCTTTAGTGTCGAGTTGGATCCTGAGAGTAAAACTAGACTAGAAATATAGTAACGTTCACCCTGGTTCCTGAGTGCCACCCTATTTGAAAACATATCGTTACTCCAGGTTCGCGGACGACATCGAGCTGATGACGGGCAAGAGGCCTGGCCTGTACTGGCTGATTTGTTGGAAGTACTTGTCCCCATTGGCTATGCTCTCCATTTTGGTGGCCAGTATCGTAGAGATCGCTATGGACGGGAGTGGTTACCTCCGCGTGGGTCGCCAGCAAGGGCACCAGCGAGAGGCACGAGTGGCCGGTGTGGGCCCTGTTCCTCATCGCGTTCCTCGTGCTCATCTCCGTGCTGTGGATCCCCGTCGTCGCTTTATGCAGGTACGAGGCTTCAATTGGCATTCACCCGTTTCAGTGGATGGATGATTCACGGTGTTAGACCGGGCTGCCAATGACGGGAAGATCGGGGTTTGAATACCGGTCGGGTTTACTGAGGGTGGATTTTCCTAAGGGGTTTCCCATTATATTTCCAAGCAAATTCTGGTAGCTTCCCTCTAAAATTGTTCCTTACTTATCCTTACCCCACGAGAATAATTATCATATATGCGTACATCCTGAACATGAAGTAAGACGCGGGGATTAAAAAAAAAACTGACGATCGACACTCAGATCTTTGTGTTCATGTGTGTGCACCCATCCAGGCTATACGCATTTTAATGATGCTAATGGAATAGGAATGAGGGAGTTCTAAAATCAAATTGATTATTAGTATCTGTGTGGAGGTAATAAGGAACCATTCAGTAAAAGCTACCATCATTACCCCCGACTAGGGGCTAAAATCCCGAATTTCTCGTGACGGGCTAACCAGAATATATTAGTGTGCCACTTAGTCCACTAGTGCAGGTACCTTGGATACGTAAATAAAAAAGTAATCTACCCACACACTTGTTTATTTGTTGTGAATACTAATAACCTATCAAAATCTTGTAGAAGCCCTTTGTTTATTTTGAGGTCTGACAAAATTGTATGGTAATTTGTAAAAAGGTTTTATGTAAAATCTTCATCTGTTTGAATGTTAATTTGACACGTTGGCTCAATCGGTAACGCATCTACTTACCGAGTTGGGAATCCTGGGTTCTGTACAAAAATATATAATTAGTGAAATTGGGACACCCTCTTTCTGAGGTGCAATTTCCTAAAAGGTATTCCCAAAAAACTGCTTGTTTGTTCTATTCCCTTTACGTTATACCTTCCTCCTGTATATAACTATTATTGTGAACATACGGATAGCCCGGACGGGTAGTAGGATGCGGTGAATGCTAGTCCTGGCTATTTGCCGTGTTGTTGCAGGGCGTGCGGGGTGGTCATCATAGACGACAACGACAAGGCGTGGTTCCCCGCGGAGGACCTACGAGAGTTCCACGGGATAGTGCCGCACACCGTCACAGCCTCCGAGAAGATGCTCTTCTGCATCCGAGAGGATGGCACGGAGGGGTTCTGCTGCCCCACGGGCGGGACGGACGAGGACGACACTTAGTGAACCGGTCCCTCGACTATCCGCCCCTAGTTCACAATAGCACCTGGCGTGTCGCGTTTCTGTTGTTTTATTATGATGGCAACTACTACTTCCCTCGCCACTCCCAGCCCCATGTACCGACAAAGAACGAAGTTAAGATCATTGTAAAGGTCAATATTGAATGGCTTATTGTTTGAGGATGCCGCCTATTTGAAGGGTTGTGGTCGTTCTTAATTAGAATGACGGCTCTGAAGCTCAAAAACTCCTAAAACCATTATAAATTTATTATTATTTATATTTGAGGTATTTAAAGTACACTTTCTGAAAAAAAAACTTATAATATTAGCACACGACTTATAAACGTAAATCTAGAACAGACATAACAAACAGCCCCCTGCCGTTAATTAGTCACTATGAAAGGGAAGCCCTCAAATCACTAATGATACATTTTTTTGTCATCCCGGGAATTGAACTTGGGACCCTTAGCTCGGTATGAAGGCACATAAAAATAATTTGTTGTGACCTTAATAAAAAATCGCTTTGTTTGAAGAAGGCTAGATCTATGTTTATAGCAGTTTATCTTAGTCTCAAAACTCCAATATTCCCGCGATACCTTGTTAAATATAAATAACTGTTATTTTTTTAAATGTTGGTTTATATAAATTAATATATTATTAAACTTAAAATGAAAGGGTATTAATACTAAATATTGTCCCCCCCATGAATAATAAACACCTTCTTACATAATACGTGATTTCTGAGCGTCTGAAAAGCATCCCTGTACACCAATAAGCGGCCCCCTTTTACAAATATTACATTTGATATTGGAAAAAAAAAAGTTGCATCAATTATTGTAACGTGTTTAACTTGGGGAAAAATTAAATACTTTTTAATGTTAAAATGCCATCATAGAAAAAAATTAACCCTATACAAGCGCGAGGTATTAAAAACTGATTCGACATTATTGTACCAGCCACAATTTTCGTTGATTCCAATAATCTTGACTGAACTCTTTACAATAGAGTGTTAATATAAATAGCAATAAAGAATGAGTGTATACATAACACAGCGAAACTCTTTGAAATACCGTGTGGAACACACCAACATGAAAGGCCTATGATAATTATTATACAATGTGTTTAACATATTATTATATTATATAGAAATGCCTAAGCTGTACACCCCTTTAAAGTTTTAACGCACGTATTTTTTATAATTTTTTGTTAGCAAGAATGAGAGGCTCACATGAGAAATAATATTTTGTACTATGTAACCTGTCTCAAAATAAATAAAACTAATATGATTTTTCAATGTATTTAATGTCCGATAGGAATGGTCAATTACAAAATAAAATAGCCTGTGGCTGTTACCGAATCAGTTTATACTACCGTTAGAGATATTTAGTAAATGTATATGTTAAATAGGATCACAACCTCTATAAATAACCCCATAAAGTATGAAAGGGTGCACAATATAATATAATTCTGTTAATATTTTATTAGGATTACAAATACTTTATGAGGGGCCGTCCATAAGTTGCTTCACAAAATATACCGTCTAAAAAAGATTAAAAATCCTCGTTAAATAAACATAATCCTTTGAAAACTATCTTGTAAATTTCAACATTTTGTAAATATAAATTGAATTAAAATGTTTTAAAGTATTGAAAGTATATTTTAACACCTGCCTGTTTTTATTTCATAATTATTTTTAATTCTGTCTTAATTTTGGTAAATATTTGAAGTTATTTATTTATTTCGAGTATTTTTATTTAATTTTTGTTTTTATTTATTTTTTCCTAGCTCAATTGTTTACTTATATAGGATGGTTGTGAGATATTTTACTAATATAATATTATAAATATACTTTTAATTTTAATTTGCAGAAAATCATTAAAATTTGAAAAATGTTTTTCAAAAATATCATCATGTATAAAGTTGGATATAAACATACTACAAAATAACGACTTTAATTCATATGAGAGGTTTTCACATTCTAACTTTATATTTTATTGCTTCAAATACGCCCAAATATTACCCAAATTTTTAGTTTTATAAGAGCTTTAGAATTTAAACATTTATTTAACTTCAAATTTAATTTCACAAACACATCACATTTATTTTTTCGATACTTTATTGAAACATGTCTCTCAGTGAGCAGTGTTTAAATTATACCATCAAGAAACATACAAATAATAACTCCTAAGGTTTAAATAAAAATTATCCTAAAAAAATATATCAATGTATAAAAAAATTAAATCCTTTGAAGGTGAAATATTGATAAAGCTTGATTTACAGCAAATAAGGTTGCCTTACTAATAAGCCATCACAATCCAACAGTTTTTGGTTGTAAATATGTTTCCAATCATCACTTGTCGGTGTGAATCAAGTTAACTATAATAATTGTGATTTATGCACAGCTCCTAATATCATAAGTTTTGAATTTCCCTGTAGTCTAGTTGAAATGTACAACAGGCAGTTTAAGCGTCACCCATTTTATTTTTGTTAAAATTAAATAATTATGCTGCAGATTTGTGTAACAAGCCTATGTGCGTCACATATATTACTTGCATGCAAGCCATTTATGTAATAATTCGCTTTACATTTTTTATTTAATCTAGAATTATTGAAATAATCAGACTAAAAGTTAAGGTAGTTTGTAAAATTATCTTAAGGTTGTTTTAAGAGCATTCACCAACATATACAACATAATTTTATTTGAATACTGTCTGTCATAGACTACCCTAAGATTATTTCAAAACCTTATAATAATTAGTGTGATATGAGTAAAGCTTTTATGTTGTATTATTTGAGATATATTGAACACCTTTTATTTGTTTATAAAGTTAAAACATATTTATATCAATTATATCAAAATAAGACAAAACGTTATCAAGTTATAAGGTTTACTCTTACAAGAGTTAATATTAAAGATTAAAAGAAGATAGTAGCGTGAAGCAGCCCGAAACAATATGTCCCTGCTTAGTTATAATTTGAAAGGTGATGTGTTGCACAATATTTTAAATATATCTTATGAAATCAAAATTATTATTTTTTCTAAGTTATGGCACAAATAAAAGTGTATATCTTGGTGATTGGACTGTGAAACGATAAGTAAATCCATGCTTCAAACTGAAAACAAATTTGTATATATTTGAAGCGACGTTGACAATAATTTTTAAAAAGAGATCTGGAAAAAAAACTATTACTTAAAAGATAATTTTTGGCCTTCTGGTTATAGCGTTATAAAATGTTAACACAAAATATATAATAGTCTCACAGGAAAAAGTACCTATAAACAAGTAAGTTGATGTAATACAAGAATATGACAGTTTATAATATAACTGTGTAGATTTTTGTGAGAACTTATTTGAGGAACACTTTTTTAGTGAATCTAAACGTGGTCTAGCTTAAATGAAAAGTGAGGAATATTCACTATAAATATTTAATTCAGTTTTGAGAGTTATTTACCAATAGATCTGTTTGTTAGATTTGACAATTTAATGCACATGATTAAAGATGGAAAAAATAAATTTAATCAATTAATACAAAGATGTTACATAATCAGTACTCACAATAAAAGCAAAATCGATCATGTGTTCATATTATCTAAACACTTCTAATGTAATTATTATTCTATCCCATATGTAAATAATATTTGTTTTTCAAAACAAAATATTATATTTAGTAATGTTTTGTTTATGTGGTAGAGTTAATAATTTATACTGGATACAATATTATGACAAATTATTCAAACTAGAACTTCTGATACATATGTTGGGTTGTTTTAAAAAGAAAAAATTGAACATCTTTGTTTACTGTGCAAAATAGTGTTGCGTACGAGATTTTAATGCTTTCAACTAGATGGAAAATATAATTTGTATTATGTACTTGCCAGGTACTTTGTATTCATATATGTTATTAATACTTATATTAAATTACATTGTTATAATAATCTTATATAAAACCATATTCATTGATGTTTTCAAATTTTAAGATAATTTTGTGATATTCTATGAAAATCAAAGTGATATTCATTATTATGATCAAATGTTCCAATTTTTTTTATACAATAGTGGTTGACAATAATGTCTTGATGTCTCATTATTAAATATTTAACATAATAATTGTGGATTTGAGCTAGAACAAATATTTGTTAGCTAGACAGGACATTGTAAATACTTACCCTAACCACTACTATCTTAAGGACTGTGAGTGACAAGGTAACAATGTGAACGAATATAAAACCTTGCAATTAAAATCCAACATGTCCGTAGCTACATTTATACTGATGAACTATGTATTGAAAAGTTAATATCTTCTATAAAAAAATGTTTTAGGTGTGATGATTTTTTTAATTTCAATCAACAATAATAAGTAAACTTTGAAAAAAAATTTGCATTATAAGAACTTTAAAAGAAAGGTTAAAAACCTAAACCAATGACACGTGTAAGTAAAACAATAATTTCAAAAAGCCCCTTGAAAAAATTCAAGGTGTTCATAAATTATTCACCCCATCATTAAACTTAATAAATTCTTTGTTTTAAGAG
The DNA here is from genome assembly GCA_902151445.1 of Timema monikensis. Lineage (NCBI taxonomy): Eukaryota > Metazoa > Arthropoda > Insecta > Phasmatodea > Timematidae > Timema > Timema monikensis. Next base: position 161,658 of record CABFVZ010000546.1, on the reverse strand, counting down.
ATATATGGTTTACTGAAGTATTGAACGAACTATAATACTTTACTCAATTAAAACAGAAAATTCTTAAATTATGTTATTAATCATTTCAAACCATTTGAATTCCGCTTTTAAGATAACGATGGGCTAGGTTTGAGGGGGAAGGGAGGAATAATTTATAAACACCCTGTATTATTTATTTATATTTCTTGTGTGTATTTGTGCCTAGACAAGTCTGATAATGGAACTAGAACTAAATCTGTGATTAGGACTTAAAGCCTTCTCCAAAATGTCGCACACACATAAGTGACTTCCTTGTCTAACTGTAGCTGTGATGTGAATCACCGTTGAAAGATGTTCTCACTCCCATAAAGTAAATGTACCTGTAGTTAGAAAAAGAGAGAAGATCTCTTGAAAACAGTTCGTGTTACTTCACTGAATGGCGTATATATGATTAACAGATCAAAAAGTCAACTGTAATGCTCACAACTTTGACGCAATCAACAACCAAAACTGATGGTATGCAATCAAATTGAGTTGTTGTTTTTCAGATTAGATTCGACAAAATCTTAGTAAATAAAATGTAGGTAATAAATTTGCATAGAATAAAATAAGTTCTTTGGTTATCTATAATACTTAGCTAATCGGTGAACTTAGTATCGTTGAGATGTATCTATTGAGTGGAGAGTAGGAAATTTAGGTAACGCAAGTTGAAGACAGTGTTTTGGAGTGTTTTTTTTTTTAAATAGCAAAACATTTTTATCGGCAAATAATGCTCCTGTGGAAATATAGAGTTTGATGTTCTTCACACGGTAACTTCAACAGTTCTTGAACATCTGTCATATGCATAGTGGTATTAGATGAGGAACCTTTTAAATGAAGAGAAAAATTGTCATTAAATTCGAGGACGCCCTTGACAGATATTCAAACAACTACAATTGTTGATATCACCATGTGAAGAAAATTAAACTCTATGTTTATACAGGAGAACTATCCAATTTCTTTTGAACAAAAAAAAAGTTTTGGTAATAAACCCCAAAAATACTATCCTTAACTCGTGTTCCCTTCCCTCCAAACTTAAGTGTTGTCACTCAATATAATATAAAAACGACCAAAGTTGATTATGATACCAACAAATTAAAAAATAGGTAAATAAAAGATTTTAAACTAAAGCTAAGCTTCCATATTTAGAGCTAAATTTGCCGATTAATTATATAATCAGGATTTTTGCGATAGTTAATTCTTTCTGTAAAAAATATAATGAAAAACATTATTTACTACACATAGTTGTTATAAATTATTTGGAATTTTGGTTGTACTACAAAAATATATTGGTTTTGATTATAGTTATAAATATCGTGTCGATGTGCCGCTAAACATCATAAAAATATTATAACAATTTAGATACATTATAAAATCTAATAAAAGTACTAATCTAATAAAATTCAACTAAAGTATATTTATATTTAAAAGCATAATACTATTTACACTACCAAAAAGCAACTTGTACCAAGATGAATAGTTGAAGAAAGGCAGTGAACAAACATTTCCTAAATTGCCTACATTTTTCTCCTTATGAAAATGTTAAAAATACTTAATTTTAAATTAGTGAAAATCTCAAATGAGGAAGGTTTAATGACATAAAAACAGACTTGCTCCAGGTTTAAGTCATTATTTAACATTATAATTTAAATAGTTGCAATATGATGGCAGTGAAATATTTCGCTGTCATAGAAATTCTTAGAAATCTATCCCAAATGAAGGTGATTTTTTAAGAAAATAAAAAATAAATTGATTGAATTGCAGTTATATTCTTATTTAAATGTTTTTATTTATAATTTGTATTTAAAAAAAATCAGTTGACAACAATCAAACGTTTAGTTGATATAAAATTCTAAACTATTTAAATGGCCCAAGAAAAAAGTGGAATATTTAAGAAGATACCAAATATATCGATTTTTATTTTAATCGGCCTATTATCTTATATACGGAATAAAAAATAGTGATTATTGGGTCGAAGTAAAACTCCCCTTTATCGTAGAAATGTCTGGGTATGTATTGACCTAACAGTATTATATTTAAGTTAGTATTTGTCGAAGAAAGAAGGATATAAAAAACTATGATTAGTAACGTAACATTGAAAATTCAACGAATAGTTTTGGTTACCCTATTCTCCCTGAATTATTCGAACACCTAGATCTGCAATTAAAGATAATTTGGAATGTTAAAATATCCACCGTATCAAATATTTACCATATTCAATACATGTTATTTTATTATGACTTTATCATATCCTAAATATAATCATATCAAAATAATTCTCACATATCATTATGTATTCATCAAATAAATCCAATTTATCGCTATATATTTTGTATGTCACACACATCATTATTAAATATATGTATATTCCTCAAATCCATTCAAGGACAAAATTTAAACTGCCACTTTTCCCCTTATAAATGCTTTGTGTGTTAAATGAAATGTCTTAAAGTATTTAAAAACAAATCAAGTGTACAAAAAGGTTTTATAGATGTGCAAAATTTAAAAAAAATAACAAATTTATGATGATGTGTCGGGATGGTTGGGCTTGTATAAGTCACATTTTCAAAAACTATGTTCACAGAGGAATAATGATGCACATAGCACTCTTAATCTGAGCCTTTTTTTCTCAGAGTTTTTCACAACATCAACATTATACCAAAAACCAATCCAAAGTTTGTGATTTTTATAAATTATAATATTAACACGCCACATTATTCCTACTGATGGTATAAGCTATTCCTGATGATTGTATAGTTAACATTATATTAAAATATTAGTTTAAATTTATTTTTAAAGAATCGTATAAAAAGTTACAAATTTATTAAAAGTACATATAAACTAACATCAATGCAATGGTATCTAAAAAAATACTTAGGGTAAGTTACGCAAGGAAAGACTTGATACAGCCTAAGCCATTTTTTCATTGAACTTTAGTGTAAATATTTCGTATGAAAAACAACTAGCTATTGTAACAGTTTGTGTTAAATTATCTTTTTCAAAGTCTTCCTTGCCTCCTGTACCTTACTACACTTTTTTCATCATCTAAGAGATAATCTTATTACCAATTTTTGAATGTGATACACGCCACTTTAGAAATGGCAACCTATGACAATAATTGTAAATATTTGCACCTTTTACCTTATTTATGTAGAAGTAAGACTCTAGTAACCCCATCAAATATCACAAAAACACGATGTGATTAGTCATGTCCGAATACACAACGATGTACAAATACAATATTTTCTCCTATTTTAAGTTGAAAGGAAATATATACATATGACATCACACAAAGACTGGACACAGTCATTAATAGACAACCTACGCAATATGAAGGGCTATCACACTGAATTAAAATGTGTGTGTGTGTGTGTGAACTCTGAGAATATCCCAAATTTATAGAAATAACATATAATCCGTTCCATTTGATTAGAACACATAATATCATTTTCAATGTGAGCATATTAAATCTATGGGTTACAATATGTTATGTGGCGTACTGTACATTCTCATCACAAGTAAAAAGAAATATAAAAAAACAAAACCATGTTGATTCTTTTACATTCACTCTGAAAGGAGTCCTTTTGTTTTGTTAAATACTGTGGGATTTTCAAACCAATTTAACAAGTAACATGCGTATAACCCGAACGGGTAGTAAGACGCGGTGCTAATAATAATAATAATAATAATAATAACAAGTAACAAAATATATTTAAATTTGAAGTAATCTGTAAATGCACTTACTATTCGACAAAGAAATATATTTTAAAGCAAAGTTCAAAAAGATGTGGTATTTTTATTTGCATATTTAAAATGTTCGGTAGGTATGTATGAATAGTTTGTATGAAGAAATACAAGGACAAATAGTTTTTTACTTATTAATTTTAGTGAACTAATTTAATTTTCTCTAGTTTACCACACAGAAAGCAAACTTACTATTTTAATATAGAATGTAGGCCAAATAATTAGCAAGCCTGCCTTTGACCTACCCAATGCACTTAAATATGTTTTTTTTAATCTACAGTGTACTATTTCATCTTCATCTCATGCAAATGCTCGTGCGATTATCTAAAATCTCCTTTTCTCATTTGTTTTACTTTAAGCTAGATAGTTTGAGCTGTTGGTAAACAGTAATGGGTGGAGTATTTACCAATACAAAAATATAAAAACAAAAGCATTTCATTAATAAAAAAAACATGCAAATATCTGTATAGTGAATGAATTATACTGAATTGTACATGCCATTACAAATCAAGTGTGTTTTTTTCAGTAACAAATTCTCAGGAAATATGTATATTATTAGAAGGTTGTATTTTGTTTCCAAGACTGAAAAATTATTATTTATTTCGGTGTTAGCTATGAATGGGGTTACTATTGTCATCAAATATTAATAATTATACTATATTATTTATTACTGTCGTCTGATTTGTATCCTACTCAGGTTAGGAACAGACAATAATCTCAATGTTTTAAAATAGAACCCGACACTTGTATTTTACTAAGAATTAGATGTTACTATGTGTACAAATATTTTCATCACGTGGACACAACTTTGGAAAAAACAACATAAAATACCTACGATAGCATACAGGTCTCTCAAAATATAATATTTAGGCCGTTGTACAAATTAAATGATTATGGTAAAGGCTAAGCTGGGTAGTTTTAATAGCTACACCCTGATTTTGGTATTAAGCCTGTTCTGGAAGTCCTTATTTCATACCAGAATTCTACTTTATTTTAGTATTTTGGTAGGTTAGAAGACCTCCCAAAAGGGTAAAAGGAATTCCAATCTGTAATGCTTTTTATCCTACTAAAATACTATTATTAAGTAGGATTCTGTTACGAAATAGGGCCTTTCAGAACGTACTTCTTATCAAAATAATGGTACATACCTTTTTTACCCATTATAAATGAGTAAATTAAAAATACATTTTAGAGATGTCTAGCCATCATCCTTAGACTGCATTTGAATTCAACCTCTTTAAATGATTTTGGGAAGGTATGTTTCTTAACTGAAAAGCCCAATTCACGGGTGATTAACCGAGAAACTAAATACATTACTACGCTCAAACCAAAAAACTCGTCCAAGAATAGTTTCCTGCATTATTTTTTTGAGAACCGTGACATTGGAATTAATTTAACAGATTTTCTATATCGCGTAAAATTGAGTACCAAGGATCAAAGTAAAAGAATATACATAGAAAGTAGAACCGCTAAAATTTTGGAAGGAGTCCATCCCATTGTTCTATATATAAAAAAATACATTCCAAGATAAAGATAATAGTGAAATGAATCTATTAATTTTATCCCCGAAGATTAAGAAAGGCGTAATACGTCTACATAAACTAATTTTCTTATCTGACAGATAAAAAAAATTGCTAGATTTACCCTCGCGTATTCATACATCAACTCATGTTATCTACAGTGGTAATTTTTAAAATATCAATCCATATAAAATAATTCCAATTATATAGAAAAATGTTATCAATATTGAGCATAAAAAATATGTTTGTATTTTGTAAAAAACCTTTCTAGGAAAATTGGACTTTAATATGTGTACACGTGATGAACTGTTATTTATCACCATAATTATTATCTCGCCAAACCCAACGATTTGACACTCGCCTTTCCTTCACATAAAAAATTGATGGAAACAGAACTTAAATGCACAATATTGGCTTGTGATTTTCAATGTAACGTGTGTGATATGTTGTGTTTGTGTGTGCTAGTAATTATTTTGAGAAACTATAAAATTGTAAGTACTTTTAAAAGTGTGGAAAAAAACTACCCTGCTATTCAGTAAGTTATTATTTAAATGTATAGTTCAGAACAAAGTTTAAATTTCCGTTTATAGTTTCATAAGTACACTTTGTAACTGACAAAATGTTGCTTATAGTTTAATTTAGAGGCAGTAATATAAATTTAAATTAAATTACCTATGTTTAAAAGATGTCACAAGTACGGGAGGATAAGATCTTCAAGTTGATGCGTTCAAATACTTACCACTGAGCTACTTTCAAGTAACATCTCCTAACTAGAGCTAAATATATATAATTATTTTATGCTGAGTGTGTTCATTTGCAGGGATACTACTATTTTATTAATGTATAATCCCCCATTATTTACTGCTTTTCAGAAGGAATTACAATTTTTCCAGGGAATTTATTTTTGAGTGAGAAATTCCGTTGTGTCTGTCAAAAAATGTAGTGTGAAATAATATGCCATTGGTATTTGGAACAGAATGATTTGACCTTGATACAAAGAGTGCGGGAATACATTGGCTTTTTTTTTAGATTAATACATTATTTACTATTGAATCTTGCAGTTAGGTGCCTAACTCAGGTGTGTGATGACCCTGACAAAGACGTCTAGGATCACTAGATAGTTGAAATCATAAAAAGAAAAATGTACCAGTGTATCAAGGTTGGCATTTACAAGGCCAGTTGTAAAATATAATTTTGTAGAATGGTTTAAGTATGCAACAATACACAGGGTGTGTTTATTTATGTGGGAAGTAATTTAGGTGTGGATAGTAGCCTTCAAAAATAACACACACAAAAATCTTCATGAATATTTGTCCTATGTTCGATGGTTTCCGAGATAAGGCCTTTCAAGTCTCTGCTGGAATTGTTACTAGCACTACTTGATACAGCCCTGTGTGATGCATCACTGCTGATACACATATACCCTAACAGGTGTGTATAAAGTAGTGCTATTAACAATTTCGACATAAACGTGGAAGGCTATATCCCAGGAATAATTTTAACATAGGACATACGTTCGTAAAGACTTTTCATGTTATTTTGAGGTTGACTATCCATCCCCCAGTTAATTCCCACACAAATAAATACAACTTGTATATTAAAAAACACACATAACTAGCTTTAAATAATTATTCATTATTTATTATAAGCATAGTTCAATGGTTGGACAGTTATAGCACTCTAAACGAAGTGTCCGGGATTCAATTACCGCATCCACGAGTAATTTTGAAATATACATTTGGATAAATGCTTGTGCATGACTAAACTAAAAAAAAAAATCAGCAATACACATGAATTATTGTTATGTTTCCATCATAGAACAATCGATTTAAAATATATAAGGAATTGTATGTTTATACATTTTTATTCTTACCTAAGTGATGAAAAATGTAAGATATTTTTGTTTCCCCATGAATCATAATCGATCAAACTAAATATATTTAAAAAAATATTGTTTTGTCTAGTTGAAATTCAAATATTAACATTACCTTTAAAAATGTTGTGAGTAAAATTATGATTTCAAGCCAAAACTCATTCAAAGCTTTGTATACAAAATAAAATTTGATGGATTAAATAGCTAAGTTATTATATTTGTTAGTTATAGTTATCGTCACCTCTAAATTTCATAATATTTAAATTGAAAGATGACACCTGGACACAGAAATTGAACTAAGACAACAGTCCTGGGTTTGATTCCCAATATCATTTTCCAGTTTAAAGAATATATAAAATTAAATTTGTTCAAAGCTAATATAGATAATTGAATTACAATGTTATTAATTGGTATATTTATAAAATGTATTAACAATAATGTTGTAAAATGCTGTAAGAATTTTTTAGCAGGCATATTTGATGTTTATTAACTGTTGCAATATTCAAAATAGTTACTATTGTAAATAATAAATAATTTTAATTTTCTGTTATTTAACCAGTAGGTAAGTTTAGCTAACATTATTTTATCAATTTATGATAAATCAAAAAAAGTCAAATTTAAATATTTATTTGAAAATTGAGCTCTATACATATAAATGTAAATAGAAATACCTAAAAGTGTGTACTACTTTGTATTTGTATTTTATGTATGATTAAAAAAATATGTTCTAACATGCTAAAAAGCATAAAAAATAGAAATATTGTCAACATTAATTAACTATAAGAGTATAGAAGCATTATTAAAGTGTGTTTTTTCAGTGATTTAATATTTTAAGGAGTAATTTTTAAATAGTAACATCCGTTGTACATTTTAAACATATCTACGTTATGAATACGATTAAGTACATAATTGTATCTAAGTTACATCTAGAATAAAATAATATGGCAAACGAAATTAATTGTATTAAACTAGTAGTATAACACGGGAATTACTAATCAATAATTAGTCGTAAAAATAATACTGTCACCAAAATAACAGATGGGGAAAATGTACAAATAGCCTAGTAAAGAAAAGGCAAGGCAATTACTGAGAAAAAAAAGTACAATTAAAGGTCAAAATTGTGATACTTCCAGAATTATCACTAACACGTTCATTAAAATATCAATTTAGCTTTTCATTCAAGAATTCACAATCACGAAAAAGAGAAATTAAATCATAAGTCTCGAAGAGTTTTATCTGACTAAATTTAAACAACATAGATATAAAATTATGTTCACATAGCATATGATGAGATTAAAGTATGTGTTTTACGTTGTATAACATTTCGGGGAGGAAAAAATATGTGTGAAAATGAATAATGTCCAGTCCTTGTAAAAATTACCACAAATGTTATGTCATAACATAGTACCGACCCCAGTAGAAAGCCAACCTGCTGGTCAGAGCTATCACTCCTTAATGAATGAATAATTGAATACAATACTCCCCCCTCCACCACCTCCCCATACTATATCTCACTCTTTCATCTCTTAAATGAAAGTAATAATGTTGTTAAATTGTGAAAACACTTGGTGTGATCTGTACTGTACATAGAATATTATGGTTGTTGTTATTGTTGTTTAGTGTCAATAAAAAAAATGTTGTTGACACAACACCAAATGTGAATGTTTATCTATATGTCCATAACACATATTTCATGTTTTTTTGTTGCTCTTCAGTGTGTCAGTTTTGTTACACCTTATCGAGGAGCCAGGCTTGATCCGGCGAAATTAGCTGTTGATTGTGTTTTGTGCACTGCCTATTACTAGGTGTCTGGGATAGGGGTGTATTTTATATTTTAAATGTTAGGCTAATTCCTTCCGGCAATGATTCCCGAAGTTATAACTAACCAGTTTTTATCATTTTATTTTTAATGCAAGCTTATTTATACAACAAGGATATAAAAAAAAATCAAATCGGGAGAAGCCACAATTCCAGAAAATGACCATTTATTTGGACATACATTTTTCAAAGGTCCACCCGACATTTTTATATGTATATATATAAATTATATATAAAGTAAAGGTCTTAAGATGAAGGGGAAAAAACCTCCATGATGTTAGCCTGGAAGCGAGCTATATCGATCGAGCAGCAGTCACCGTTAGCAATGATAGTACCAATATTTGCTGAGAGAGGGTGTCATATAGTCAGCACAACAAGCCCTCCAAACATTAATTTAGGTTTTCTAGACCAGAGCTGCTATTTATTTATTTAAATAGCTCCTCATTTTTCCTCAAGAAGTTGAGTTTGACACCGTTCCAAACCCACTGCTTCACAAATAAAGTTTTGAAGCACCGGGGATCAAACTCGGGACCTCTGGATCTGTTGACAGGAACTTTGACCCCTAGACCACAAAATAAACAAAAGCGTGTGAGAACCAAATAGCCAAAGCTATTATTTATGCTTTTAGTGAGGATTAATACATCTAGATATCATTTTTCAATTTTTAGAAAAAGTGTGTGAGCTTACTATGGGATTTAATACAAGCCCGACGATCTAGGGGTAAGGTGTCAAACTTATGTGCTAGAGGTCCAGGGTTCAAGCCTCGGTCCCACTACCCATTTATCTAATTGCCAAACCATTCCTTCACCTCTGACAAGAAGTGTATTGATCACATTTTGGGAGTGTGTGGAATGCCAGGCCTCCCCCGTGGTTTGGATTCCACGTTAAATTATAGCTCCTCCATTTCATCTCACTATCACCCTACCATCAAACATTAACCTAAGACCCGCCTCGGTGGCGTAGTTGGCTAACGCGCTTGTCGTGTTGAGCTCGACTGCTGAGGATGGGGAGATCGAGGTTCGAATCTCGGTTGGGTGAACTGGGGTGGTTTTTACTAAATGGTTTTCCACTCTCCCTCCACGCAAATGCGGGTTCACTTCCTCTAATTCAACCGTACCAATTCCTAATCCATTAGCGTAATTAGTGCTCAAAGCGTATAACCCGAACGGGTAGAAAGACGCGGTGCTATATATTATTATATATTATTAGCCTAAGTGTGTATAACCAGGACGGGTAGTAAGACACGGTGATAATAATAATAATAATAATAATATCAACTATTAAAGTAGATCGGACAAATAATAAGACGCAGTAATTGTAAACATTTTTTTTTCAAAACATAATCGATTTCTACAAGGGTTAATTTATCGAATCTAATGGGACCATTTGATTTGTGAAATATTGGAAGCTAATATATATATATATATATATATATTAAAGAAAAACAATTATAAGATTATTTTTTGTTATAAGCTCTTTGAAGTGTAGATAATTTATGTCAATGTCTAAGAATAAACAAATATTTCAGTAAATTTTTCATTTCAAGATCAGGGATTTTTACACCAAGTAGTTTTCCAACCTTTCAGCTTATATTCTTAGAACTTAATTTTACCTTACAGACTACTAAATTTCTTTTCGTCCAAGGTGTATTACTACCCATTCGGGCTAACCATGTATTTATACTGTTGGCTTAATTATGTCGAGGATTGTATTTTCTTTCTGCTTTGATCGCTCCTTTGTTGATTTAAGAATACACTATTGAGTGACCTTTGAGAAGACCAGGCATTTATTTTTACCTCATTTCCCCACAAAGCTTCTAATTCACCTGCTTAACCAAGCAAGCGTTCTGACTCTGTACCCAAAAAAGGAATAAACTGAATAGGAGTTAAGGTGGGATTGCAGGGGAAGTGAGAAAAGGGCGATATGTTTTTCGAAGTTTTTATAGCAAAACATTTCTATTGGCCAAAATAAATAAAATATTGCTCCAGTAGAAATATGGATGTTAATTCTCTTCACGTGGTGAAATCAATAGTTGTTGAATATCTGGCACGATCATTGCAGCACTATATGGTAAACTTTTTAAATTAAAAGAAAAATTGTCATTAAACTCCAGGACACCCTTTACAGATAATCAAGAACTGTTGATATCACCACGTGGAGAATGTTAAACTATGTTTCTAATGGAGAATTTTTTGATTATTTTGACAAAATTTTTTGATATAAAAATTGCAAAAAGATTGACCTTTCCTTGCATCCTTTACACACCCCTCCGTAAATGTAATAGAGCCTTACCATAATAATAGCTGGAAAGTAGGATGATTAGTCGTATATTTTTAAAATTATATTTTTAAGAAGGAATGAACTCCATTAAGTTCCATATTGATTTCTTTACCAATTTAAAATAAACACATTTTGTATATGAAGAAAGTGATAAAACAATCTAGATAGTATATTAACAATCATTGAAATGAAATATATAATTTGGTTAAATTAAAGAGATTTGTTTTTTAATAAAGGTTTAATTCCAGATCCAATTAAATTATATTAGCATACTACCTTCAAACTAACTTACTTATAAAAAAGAGTATCCAATATCAAGCCAGTTACTTTTCTTCACACATTCCTTATCTTTACTCTTTAGGATTAACACAAATCTAAATAAATATGGTAGGGATGAGGAAGGAAGCCTATATATAATGTGTGTACCCAAAATTGTGTGGGAGAGTGTGCAACTATTTAGAAAAAAACTCAATGTACCCAGCATGGATTATAATCTTGATCTTTCCTTTAAGCCAGAGAGCAGAAGACTGATTCCTTTGTACACATACCCACTGATTTTCACTGAGTTTGTTTTTCCATACTCTCTTCATGCCAATGTGGGCTAGCTTCCTATAGAAACTTTCCCTTTCCTTGTAGGTTAGATTAGGTAATTATAAGTTGAAAGAAATAATAATAATAAAATAATAATAATAATAATAAGAAGAAGAAGAAGAAAAGCATTTCTTAGGAGAAAGAAGACTTATACAAGGTGGGTAGAGAAAATTTTCTATCAAAACGTAATATTCCTACTTTAAAGGATTATATAGCTACCAGTAAACTTTTGCGAAACTTTCAAATATTAATCCCCCCTCCCCAAAAAATATTTGATCTTTTGTTGGGTTGTTGAAATTAACTAGTCAGCTAAGTGTATACACAAAATCAAAGAAAATTTTCGGTAAGTGATACAAAAATATTGTTAGATTTTTCTTTTAACTTGAATTTTAAACAAACAATGTTTTTTACCGTACATTGAATATGCTATGTCAGAAGTCGGTAAAAGATCCTTTCAACTGATAATTTATTCATCACTGTAGGCTTTGTATTAGTTGAGAAAAAGGGATGTTGACAACAGAAATAATATATAGGGTAGTAGGATTCTAATAGGAAAAACTGTCTGAAAGCTGCATGAGCTACTAAACTAATTTTTCATTTATTTATTCATAGTCAGGTCTTTCGAAACTGTTACTTTTCGTAGATAATATCAATATCTATTAAATAATAGTAATATTATAGTAACATTTTTTCAATATTGGCCACAAAAACTAAGTTAGTATTTTCTAAAAGGTCTTTCTAGGAAAATTCGACTATACTCACGAAAGAAGACTTTCAACAAAACGTACAGGAATACTGAGCTATTATGTCATGTTAGGTTTCATACCATTTTCATTGAGCGAATTTTCCATTGTAAATCAAATTAATGTGTTATTTTTCACTTGTCAATGTATGTGCTACACTTCAACCGTCACATATGTGCATAACTGAATTAAATAAAGCCCTTATAATTAAAATTAACTGTTATAAACAGTTAATAGCCCACCAAATCACAGATTGTAGTGAAGAGATGCAACGTGTAACGTGTTTCTGGAGCGAGTCCATCACTAAAGTCTGTCCATGATAAGTTTTTACCTGGATGACAGTTCGAAAATCATATGTTTAGGTTCTAGGTTGCCAACACTTGTACAAGATCACTGTTTTGTTATACATGTAAAGATCTTTAATTACCTGTCATGTATTACATTTAAAATAACGTGAACTTAAGTTTTCTCATATTATTTCACTTTTTTTAATAACTTATATCTATCCAACCTTAAACAATAGTTTAAACATAGTTAAAAGTACTTATTCTTCGTTTTGGAACGTTATTGATTTTGTGTAATATAGTGCACACATCAATACCTTTTAATACAGGCATCGCATTTACTTGGAATAGAGAAAATTCTTGTCATTTTTTTTACATACAATAAATGATTTTATGATTATTTTATCGTATTTTGAAATAGTTAACTGAATAAAATATTTTCATCAACTGCGTGTCTGCATCATTGTAAAAAAATTGTTTACCGTCATGTTCAACCATATGGTTTAAATTCGTCAGTCGACATTTTGAAGCAATGTTCGTTAGAAGTTTTTGTGAAAGTGGTGTGAATATTTTTTTAAGTGGAATAAAATGATAAATAAACTTTGTGTCCGTTCTCAAATAAATATATAAATAATATTGGCTTAAATTACTGTGGTTAGCTATCACATTAATATATTACCACATGTGATAATATATAATATATTACCAAAGTGATAGATGTCAGCTGTTGGTGTAGTGATATATTAGGGATTACTTCTAATAACATTTTGAGCTGTCATCCAAGTAAACTAAGGTCGTGAATGAATATAAACCTCACAGCCTCATATCACTAAGCTTACAAGGCAGCTGTTGAATACTCAGTGCACAAGCTTAATCTTCTTTCCAATATTTTGCTCATATACGAAGCCTTTAAATTTTGACTATACACAGAGTTTTTTAACTAAGCCCACGCGATTTGAAAACATTACGCAGGTATTCGTACGAAAAATAATAGTTGGTTTTTATTTATGGTATTTAAAGTGCACTTTCTGAACTAACCGATCATATCAGCATTCAACTTACACTCTAAATTAATTCTAGAATAACCCGCTTTGGTGGTCGCATGGCTTAAGGCGACACTCTTCCAATAGACTAGACAGCAGATTATGGGGAAATCAAAATTTGAATCCGAGTTTAGTGTACTGAGGGTGTTTTTCTACTCTTCCTCCACAAAAAATGCGGGTAGACTTTTTATAAATTCAACCTTATTCATCCTTAACATAGCAGCGTAATTAATACAGCACATGTTCGTGAGTATAGCCCGAATGATTGATAAAAGTTTGTGCTAAAAAAATATAGATTCTAGAACAGACACAACACGGCCGTCAATTTATCATCGCTGTTAAAGGGGAAGAGCTAATTTAACCAATGGTAAATGCGCCCAGCCATGCTGGGAACTGAAACCGAGACTCCTATTTCAATAGCTATTTAAGCTACCTACTTAGCTTCAGTGTCTGATAACAAACGAGTTAAGTAGCTGGTTATCACCTCGCTAACCTGTGGTGTAAATTGACTCTTAAAACCACTTTTGTTGAAAATAACAATTATAATACTAAATCAACAAATACTATTACGATTTGTTAAAGAATCAAAGCCTTAATGTAACAAAATAAACTTTACATCAATAAAAATAAAGGGTTTAATATTGACATGGAAACTACACTCCTAAAAATTAGTATTATAGTTAATTGACTGTCGATTTGTATAAAAAACTACTAATTTATTAATCAATCAATTAAGCTTTCTAGGTATCTTGGTTTTGGAGATACTGTATAGCGCTTACACACATAACCTTAAACACACAGAAGACACACATACAAACAAACCCACACATACATGTTATAATTTTAATACAGTTATATAAATTTATTAATTGATAAATTGGGTTTAGATATGTATAGTAAAGCTTTGAAGTCAATGATACAATTATAAATAACAATTTTTGTTTAAATAAGATCGCTTATTTGATATACGAGTATACGAGGATATTTTTTATTATCTTACTTATTTATCAAAAAAAGTGTTGCGAGTTTTATATATTTCTATTTGGATATTTAACATGCACTTTCTAATCAAACTGATTTTATCAGAACATATTTACAAAATAGCCTAGCACCAATCCATTAGGTGGCTATGATACATTTTTGACCGTGCCAGGAATCGAGTTCGGGATTCATAGATCGATAGGTAGATGTGCTATCAACTGAGATAAGGTATATTTATTTTCCCCAACTGGTCTTATTACCTGTCCAGGATATAGGCCCTTTAATTGCGCTATTAGGGTAAATATTAAGAAGATATAAGCGTAGAAGGAGATTGGGAAACCGTTTAGGAAACGTACATTCTAGCCATGTGAGAATAATGGAGAGGGAAAAAAGGGTGCCTAGGAGGTTATTGAATGTTGGGACGGAGGTAGGAGGCTGAGAGGAAGAACAAGGGACAGATGACTGAAGGGAGTAAGGAAGAGTGTGGAGGAAAGAGGAGATGACTGGACAAGGTGGCGGGAGAGAGGTGAAGGAAGGAAAGGAGGCGTTGGAGAGGCTTATGTTCCAATCAGAGCCAGTGGTTGGAAGATGTTCATAGTGATGATGATGATGATGATGATATTCTAAGTACCCATGACTATGATTAGAGCCCTGACCTTCCCGTCACCAGCAATCCGAACTTATACTCTATTCAACACTTACACAGATACATTCTCCCACGTCCAACTTTGAGAGCTACGTGACTAGAATGTTAGTGAGTGGAAGGTAGGTGAATCTTCCGTACATTAATTTCATCCTATTAACAAGGAAAGTTTGAGTGAGATTGAATTTGAGATAAAGAGTGAGTGATTTAGAGAGTTTGAGAGAGAGCATTTTAGAGAGAGAGAGAGCATTTTAGAGAAAGTGGGCGTTTGAAAGAGAGAGCGAGCATTTGAAAGAGAGAGAGAGCATTTTAAAGAGAGAGAGCTTTTGCAAGAGAGAGCAAGCGTTTGTGAGAGAGCGTTCAAGAGATAAAACTTTAAAGAGAGAAAGCGTTTGAAAAAGAGTTAGAGTAAGAGAGAGAGCGAGTGTTTGAGAGATAGATATCGTTTGAGAGAGAGAGTGTGTGTGTAATAAAGATAATGTGAGAGAAATTTGGTAATATAGTGTGTATATGAGGGTAAAGAATGTGCGTGGGGGATAAAGTGTGAGATAGAGAATAAGAGAAGAGTATATGAAAGAGAGTGTTATAGAGTATGTGTGTTTGTGTGTGTGTGTGAGGGGATAGAATGAGAAATAGCGTGTGAGATCATGAGAGAGAGTGTGTGTCAGATAGAGAAAGAGAATGTAAAAATATAAATGTGGTACACAAAACATTACGATATTTGGAAATACTACCTCAAAATTAAGTACATATCAACATGGAAATATAACCGAACTTACTGTTTTTTTGTAAGAATGTTAAAAGATAGATGGTGTAAAAAAACATCACTTTTAAACATGATATTCTAAAAATTAAGCGGTAAAATGAAAATATAGCTTAACATATATTCGTCTTGTGTTATTATTTGCTAAAATGAACATAAAATCCCATTATTTGAATGAAATAAACATCAAAATATATTATTTGAAAAAAATAACATCAAAACTTATACTTAGATAGTTAAAATGGCTATTTTTAAACATTATTCAAGATCATTTTATCGTTTTTGAGCTTATAATACATAACTAAACATGTTTAAACATAATTTTATCAGGCGTGAAACCAAACGTAGAAAATATTTTCACGAACTTAACAACATAACCTCTAAATTTTCGAAGTATGCTCAATATTATTGATTTAAACGCAGATTAACGCTAAAAACATTCCAATAAGAAAATCAGTGATTCCCCAGTTTAAGCATTTAAATTTAGATATGCTATGACCAGCATCCAAAGAGAAATATCCATCCAAAGAGAAAATTGTGATGTGTTCGGAACAACAAATAAAGAATGATTCATAATTTTTTGCCAAAGAGATATATTTTATTTAGAGATCTAAGGCCATGCAGCAAATAATTGTTTCCATGGTGACTAAACAAATAATGAAAAACGGAATTTTTTTTTTGTGAAAATCGAGTTTTTGTGGAAAACTACAATTTTTCCCGCTATCCTGGATTCCTAACCGTTAAAATGAGTGTTCGTTTGTCAAAATCTGTTCAGTCATTTGCTCGTAATTTCTATCATCGGAAACAGGCTCATCAAATTATATATATATTGGGTTGTGACTTGTGGGTTTTATTAATTATTTATATATAATGATAAACTCTAGTGTGCTCTCAACAACGATGCTCTTATCACATGTTGAATGTAATTTGAGTGGAAACTGTTTATATATATAAAAGATAAGATACGATATTAAAAGCTTATGGAATATTGTGATATAATTACAAGGAGAATGAATTTAACTTGAGTGTAGTAACAAGGTGGGACTTGGGGGTTGCCAGCTGACTCTAAAAATTGAGATGAGTGCCTAAAGTATCTGATCTGTTTTCCGATTCTTTAGTTTAGTGAAGATAAAAACAGCTTCCGCTCAAATTACATTCAACAAGTGATAAGATTATTATTATTATTATTAGCACCGCGTCTTACTACCCGTTCGAGTTATACGCACTTACGCTAATGTGTAATGGTAGGGTGATAGTGAGATGAAATGAAGGACCTACAGTTTAACGTGGAATCCTAACCACGGTGGAGGCCTGGCATTCCTCACATTCACAAGATGTCTTGTCAGAGGTGAAGGAAGGGTTTGGTAATCAGATAAATCTTTGCCGGGACCGAGGATTGAACCCCGGCCGCCAGCACAGAAGTCTGACACCTTACCCCTAGACCACCAGGTCACCAACATGTGATAAGAGCATCGTTGTTGAGAGCACACTAGAGTTTATCATTATATATAAATAATTAATAAAACCCACAAGTCACAACCCCAGTTAGATTTTAAACACTTAAAATTGCTTCAGGAAAAATTTATTTTTAAAGAAATTCCCTGCCAACCCCTATTGGGGGACTTCCTTCAAAAGCCACTGCAGGTAGTCCTGTTTTCCATATATATATATATATATATATATATACATATATATATATATATATATATATATATA
>CABFVZ010000546.1:127209-143543 GCA_902151445.1 Timema monikensis | reverse complement strand
TATATATATATATATATATAAATGGGACGTATTTCAATGTGTGTTATATATATAAATATATATAAATATTGGAACCCCAATCTTCCCATCAGCAGGCCAGTGTAACATCACATATAATTCTACCACTGACGTGGGTGAACATTTTTTAAGAGTCATTTTATATTAATATTTTGAATTAATATTTTTTTTTTAATAATTATGTACGATTGTCTCATACTATTTATATTTTTATGTGGCCCCTCAGCATTTCAAACAAAATTAATATTACAGCTATTCTAATAAAAAAAATTACTAAAACAAATTATCAGCTAAGCCATCTTTAGTTTTAAGGCTAGAATTAGAATCAATGGCGGTATGTTTATTAGTCATCTAAATACCAAATTTGAACAAACTTTACTAAACCGTCACTGTTAAAGCTCCAGGTACAGACAGACAACCATTGTAGGCCCAAAGTTTTGAGATCAGGAGCACGAAAAACGTCAGGTTACACGATTACAAAACTTTCTCTGTATTATAAAACCGTAAGCCACAAGCTCAGGATCTAATCCCGGACTGGTGCACTTAACCTGCTCTACCACATGTAATTTCAACTGGAATTATAACTTCAAAATATAGTTGGCCCCTTTTCACTAAATACCAAATTAACGGCCTTAGGACCCGCTTCGGTGGCAACATGATCTAAGGCGCTACTCTCGCAAGAGACTAGACTGCCGATGATGGGGAGATCTTAGCTCGATCCCGGTCAGGTGTACTGAAAGTGATTTTTCCTAAATGTTTTCCCACTCTCTTTCCAAGCAAATGTAAGTACACTTCTTCTAAATCCAACCTTCCTCATACCTAAGCCACTAGCGTAATTAGTACATAAGCGTGTAACCCAAATTGGTAGTAAGACGCGGTGCTAAGAAAAAAAAACAGATCTGGTTACTGTGTATGCCAGTTATAAATAATAAAGATAAGCCTTTAATAGACGACCGATACATTTGGCACTAAAGCTTATTTACAAGATTTTTGTTCTCCGATTTCCCCTCGTGAGAGCTACGAGGATGGTTGTGGTTTACGAGCTTAACTCGAGGTAAAAGCTTGGAGACGAACAGTTCTGTAAACCTTGGTTTCTAAGTTTGTTTACGCAGGCGTGGGAAATAAGGCTGTGGTTCTTCTTGGTAGATGGCTTTTGTCTAAAACATGTCTTTGTTATGTTGTATGTGGGTCCACAGCAGCGTTCACTGGTTTGTGTGAGGTACGTAATTACTCTGCTATTATATACGAGTTCAACAGCTTTGCAGAGTTAGTAAAGGTTCTCCCTAGAGATATATGTGACCTGAGAGCTCAATTTCTGGAAAGAGAGGGGAAAAAAAAACAACTGCTGTGGCCTTAAACACTTAGAGTTTATTTTTAAGTTGCTATCAAGGACTGGTTTTGATAACCTAATTAGGCTATGGTAAAAGTAATTACAAGAATAATTGTACAAAAAAAAAAAGCTAAAATAAATTACTTCAAATTTACAAAAGAAAAAAAAAATCAGCCAAATTTTTTTAAACGAAAACGTGTAAGGAATGCAACCGAATAGATCAAACTAAAATATATCTACTTCGGTGGCCGCATGGACTAAGGCGTAACTCTCACGTTAGACTGGACTGCCGATTACAGGGATATCGGGGTTCACATTTCGGTCATCTGTGCTGAGGGTGGTTTTTCCAAAATAGGTTTCCACTCTCCCTTCAGGCAAATGTGACTACACTTTTTCTAAATTCCACCTTCCTCATCCCTAACTTATTAGAGAAATTAGTACATGTTCGTATGACCTAAACAGGTAGTAAGACGCTTTGTTAATAAAAACTAAAATAAGTCTATATACATTAGAAAATAGTAGGCCTATCTTAAATCTCACTAAACATGAACATTGATTTACAAAATAATACCTGCGTAAGAAGCAACATATAATATGCCCATCCACCAAAATCTTTCTATCTTAGTTGCAGTGCTTCACCAAGAAAGTGACCACTATGGTTGAGACCATTCAAAATAATACACCTCCATGGTTCGGGCTATTCGAAATCTAACCTCCATGGTTCAGAGCATTAGAAATCCAACACACCTATGGTTCATACCACTGGTATTCCAACACACCCATAATTCAGCAGATCATTCTAAATCCAACCACGATGGTTTAAACTATTCAAAATCCTTCATATATTTGGTTCAGACCATTCAAAATATGACCTCTAAGGCTTAGATAATTATAAATATGTTTAGTCCCTTCAAAATTCAACCAGCATGGCTCGAAACTTTATAAGTCTAACATATCCATGGTTCAGTCCAATTTTAATCCAATATCCATGCTTCAGAACATTAGAAATTCATCACATCCATGTTTCAAACCATTCGTAATCCGACCTTCAAAGGTTCAGCTTGTACGAAATAAGACCTCTATGGTTAAGACCCTTTGAAACCCAACCACCATGGCTCAGACCATTATAATCCAACACATCCATGGTTCGAGTAATTCATTATCCAACCTTTTTGAATCAGAACATTCGTAGTCTAACATTTACATGGTTCAAACCGTTTGAAATTTGACCTCCAAATTCAGACTAAATCCCGCTGACCATAAATTATAACTAGCAGAAAATAAATTGTTTGTTTATTAATACCCTAACACAGTATTGCTCTATAAAACAAATATAGATACCTTGTAGATTAAAATCATTTAAGAAACTTTTGATCAAGTTCTCAATTTTGTATCTGCAGCTGAGAAAATATTTGAGCCAGTAAATAGGTCAGACGCTACCCTTCAATCAATACATCTTCAAGTCTTTTAGAAAACCGAAAACAAAGACGCAATAATAGCGATAGTTGAACCAACAAAAAATCTACACAGTAATGTACGGTAAAAACTTGGTTATAGGAGATCTGAAGGCATTGTTTCTTAAAATCAGTTTTATTTGTACGCATCTTACTACCCGTTCAGTCTATAGGCATTTAATTATACTCATGGGGTAAGGATGAGGAAGTTATAATTTAGAGAGAACATATTAAAGCTAGCTTTTCTCTTTGGGGGCTACGCCCCCAAACCCCCTGCTGAGCTTTCTTTGCAGTTTGATGTAAACTAATGTAATTCCAAGGCTGTTTTTTGATAGGTCCTACCGTTTAGCCACACGCTACCGCCAAATAAAGGTTTACACTGACTTTAAAGCTGCTCCACCATTTTGAATTTTTTTTCTTGGGTTGGAATTACATTTTTTAACTTTTTGGAATTTTCTCGTCAGTTACAGGATAAAAGCTATGTGTTTGCCAAATTTCAAGCTTCTATCTCATATGGAAGTGGGTAAACATTAATGTCAGTGAATGAGTCAGCCATGTGGCTTTATACTAATATAATTTGGGTGGAGGGAGAGTTTGATCATATTTAGGAGGCCCTCAGTACAACCTGCCCCTAGCGTCATTGGTAAACCGACTAAATGAGCTTGACATTTATTTCACGTGCCCACCGGTCTAGCATTAATATTTTACTATTAACAACGAGAGAAAAAAAACTAAACCGTTAATGTTGATGTTGTTGTTGTTGTTAGTGGTGGTTATAACGCTCATTTATCTGCACTTTTTTTTTTGTTGGAAACATATTTTGTTGGTAATAAACTAGCGCAATTCAATCAATATTGGTTATGAACACGAATATATGGATATTTATATGAATATAAATAATAATTTGTACATTCAAACTATAGATATTCAATGTGAAAATTCTAATTATGTCGAAACCATCAACTGCGAGCACGTATACAAATAAGTAAGTCTCACTTTGCCTGGTTTGCGGGTAGTGGGAAGGTAAGGGTTCGAATCCCGGCTGCTTGAACTGAGCTAATTTTTACTAAATTCTTCCCCACTCTCTCTATATGGAAACGTGGCTATATTTCAACTATATTTTACCTCCCTCATCCCTCCATTAGTGTAAGTATAAAGACTTCTAGGAGAGCTAGAAAAACAGGGTAGAATTTCCTTTCAAAGTAAATATCAATTCTTAATAATCCGTCATTAATAGAAGTTTAGTTGAAAAGTGAACAAACAATAAAGTTTTCTTAAAATTAGCTCAACATAAAGTTTGAAAAAGCTTCAACTATCTGAAAGAGTTATTAAAAGGTTTTTCTATATAAATCATGTCATCCTTAAATTCATTCTATTTTCAAATATTTGAACTGAAATAAATGTTACGTTTGTTCATTGTTACACACACATATATACATATATATATATATATATATATATATATATATATATATATATATATATATATATATATATATATTCTGGAAGACAAAACCTTTATAGACTTGACTCAGACATTTCAATGAATTTGTCTCAAGATGAAGAAAGTTTTTAATATCAAACCTCTGTATTTATTAAAGCTGCATTCACTTCTCTAAAGCATCTTATTTAAAGGAGGAAACTTTAGGTGTCATAACTATCACCAAGAGAATACACACTCGAGGAAGCTTAGTTCATCATGAGGGAATATTACTCCTCTGTAAACAGCTCCTTTCTTCGACCAGTGGAATACCACACTTTGAAACTTTTCCAATTCCAACCAAAATCTTCCCAAAAGTCTTCTTCTTCTTCAGAACAAAGTCAATATTAGATAATGTAAATACGTAAAATACAAGTCTGAAATAGCTCTTAAAATTTGCAACATATTTATGTTTTTGGAAGTAGAAAAATGTAACCTTTTCATAGCGAATATATTAATGTGTCTATTTTTTAATGTGTACAAAGAGAGCAAATTTGAATAATTGTCAATTATTTATCATTCTAAGCTCAGGTAATGGCGTAAAGTTATAAGCAGTTATAAGCTTATTTAACCTGAAGGGGTAGGATGAAGAAGACGAGTTTTAAGTTAGAATGGAAGAATATGTGAATCAGAGCAAGTATTTTTTAAAAGTTATTATAGAAAAAAAATGGTGATGAGTAAAGTGAAATACGCAGATGGTTTGGTAGTACTGGCGGAGAAAGAATAATAGTTTCAAACTAATATGAAAAAAAACTAGTTGAAACCATGATAAGATTATAGAATTCAAATTAACATCGAGAATTCGAAGGTAATGAGGATATCACGGAGAGAAGAATGACTGAACATTGCGCTGAAAAATCACCAGCCTGGAAAATGTGTAACATTTCAAATATTTAGGAAGTTTAACTGAGACAGACGCACAGTGATATTAAGTCAAAACTAGAAATGGCCAAGGCTACTTTCAAAAAGAATAGGATGTTACTAACTAGCAAACTGTACTTGGAGTTGAGGATGAAACTGGACTAATGCTACATATGGAGAATCACGTAGTAAGCTTTTTAAATGAAAAGAAAAAGTTGTGATTAAATTCCGGGACACACTTTACAGATATTCAAGAAGTGTTGAGGTCACTATGTGAAGAAAATAAAACTCTATATGTTTTTCTGGAGAAATATTTTATTCATTTTGGCCAAAAAATAAACTCCAATAACATCACTATAAGGTTTAAGGCCACAGCATTCTTTTCTATAACGCCACATCATAAATATTTCAAAATATTTCTTATTATATGTGACCTGAGAGCTCAATTTCTGGAACTGAATAATAATAATAATAAGAAGAAGAAGAAATATTTTGAAATATTTATGATGTGGGGTTAGAGGAGAATGGAAAGGATTGGGTGCTAAAGAAGACGTTTTATGAAGAATAAAAAGAGAGCCATTTTAGAGGTGATCTACAAATATTGGATGGATCACATAATGAGAAGAAATGGCTTATTGAGTAGTGTCATAGGAGGCAAAATAGAAAAAGGGGACCCAGAAGACGACTGTTGCATCAGATTTATGACCTCAAACAAGGAAAGAAGATTAAGTTTCAGGATCTTAAAAAAAAGGGGGGGGAAGCTACTTATAGTATACGTCGAAGGATCAGTTTGAACAAGGCAACGGAACTGTAGTATGACATAATACCTAATAATAATAATAATAATAATAATAATAATAATAATAATAATAATAATAATAATAATAAAAGCATTTTTTTAAGTTATTCAGTAGATATATTTGGTTGAATTTTTTACACTTAGCAATTATAACAGTTCTTAAATATTTGTCATGGACATAATGGGATTTAATTAGAAACTTTTTAAACCAAAAGAAAAAGAGATAATCAAATTCAAGGATGCCAATGACAAATATTCAAAAAACATTGAGGTAACTATGTTTATAAAATCAAACTAAACTAATCTAATGCAGTAGCATTTTATTTATTTTTAAAAAAATCTGGCATAAAAACTGCAAAAAATATTGGCTTTGGCCCGCGTTCCTTTCCAGACCACCTTAGATAAATAAACCATTAACCAAGACGTTAATGGTGACCTGGTGGTCTAGGGATAAGGTATCAGACTTCTATGCTGGGTGGGGGTCCAGGATTCAATCCTCGGTCCCGACACAGATTTATCTGATTACCAAACCCTTCCTTCACTTCTGACAAGACGTGTATTAATCACAGCTTGTGAATGTGGGGAATGCCAGGCCTCCACTGTGGTTTGTATCCCACGCTAAACTGTAGGTCCTCCATTTCATATCACAATAATCACCCTACCATTACATATTAGCGTAAGTGCGTATAACCCAAATGGGTAGTAAGACACGGATCTAATAATAATATTGATTAATGATAACAATTCACAGGTACAGTTTAAACAAGCTCTGCCTAACCTGGCTACGAACCAAGGCATGCCACTGCCAATAGTAATTAATTATATATATAGTTTCCTAATGTGTGTGTGTGTGTGTGTGTGTGTGTGTGTCGGTCGGTATGGCTCGGGTTGACGCCATGAAGATGTTTGTGTGTCTCTTTCCTCACCCTTCAGAAGCCAGATGACCTAGAAAGCTGAAATTTTACATACTTATAGCACATACCACAGGAGAGAGCCTGAGTCATCACTTTTGTTTTGTTTTTCAATTTCACTTCTATCTAATAAACATTGAATTTTATTTAGTTCACTCTCACTTTATCCACTCTAGCATAGTAACTGATAGAAATATACTTTTTCTAGAAACAAAATCCAAACTTCCATGTGGTTATTAATAATTTGAGGTTAGGTTTTATTAGATTCGTTAATATTATAATCAGCACGTCATAGACAATCCTTAAAACTAGGTAGGAATATTTAGTGCTATTAATATATCAAATACAGTTTCGTCTTGCGGTGATACGAGTAGAATTTTATTCAGCAGACTTTAAATTTGTACATTTCTTAAACAAAATATTGCATACACACAAAATTAGCACACGTTGGGAAAGTACTTATAACGTCTGAATCTTACCGGGTCCAGTCGGGGTTCCACGTAGATCGAAGACATTGAGGACTACTTTTTTCACTATGTAGTTTCTATATGCTCTTCAGTAACGTCTTATTATTATTAGCACCGCGTCTTACTACCCGTTCGCGTTATACACACTTACGCTGATGTGTAATGGTAGAATGATTGTGAGATGAAATGGAGGACCTACAATAATAATATTTAGCTCCGCGTATTACTACCCATTCGGGTTATACGCTTTAAGTACTAATTACGCTAATGGATTAGGAATTGGGAAGGTTGAATTAGAAGAAGTGAACCCGCATTTTCGTGGAGGAAGAGTGGAAAACCATTCAGAAAAAACCACCCCCAGTTCACCCGACCGAGATTCGAACCTCGATCTCCCCGTCCTCAAAAGTTGAGCTCAACACGACAAGCGCATTAGCCAACTACGCCACCGAGGCGGGTAAGAGGACCTACAGTTTAACGTGAAATTCAAACCGTAGTGGAGGCCTGTCATTCCCCACATTCACAAGTTGTGATTAATACACGTCTTGTCAGAGGTGAAGGAAGGGTTTGGAAATCAGATAAATCTGTGCTGGGACCTTCGGGTTATACGCTTTAAGTACTAATTACGCTAATGGATTAGGAATTGGGAAGGTTGAATTAGAAGAAGTGAACCCGCATTTTCGTGGAGGAAGAGTGGAAAACCATTCAGAAAAAACCACCCCCAGTTCACCCGACCGAGATTCGAACCTCGATCTCCCCGTCCTCAAAAGTTGAGCTCAACACGACAAGCGCATTAGCCAACTACGCCACCGAGGCGGGTAAGAGGACCTACAGTTTAACGTGAAATTCAAACCGTAGTGGAGGCCTGTCATTCCCCACATTCACAAGTTGTGATTAATACACGTCTTGTCAGAGGTGAAGGAAGGGTTTGGAAATCAGATAAATCTGTGCTGGGACCGAGGATTGAACCCCAGTCCCTCAGCACAGAAGTCTAACACCTTACCCCTAGACCGCCAGGTCACCTATCATTAATCAATAGAACATTCATTGGTCGGGTATCGACGATTATATATTCCCATGTGGCGTGTGTAGAGCATAATTTATATGCGATTGGTGAAATGAGGATTGAGAGAGTAAAAGCACATCACTGGTATAATTTCAATAAAATACGGAACTCATTTCGGTGCTTGCGTGATCTAAGGCGTAATTCTCGCAATTGACTAGACTGCCAATGACGGGAAGATAGGCTTTCGAATCCCGGATATGTGTACTGATAATGGTTTTTTTTCTTAAATGTTTTTTTCACTATCCTTCATGCTAGTGCAAATACATTTTATCGATATTCAACATTCCTAATCCTTAATCCATTAATGTAATTAGTACATATGCTTATAACCCTAACAATTAGTAAGCCACAGTGCTAAAGACAAACAAATTATGCTTAATTGAAAACAGGTCACGCTATTGACTAAAGGATTATTTTTCATAAATAAATCACAACAGTTGTCAATATCATTTAGTTAGCCATAACGGGAAGATCAGATTTTAAATCCCAGCTGGGTCTATAGAGGTGTATTTTCTTAAATGGTTACCCACTCTCTTTCCACGCAAATATAGGTACATTTCCATTAAAATTTACATTTATAATCCCTACCCTAGTAGTGTAAACACTCGTATACCCCAGAGGTTGGACGTGGGGCGTGATTTTTTTTTAATTATTAAGTATTTACTACAATTTGGTACTTAAATTTATTATTTTAATATTATGTACTTTACCCGTATAGTTTTATCAGCGCTAGCATGTTAACTATGACACGATGGGAAGAATTTTGAATCCCGTTTAAGTGGATAAATAGTGATTTTTTCCCCCCTTATAAGTGGTTTTACATTCACTCTCCAGAACTTATGTGCATTTCAAAAAAAAATTAGTAGGTTCCGTATAGCTCCAAATTTCGTGAAAGCCTACTCAAATGTAAAGAGGGTAGATACCTACATAATAAGAAACATTCCCCGTGCGGACCAGGTTAGGTCATATCTCTAAGATCAGTCATGCACGCCAATGCACACCCAACTCTGCCCACTAAAACGTGGTGGTGGGGTTAAGGTTTTTTTTTATAATAACCCTTGATCTAAACTTATTTTATACAAACTATCCTTTTTAGGTAGCGTATTGTTTGGTCAACTTCAAAAATGAAAGAATATTACTAACAACGTAGTCATAAATTTACAACTTATCTCATAATACATTTCAAAAGTCAATAAATCAAGAAACTTATTGTAATTCTTATCGCAGACCAACAGTAAAAAAAATAAACTCTATTAAAAAAAAACGCTATCTCACAAATCATACGTGAACATTTGGTTGGTGTAAAGTTTGCCTACTTAAAAGGGGATCTCAGAGAGACCAGAGGGTAGATACGCATGAAAAACAGGGGACGCATCCACGCAGGCGCACATTATAGAGAAAGAGAGGGTAACGATTTGTTGAGTAGGATGGGTGAGGGGAGAGGTGAATGTATGTGTGTGGGAGTAGGGCATTGGGAAGACACGTGGGTAGATGGACTAGGATCGATCGCAGACCATGGCAACCAGCAAGCACGCCGCTCGATTCTAGCTGTGCTATGCGCCCTCCTTCTACCCTCATACTGTAGCTATTATTCTCTCCTCCCCCTCCACCCCCTCCTTTCCATTTCCCTCTCCCACACCCGGTATCATCCTACATCCCGTGCGTGTACACGGGACTTGCAAACATTTCTGCTCGAATAAAACCGCCAACGCTGATCATTTCAGGAGGAATTATAATACGTTTTTACTTAGTGTATATTTTTATTGGTTTTCATTGTCAAACTAATGATAAAGTACCAATTAAATTTAGGAATGTTTCAAAACAGCAATTTATATGTTGTAAATTATGTCAGTTACTTTTATTTGTCTGTTTATTAATAAAATGTATGACCCACTTAGGTAGCCGCATGGGCTAAGGCTCTACTCTTACAATAGACTGTCGAAGACGGGGAGATCGGAGTTCGATCCCGGTTGGGTATACTGAGGGTGGTTTATCCTTAATGATTTTCCACTCTACTTCCACGCAATTGTGAGTATAATTCCTTTAAACTTAACCTTCTTAATCTCCAACACATTAGTGTAATTAGTACATAAGAGTATAACCCTAACGGTTAGTAAGACGCAGTGCTAAAAAAACCATTATGAATAGTTTGTACCGTTATTATTAAGGTGGGAAAAGGTGGCAAATGAGCTGTGGCCGCATGAGTTGTTTACCTCTAAAGAGACAGGTGAATTGCGGCCCGGGCTGTTGACCTAACCTAACATAACATAACCTAATCTAACAAACCTTAAATTTTTTGCCAAACCCATAGAATGACAATAACTGGGAAAGTTAGGATAATACAAGGGATGTCAACATGAGACGATGATAGTTTCTAATATCTGAAATTTAATACAGCATGATGGAAAGCTCATTGCTAATTAGGTAGACGCAACTCATACCCCTCTCTCTCAAGTGAGTGGGCCTCTATTCGTACGTGTCTCTCAAAAATCCGGGCTGCAAATCATACACGATTTCAAGACTATATCGCAACTCACCTACACAGTGGGAAAGAAGGGAACGCCAATTTTGGTATTTTTGCAGTTTTTTAATAACAAAAAACTAATTTTTTGCCAAAATAAGAAAAAAGTTTATTGCTTCAGTATTCAATAAATACATAAATTATCTACTATTCTCCTGTGATATCAACAGTTCCTGAATATTTGAAATGAGCATCGTGACATTTGACCAAAAACTTTGTAAATGAAGAGAAAGAGTCCTTGTCAAATTATACAACTCCCATTAAAGTCATACTTAGTTTAATTTGGCAATAAAATTTATTTTGTAATACAAACTGAAAAAGAAACGAAACAAATCTTAGCACGCGTTCCTTTTCCTCTCGCCTTAAGTTATAAAACCATAAACTCACCTCTTTCTCTACCTCAATAATTAATTAGAATTATATCTCAGTAGGGAAACAGGGTGGTGTAAAATGATTCCCTTATTTTATGTCTTTGTGTCATGGTAAATTATGAGTTATTGTTAGAAACAAAATATAATATAGAAACTACTTTCGAGTTTTGATATAATGTGGAGCTATTTTTAATATACCTGAAATGGTGCCCCTATTGGAGTACTGCTCACCATTTTGTGAATCAACCGCTTGGGAATGTTGTTTGTTATGCAGTTCTTCGATGGACGCTGACTCTCCTTGCGGCATCCATTTCATTTGTCCCATTCATAACAAGGACTGAGGAAACGCAGGACCCATGAAAGAAGCGACCAACGTTGAAATTTCTAGTTAAATACCGTTATAATTATTTTTATTTATTGTATCAAGAGCAAGCTTATTCTTTTGACCTGGATATTACGATGGATTTTGTCGTTTTATATATTTTACCTGGGGCAACAGCTGACAACCGAAAAGGTATAATGGATTTTGTCAGTGCCAAATAATGGAATGTAGCGGCTATAATAGATATTTATATTATATTTAGCACCGCGTCTTACTACCCGTTCGGGTTATACGCTTTAAGTACTAATTACGCTAATGGATTAGGAATTGGGAAGGTTGAATTAGAGGAAGTGAACCCGCATTTGCGTGGAGGGAGAGTGGAAAACCATTTAGGAAAAACCACCCCCAGTTCACCCGACCGAGATTCGAACCTCGATCTCCCCGTCCTCAGCAGTCGAGCTCAACACAAGCGCGTTAGCCAACTACGCCACCGAGGCGGGTTAGAGGCTATAATAACAATTATACAATAACATCACTATAAAATCAATTGGTTAGCAACAATAAACTCGTTTCAATGTACGAATAGTCTCATGTAGGGTTAGGCAAACTATGATCCATGGGGCGAATGCGGCCCACCTATGTGTTCAATCCGACCTGCGGGATAAATTATTTAAATAAGTTGCTTTGTGTTCCGTTTTGTTACCACCCCTCAACATCGCCAAAATTGGTAAATAATACCCAAAAATACAGTGTATGGCAATGTTTACAGCCACGTATTCATGCGAACAAGTGTTTTCAATCATGAAACTTAGGAAAAGTGATCTTAGAAACCGACTTACTGATGAGCGTCTATCTTCTCTCTCGAGAAGAATCACCTTGTCACCGTTTTTAACTCATATTATGAAAAAATGCGTGAAGCTCATTCAGTTTCATTTCACACCCCATCATAT
This sequence comes from Timema monikensis, assembly GCA_902151445.1. Lineage (NCBI taxonomy): Eukaryota > Metazoa > Arthropoda > Insecta > Phasmatodea > Timematidae > Timema > Timema monikensis. The sequence goes on along the minus strand of CABFVZ010000546.1, from coordinate 130,996 downwards.
AAATCTTATGAACAAACTTAAAAACTAGCCCTAAACCACTAAATTATTTATGTTTGTAATGCATTCCCAATGTATTTAAAATTATTCATGTCAGTATATTACATATTTTTATCAATTATTTTAAATGCCTTTTGAAGAAAAATTAATAAATGAAAGTATTTAGCCCACCTGTTTTTTTTATTTGGACCTCCTGTAAGTAAGTTGACACATTCCTGGTCTAGTACGTCACACTCATGTTAGAGTGACTTGTTGATGACGAAGATATCGTGGCTCGTACACCAGTCGGGTCTAGTGAGGGCGATTTTTCCCAAATGGTTTTTCACTCTCCTTCTGCGTAATTGTGGGCATATTATTTCTAAAATATTTCCTCCCTCATCCCTACCCCATTTTAGTGATCATAATATATATGTTACGTATAACCTGAACAGGTAGTAAGATGTGGTGATAAAAAAAACAAGAAACAAAACAAATTCAATATTCGTTATCTAACTAAATTTTCATAACCGGTAAAAGGATTCACGTGCCAACAATTTTTTTTTATCTAAATGATAGTTTCAACCTTCTGCTTATGAATTGTTATGTCAGTGTGTGTGAACAAGAATTCAACGTCTCTACAAACAGATAAGAACCAAAAAAAGATGACTCCCTCTATATCTCTACATGGTGCCGACTTGATATCTCAGACAGTCCGTTTTCTGAAACCTGAAAATAAACATTGGTACAATGGAATGTCCAATATAATTTTACCATAATTATTCACATCATATTTGTGTAATCCTTTGCTACATATAATTTCTGATTACTAAAAAAAACTTTGTTTATTTTTCTGTCTGATAATATATACAAATTTTCACTTTTAAGTTTATGTTTAATTTTTTTTTTCTCTAATAAAAGGAACCTCTAAAATGAGTCTCTGGCCCCTGGGTCAATGTTACCCTCCCGCCCCTCCCTACCCTTTTTTAAGAGGGCCTCAGAGGGAGAGCACGTTCAAACTTGATATTGAGAGGCTATGTGGTCATACATTAAAGCGGAATCGTAATTTTAACTATGGTTTTTAACATTAAGGGTAGTTTAATGATGACAAAATTTGTAAATTTGTAAATTGTTTGAAAATGATTGTAACGATTATGTTCAAAATGTATATGTTGGAATTGTTTTACATGATAAATAATAGAGTATACATTTTTTTAAACATTAATTTAAGAGTAGTTTACTAAATGACGTTTTTTGAAAATTTGAAGTTGCACAAAATGGTTTTCAGGAGTATTTTGCATTAAAAATAGAATTCTATACTTGTTTATCGGAGGAAAATTCAATTAAAATCATACTGTAGTTTATTAGTAACATGTATTTTTAAATAATGTCACACACTGTGACAAATTATTTGAGAAATTTTTTACGATTGTGCGGTACCATTTATCTACCAGTTCTTCACGAGATTTAAAACTCCAGTCTCGCAATATATGACTTCTACGTCTTACGTACGCGTGCACTCAAGACCAAGACTATAAAAACTTTTAAAGGGTAGCCTATGTCGTATTGTACGTGGGATAAGGCATGAACATAGTTTGATCTGATTTGCTGGTAACGAAAGAATCGGGGTTTGAATTCCTGACCGGTGTATTCTAAGTGTTTTTCTCCTAAAATATATTCCCGCTCTTCCATCACAAAGATAAATATATAAAAATATAATGAATATAATGAATATTAAATTAGATCTCCCTTCAGTTTCCTTAATATACTGATTTAAACGTGTATATTCTGGAATGGTAATAAGATTCAGTGCCTAAAATACTTTTTATTTTATCAAATTAGCCTACTTTAAAATTTGGCCTCGAAATAAATGGAGTGCGTTTATTTCGCTACCCCTTAGAAGTGAAATATCCTCCCATTGGAGTATTTCTATACTATTATTATAAAGAGGAAAGATTTGATTTTTTTTTTGTAATGGATAAACTCAAAAACTACTGGACCAATTTTAAAAATTCTTTCACCAATATAAAGCTACATTATCAGCGAGTAACATAGGTTATATTTTATTTTGAAAATTTAATTTATTCCTCATAAAAATGACGATAGTATATTATATAGTCGTTGAAAAAAAAGTTATTGAAGGGAAAGTGGGCTTGGTGAAGGGGGCGGGGGGTAGGGGTGAGGAAAGAGGAATGAGATTAAAATAGGAGGGAGGATAAAAAGAGGAAGGGGGCTATACAGTGATGGTAGGACTGTATTTTAAAACAAAAGTAAGAAAAAAGTTTTGTTTTTATATTGACATGATGGATGATTTGAAGCTTTGTTTTACAGGATTCTTTACAAAATATGTTTACGGGGAAGGGGGCTAGTATTAAATAAATGGAAGTTTTTAAGATTTACGGCCGCTAAAACAATCCTCAATCATCTTAAAAGTTTGACCTTTTCTCAAAACCAATTATATATAGGGCGACTAGATATTTATGTTTCTTGCCACTTACCTTTTATATAAGAAATATGACAACTTGCGTTAAACGTCAATTAAAATAAGTTAATTTTTCATTTTCGTGACTGATTTTAATCTATGAAAAATAAAAGAGACATGTTGATACCTTTCTTCTCCTTTTTGGTGCGAGCCCCATTATGAAATAACCAATCATTCATTAAATAATGTGGGATACCCAGACGTCTGTAATGCGTCTCAGCGCTCCGGTGGGCTGCTCGATTAATATTCCTGCACCCCACTTTGGTGGTCCCATGGTCTTAGGCGCTACTCTAGCAGTAGATTAGGCTGCCAATGACGGGGATGTCCAGGTTCGGATCTCGGTCGGGTGTACTAAGGGTTGTTTTTTCCACTATCCCTTATCGCAAATGTGGGTATATATCATTTAAATATAACCTTCCTAATCCCTAAAACCATTAGCGTAGTTAATACATAAGCGTATAACCCAAATGGATAGTAGGTAAGATTTGGTGTAAAAAAATATTCCCTACAGTTTAATAGAAATATTTGTGTAGCGGGAAAAGCTATTTCTAATGCGAGGGTGTCTCATAACATGGGCCGTATCTTCACGGTTTCATATCGTCCACCGTTTTATAGTTCGAACTGCTATGGAATAATTCCACTTGTTTCCCCCCCCCCAAAAAAAAAAAATTCTCAGCCTTCTTAGGGGTATTTTTTATGTCAGTGATTTTGGAGGCTAAAGTGGTTACGAGCTCCTGGGATTTGCAGTTTATGGTAAGTACCGAAACACTTGTGTTGACAGACGCCGTATTCCCAAAGAGCAGGGCCGTTTTAAGAAAATGTGAGGCCCGGGGCAAAAGAATCGGAGCTCCCCCTCCCCCTTTGTACGGCAGTTTTTCAATTTTAGCGTTAACCCGTTATAATATATTGATACGTACTTGATACTTATATTAAGTATTTAATAATTTCTTATATTTTCTTGAATATTGATCAACCTTTTAAATGATTGTACTTTATTAAATGCAAACAAATTAAGTTACATAAGTAAATTCCTCTGTGTACCATTGCACTGTTAGTTTTCTGTGGACCAACAGTGGTAGCACAATGGGGGCGTAGTCTACTGTACTGCAGCACATTACTCGAATAATGTAAATCTTAAATTATATAAAGTTAGTGTTTTCAGGAATATGGGATGGAATCCTATCATTAAGCGAATACTTATTGCTGTTAATTATCTGTACACTAATTGATGCGAAATTTATAATACTAACTGTAATTGTATTTAATATTTTTTGGAGGAAATGTGGCCCCCCTGGAATGTGAAACCCAGGGCAATTGCCCTCTTTGCCCCCC
>CABFVZ010000546.1:107392-118805 GCA_902151445.1 Timema monikensis | reverse complement strand
TATATATATATATATATATACACACACACACTTTAATTTTAAGGAATCATTCATCAGTAAACTACCTCTAATTTCAGGGATAGAATCAAAATTCCTATTTGAGATATTACCATATAAAATAAAAACACCAAGTTTGAGCGAAACCGATTAATCCGTTTCGGCTATAACCCCACTTACAGACAGAGGGGGTAGACAGGCCCACTTTCTTTTGTTTGAGGGCACATGTGTCATCAAGACACATCAAAATCTCGAGTTATAAAACGTTCACGATTACAATATTTTTCTAATATGAGAAAGTAAAATAAGAAAATAAATACGGAAAGCATATTGATAAATGTATCATGCCAAAAATGATTTTTGTTCCTGGTACATTCTATGATCTAAGAATAATTGAACTTAGCACGTGACCGAACTTATAGTCTGCCTTAAAAATAAAACATTTGGCATGTCAACAAATATTTGTTGGTTGAAAATACAAAAACGTAGAATAGATGTTGTTCCCCAACAAGATGATAAATTCCGTGGCTTTTATAGAAAGGTGGTAGGGCCCCAAATATTCGACGGAATGTCTAGGGAGTCCTTCCTCCAGGCTCCAACCCCTTATTTTTATTTTAGCACCACGTCTTAATACTCGTTCGGGCTTTAAGCCAAGTCTACGTACTAAATACGCTAATGTGTTAGGAATTAGAAAGGCTTAATTTATAGAAAGTGTACCCAATTTGCGTGGAAGGAAAGTGAAAAACCATTTAGGAAAAATATCCTCAGTACACCCGACGGGGATTCGTAAGCCGATCTCCTCGTCTTCGGCAGTTTAGTTTATTGTAAGAGTATCACCTTAGACCATTCGGCTACCTAAGCGGGTCCCCATAGTTATATTATATCTATAATTAGATTATATGCACATACAATTGGATTATATATATATATATGACCCCCTCTATGGTTTAGTGATCAGATTCTTTGGCTACAGATCCAGAAGTCCCCCACTTCCAGATTTTAACTGTGAAGCAGTGGATCTGGATTGGGGTAAATTAAGCCTCGTGTAGACAAATGAGGAGCTACTTGAATTAATTATCTGGTCTCAATTTTGTTATAGCTCTGAGTGTACAGCCTCTAACAAACACACATACACACACCCGAGTATTCGAGTTAAAAAGAAAGATGCTTTTAGGCCCTAGGGGAAGTGTTCCTTTGAATACAAAAATAAAATAACCTAAACAGACCTCGCTGGGGTTTTTTTCCCTACCCTCCTACTAAATATAAAAGGGTAGACAGCCAATTCACCGTTGGCGTAACCTAATTTAATGGTTCATCGGCTCATATGGACGCCCAAGAGAGCTGAAAGATTTAGCGCCAGTTAAGTTAAAGTTTATAAAGGGTTGACTGCACACACACACACATACACACGGACACACACACGCACACACACTTGAACCGTTTTCTTTGAAAGAGACCTGATATCCGATAGAATATAACAAATATGTAACCTTCGTTTATCATGTAAGAAGCACGCTTAATTTGAATTATTCCAAGCTCCATTAACTTGGCCCCGCCCATGAAAGCACTAAAAGAAACGGTTTTGTCGTTAGTGCTACTCTGGAAGATGGTGGGCGAGACCAGGTTGATGTCTACTTAGACCCAACTTACTGATTTTAGCTTATATCTGCCACAAAAATATAGCACTAACAGTTTTTTGTTTTGTTTACTGAGCAGCACTAACGATTGCATTATTTATTATTCCTCTATGGTATTGAAGATAACTTATAAGATAGGGTCATAGTGTAATCCGACAAGGTAAGACCTCTATTTTTCAGGATAAATGGAGGTTACCTTACAATATAAAGTTTGAGCCCAGCTTGACTTCTTTATAGATGTGACAAGGAACATTTTCAATTAGTATTTCTGTAAAATAATTTCAACTTATTAAATGGAACTAATGTAATTGAGATATAGATATTCCAAATATCAACGTTTATACCTAAGATTAATTTCTTCTCAAGGTGTTAACACAGAAACATCATCAAATAAGCTTCGATGGCCGCACGGTCTAACGCGCTACTCTCGCAATTAACTAGCCTGCCGGTGATAGGGAGATTGGTTTTCGATACCAGTTGGATGCACTGAGGGTGGTTTTTCCTAAGTAGTTTTCTACTTTCACAGGTGCAACTCCTCTAAATTCAACCTTCCTCATTCCTAACGCATTAGCGTAATTAGTACATAGGCGTATAACTCGAAAGGGTAGTAAGACGCGGCGCAAAGAAACAAATGAATGCGATCCTTTGTAGATTCGTTATGTTCATAAATCATACTTCAATTCTTTACTATCAATAAGTTAACTAAAATAATTTTAAGGATGGTCCAACATTTGTCTTCCCCCTACCCCCCGTGCTTCCTATCTATCCCTCCCTCTCCCCCTTGTCACCTTCTTATAGCACCCTAGTATCTTAACACACTATATTTTGAAGTATAATAGGCTCTAGGTGCCACCTCTACAATTTAACCCCTTCACCTCAAACCACCAATGCAGAAAATTTTCAGGAAAATGTTCATCTCTCTTCTTCTGCGGCCATTCAAACCGTAGCCGGTCCTTAGCCTCACTCACAACCCCCTTCCACCCCTGACCATTACTCGACCTTGTCCATACACACCTAAGATATTCAGGTCCTTCCTTACATCATCTCTCTAAGCTGTTTCTTGTTCTGCCCCGTGGTCGTTTACCTTCAGGTCTTATTCCTTCACTTACATCCTTTAACGGAGTTATCCTCTTATCTGATCCTAATGATTGATGTTGTATCAGGCTCTGTGTAACATTCTCTGAGCTCTCCACTCTTCCTAATCCTCTATTCATTCCCTCCTTTTATTGGTCCAAGTATCCTCCTTGGCAGTTTATTTACAAATGTTGTTAGTCTCCTTGCCGTTCTCTTAGTTATTGTACAAGTTTCACCGCTATATATTATTTACTAGTGTTCTGATAATATTATGGTATATTCTAGATTTGGTTTTGTTTGATAACAGTTTTGTGGGTGACCTAGTGGTCTAGGGGTAAGGTGTCGGCCTTCTGTGCTGGGGGACTGGGGTTCAATCCTGAGTCCCGGCACAGATTTATCTGATTGCCAAAACCTTCCTTCACCTCTGGCAATACGTGTATTAATCACAACTTGTGGATGTGTGGAATGCCAGGCCTCCACCGTGGTTCGTATTCCACGTTTAAACTGTAGGTCCTCCATTTCATCTCACAATCACCCTACCATTACACATTAGCGTAAGTGCGTATAACCCGAACGGGTAGTAATACGGGGTGCTAATAATAATAATAATAATAATAATAATAATAATAATAATAATAATAATAATTTTGATTTGATCATTGAGTTAAGTGCATGCAAACATTTGGTATCTGTTAGTATTCTTGTTAATATTTCTAGCTTGACTCATTATGTTTAAATATATTTGAGGCTTTATGTCACTCACATTTTCACATATTTATTTATTTTAATAAAACTCAAAACTATAAGGTTTTGAAAAAAAAAGAGCTATGTTGGAATCTTTCGAATTAATTTTGGCTTGAACCATATTTTGAAATAATACATCGTAGAATTAACTATTGGGTTAGAACTGGACGTCTGCGCGGAAATTTCTCGCTAAGCGAGGCGGTCCCCGACGAGAGGTACAAAGGTAGGAATAGTACAGTAGGATTTTGCTAAGAAGGATCTTATAGAAATTACACACTTTTTTTTTGTGGGTCAACATTGATAACGTTTTAATATATTAATCAGTGGTGATGCTGCTCCAGAAAATGTTTAGCCTTTGTTTTAAGATTGTGTAAAAGGAAAAAAACATGTATAAAAAGAAAATTTATTCAGTAACTTGATAAAATCTTAACAAAAAAAAAGTTTTTTTTACTTACTTTAACTTAAATTGTTACAGTTCAAGCTTGATCTATTCATTTAAAAATTAAATCCATTCTTCTTGTTTTAATTTGTGCTGGATGATAATTGAGGAAATTTTTTTCCATTGAAAGTACTGCAAGCGCAATTAGTTTTTCTGTTAAATAAAAGAACTGAAAAAAATGAATCAAATAGAATAGATGGAAACAGAATAATAATCTAACTTTACACTCTTCTACATTTTATCACATTCAAGAATATGGTACACGGTTTTTAAGCACAACACACGCTGAGTAAAAGAAACTTCCTTCCACCATCATGCCAGAGCTGGCACTGCGAGAGCAACAGTGCTCTCTCTAACTGGCAGTCCCGCCTTCCTCCCCACCCCCTCCTATGTGCGCATGCGCACAACAGTCAAAAACCACGTCGCTGGCACTTTTAAGCGCACAGTTCCATACAAAGATTGTTGTATATTTTTCATAAACTGGGGGATGGCTACTGAAGTACTGACATTAAGCTTAAGGAATATATATTGTACTACAAAAATAAAGAAAGAATTAAAGAAAAAAGGAACACTATATTAAATGTTATCGATAATATCAAGTAGAAATAGGGGGTGCTGCAGTTCCACAGTGCCTATACACGAGCCGCCATTGATATTAATTATGTTATTTTATAGATTTTGATAGTACCTATCAAAGGCGACATCTGCATAACACACGACTTCACGTACGAATACGTGAAAATAGAGCTATTAACGTTCTAGCCGTCATATAAGGCTTTTCCTATGAAAATTGTGTTGAAAGCTCTGGCAATATTTACAACCTAGCGTTTTGAGTTTCATCAATTCTGAAGATAGGCAGCACAACTTAACACACTCAAATTGCAACGCTGTTCCTTAAAAGTATTCTTTTGTATTTAATTAGAGCAAAATATGTTGTTTTTTAAACACAATCACCAATAGCTCATAGTTATAATTTTGTGGCACAGTTTATTATTTTCTCTACTCCGTCATATGACATTCAAATTGGTTCGAAATTTGGGAGGGTTGAAGTTTCTGAATCCTAACGTGGAAATATATTAAGTAGGGTGGAGGTTTCTGAATTCTTAAGTGGAGGAAAAGTAGGGTGGAGGTTTCTGAATCCTAAAGTGGATAGAAAGTAGGGTGGAGGTTTCTAAATCCTAAAGTGGAGATAAATAGTGTGGAAGTTTTTGTATTCTAACGAGGAGAGACAGTAGTGTGGAGGATTCTGGATTATAACGTGGATCTAAATTATAGTGGAGATTTCTAAATCCTTAAGAGAAAGAAAGTAGGGTTGAGATTTTTGAATCCTAAAGTGTAAAGAAAGTACGGGAGATACAAGTGAGCTCATCCTCAAAGGAATGCTTCCTTTCACAGTGCATACTTACTTTTAGTTCCTGTGCATTTTTGGTGGAGAAAAGTTAGAAATCCTTTGGGAGAAAAATACACCTCAGCCTACTTGGCTGGGAATCAAACACCAACCTCTCTGACATCGGCAAACTAGACAAGATGAGACTAAGATAATCGCACTTTAACATTTGGTATATACACAGTTATCATAGCATTTTAAGTGCCTGTCTTTGTAGACAACAGTTAAGGTGGTTGACGCTAGGTCTCTTGGAACTTTGGTTCTATACCGGTGTGTGTATAATTTTTTTTAGTACTTTATTCATGAGTTTGTTCCACTACACAAATATTACATTCTACATTCTATGGAGCAAAGGCTTTATGTTAGGTTTTATTCTACTAGGTAAAGTTTATTTACAAAATTATAAATAACTTTTTGTTTAGGATTCTCGAGCGAAACATACAAATAACAAACAAAATAGTATTCACACACACACACAATTCAAGTTATCCACCCTAAGTTTTTTTTATAGCTTTACAAACTTTATGACTCGTTTTATTTAGCGGGAAAAAAATGATTGTATGCGGGGTTTTTTTAAACACATAAAAGAGAGTTCAGTTTTTCAGTTTTTGAATATTAAAACAAAACTTAAACACTGTCGCTTTAATGTTTTAGAAAATAAACTAAAACATTGTTTTTAATGAAAACGCAGTTTTCCTACTGAGGAAATATAATATAATACCAACTATTTAATAATAGAAAAATAGAAAGGTACAACTGTTTTTATATTTCTTCAATAAATTAAGCCGGGCTCACATGCTTAGTTTCATTTGGAATGTGAAATAAGCGTAACTCCTTCTAGGAACTTCATCATCTTGTCATTGGTGAAAGGGGGTGCAGGGAATGAAGGGGGCTATAAGATGACTCAACGTGCCCAATTTGGAGGTTCGCTGCGAATAACAAGTTCATCTAGAGGGATTTCTGGCTTTCATCTTTAATTATTTCGCTCCTCAACACGTTCATCAAGAGCGGATAGGGATGTTTTATTCCTTATATTACGTGTAACTACCCTCCGTGCCAGGGATGAAGACGTTAGAAATTTGAAGGACGTTTGCTCGTATTTGCTTGCAGAGATAGTACACCTGGTAGTGATTTGAGCCATGACATCTTATTCATCTACAAACTTGACCAAAAGAGACTGACGCCATTGTCAGCCTGACCACTGATGCGGGTCATTCCCTTGTTCACTCTATGTTTGTTCTTTACTTTCACATAGCTCCGCTTTCTTATTCGATGTAGTTTTCCTTTTCTTTTTTTATTTCATTTAAAAAAAGAGTAGATTGTGTGTGTGTGTGTGTGTGTGTGTGTGTGCAAACCGTCTTACTACTCATTAGGACTATCTGTATATTTACAGTATTGGGGTATATATGATAAATATGTAAGTTAGAGTAACCTGCATCGGTGGTTGCATAGTCTAACGCACTACTCTCACAGTAGTCTAGACTGCCTGTTACGTGGAGATCAAGGTTCGAATCTCGGTCGGGTGTACTGAGGCTGATTTTTACAAAATTGTTTTTCACTCTCCCTCCACACAAATGTGGGTACACTTTAAAACTATATAAAACCTCCTTCATCCTTAAAATCATTGGCGGTAATAGTACATAAGCGTATAACACGAACGAATAGTAAGACACAGTGCCAAAAAATATAGTAAGTGTACCTGCATTTGTTTAGAGAGAGGATAGAAAACCTTTTAGGTGATACAAATAATAATATTAGCACTGCGTCTTACTACCCGTTCGGGTTATACGTTTTAAGTACTAACTACGCTAATGGATTAGGAATTGGGGGAGGTTGAATTAGAGGAAGTGAACCCGCATTTGCGTGGAGGGAGAGTGGAAAACTATTTAGGAAAAACCACCCCCGGTTCACCTGACCTATATTTGAACCTCGCTCTCCCCGTCCTCAGCAGTCGAGCTCAACACGTCTAGCGCGTTAGCCAACTACGCCACCGAGGCGGGTTTTAGGTAATACACTCTCAGATACTTTTTATGTGCTGTTCACCATAATATACTGTGTTTGAATTCCCTAACAATGCTTGGTGATTATTAAAGGGCATGTAACTCATCATTATGTAACTGGCTTCATGTGGCACGGATAAAAAGAAAGCACTTTGATTTAAATGTGTTTTTTAAATATTTAATTCAAATCAAAAGATTCCGTACTAACACATGAGTATTATTTTAAAAAAAACATTTTCAAAGCGCCTAAAGCGCCCAAGAACCTCTTTATTACAATAAACTATAAGCTTATGTTATCTTGTCAGATACATTTATAAATAAAATATCGGACAAAGATTCGAACACGAACCTTTAGTGGTATGTAAGCCAGCGCTTAGAATTGATGCCCCAGCGCTTTCGATCGGTTCTAGACCCCATAAAACGGGATGAATGCCTGGACAATCATCAATAAAATCAGGTCATGTCCACTGTGCCGGAAGACTAACCACCCCCTCCCTCTTGCTCAACCGAACAAAACCATTTGGGAACGCCTGATTTTACTGTAGCACCATTAACTTTTGTGTCGTGCCGAGAAGCCTAATATTCCAGACCCTTACCTTGTCTCGTTTTAACTCCGCACAAAATACTTTATTTCTTCCAGGTAGTTAACTGGAAGGGAAAACGACAAAAAACATTTTGTTTGATCTAAATTAAACTTTAATAGCCAATCAAATTAGATTTCAAGATTCCCTTTAGAAAAATGTTAACTTTTTTTTTTAAACTACCATCGTTTTGATGATTGAAAACTTCTCTTTAAAAACTACGAGATATTAATATAGACTAATAAGTCAATATTTTTTTCTAAATTCTAATTTAAATGGAAGACCTACTTTCATATTGTCGGATATGCACTTGCAAAAAGTTTGTTTTTAACTCAAACAGAGACTGTCTACAATAAATTGTCGGTAAATGTAGTTTTAACCAATATGACTTTGTCATCAAATTAATAATAAAGTTTACAAACAAGAGTTAGATAGAGTATAATTATTGTATGAAAAAGCTATTAAATTAGGAATGTAATTAAATAATTTAAAATGTAATACGTTATAATATTATTTTTACTAACTTTTATCCTGGACCAAGCAATTAATTTTTTCAGTTGAAAACAGTAGTGCGCATATTTTTGTTTCTTATTGGTTGAACGTAAGTCAACTTCACTACATAAACTCTTTCTGACAAGTAGATTCCACAATTATGACATACGACATACGACCGCGTTTGTGCGTTATTGTAGACAGACTATATTACGAATCCAGTCCGACAAATTGTTACGACTGATTGTAAACGAGCCATTAATAAGAAACAATATCTCCCTTATCCCTCTAGTTTAAGTTGGAGTGACAGAGTATAATTTGTAGGTGTTTATTTTTCATTTGAGGTATTTGAAGTACACCCTCTGAATCGACTGATTATATATATATATATTAGCACGTGACTTAAAAACAAGTTTAAATCGAGAACAGACACAACACCCATCCCTCATAATTCGTATGAAAGGGCAAACTCTAATTGCACCAATGAAAATCTTTAACCTGCTTCGGTGGCCGCATGGTCAAAGGCATCACTATCGCAATAGTCTAGACTGCCAATGACAAGTAGGTCAGGTTTCGAATCCTGGTTGGATGTACCGAGGGAGGTTTTATTCTTAAATGGTTTTACACTCTCCCTCCGCATAAGTGCGGGAACACTTCCTCTAAATTGAACCTTCCTCATTCCTAACATATTATTATAACTAGTATATATGTGTATAGCCTGAACAGGTTGTAAAACGTGGTGAATCGAACCCGGAGGTCTTATCTCAGTAATCAGACACGCTATCGACTGAGCCAAGGCATCTAACATGTTAGTGTTACTTCCAATATGAATCGAAGGGACAGGAAATAGGGGTAATTTAGAGGGAAAAGCATCCGCGATGACCCTGAGAGAGTGTGAGAACACCAAGGTGATGAATGATATATTGTTTGAAAGATCCCCCTCACCCTAGTGTACCCAGCTAATATTCAAGCTTAGACCTCTCCGTCACTAGCAATTCAGCTTATGGCAATTTTAGCGCCATACCATGGGACCACCGGTGCAGGTACTAAATAGTTATTAACACAAAACGTTTACTGGACATTTCTTTAGAACGATATTAACTTTTATACGGCAGCTCTTGTAAAATTTCTTAAGAACGGAGTTTATTAGAAAATAGGGTTTATAGCATTCATTCTTTACGTGATATTTCATGAAATAAAATTCAGGTCAATAACATTCTTCATCGCGAATGTCAAGAATGTCTCTTGGTATCCTTTGAATCGTCATTGCTATTTTGTACCAGCTATACAACGGACCTTTTTTTTAGAGGCGCTTGATAAAGTTTTAACTTATAGCACTTTTTTTTATTCTTTTTCTCAACCTATATTTTACCACACCATAAAGTGTAATCAAGTTGGCGTGGAATGTGTTGGCCATTACCATGCATAGTGGGTCACGTTTCTTGACTTTTAATGTAATCGAAGAAAATATTTTAACACAAAATTAGCATTTTATAACACTTAAACAAAAGAAATGAAACTAATAATCAGCTTAAGAAGTATGTCAATATACGTTGCCACTCATAACTTTTAAACGCGTCTTAAAATGAACATAAAATCAAAAACCTCGATTATTAATACATTTATTTAAATTTGATTTAAATCATGATTTTGATTTTTCTTATGCCTGAATAAACTCAGGTAAAATATTTTAGTTGTGAATTTTAGCGCTAGAAACATTTATATAAATAAAACATTTAAAGACAGTTTTCATCATCTGCAAAGAATATCCTGTATTTTAATGGCAACTTTTTCTCTCGTTTAAGAGTTTATCAACTAATGCCGCCATGCTCATGACAATATTCAACAAATGCTGATTTCAATCCCAATGTGAAGAAAATTAAACTGTTTCTGCTAGAATAATATTTTATTTATTTTTGCCAAAAAAAAGTTTTCCTATATAAACTTCAAAAAACACTGGCCTTTTCTCCCTTCCCCTACACTACCATCTTAACCACGTGAGATCTTGTCAACAATGATAGAATGTAATATATAATCAAACTTAGTTAATTAAATTAATCTCAGCCAGTTAGATACACACAATTTTGGTTAAAATAACGATAATCCTAATTTATTGAAATTGTTAAGGAATTGCTGTTAATTTAATAAGTTTAGAGGATAGTGACCTTTCCCTTTGTCATCACCGATGATTTCATTTTGATTCATATAGCTGTTCATTAATTTGTCCACCCGTGGTTGGCTTTACGTAACCATCCGTAACAAAGGTTAAGTTAAAGTTGATACCAACTTAATACAGATTGCTAAGAGCTACGGAATTGCGGATTAAGACTCTGTGGACAGATAAATTTATTAATGTGGAGTCAAGAACACAGACATTACGGATATGGTTTACGCAGATGGAAATTAATACACCCTATGAAGTGATTTTCTCACAATTCTCTAGATAAATGCCTTTATGCGGTTCCTTGTCTTTTGACATTTTTTTAAAATTAAGCCATTATTATTGCGATTGGTGGATTAGCCAAAAAAACAACTACTCACTCTAAATGTGATTGATTTAATTTTTTTAAATAGTTGCATGTGTTAGACGCCTTGCGAATTTTTTTTCCCCCAATAGTTTTTAAGGGAAGACTTTACCAAGTCGTGATTAGAAAAACGCAGAGCGTTAATGGCAGAGGAAGGACCAAATAATCAACGGAGTCAGTATAGTGGAAAGATAATTAGAGCTAAGCTGTGGGCGGGTTGTTTTGGAGGGAGCAGGAGGTAGGGAGTGGTTTGGTGGAAGAGGAGAGTTGCGTTGTCAAAACAATGGTCCTTTGTAAAAAAGCGTGCTCTGGTTTCTTTCACAGAAACACAGTTTCTTTCCTCCACACCCACCTCCTCACTCCTCTTCCCTAATCTCTGCTTTCAGTCTACCCACCCTCCTTAAAAAAATCTTTTACTTACAATCCCCGAGAGAAACGAATTAAATACTTGTTCTACGTTGTATGATAACTGTTATGAAAAGCTATGAGTTTTGAAGATGAGAAATAAAAATAAATACTTCCGAAATATTAAACCTC
>CABFVZ010000546.1:43850-107340 GCA_902151445.1 Timema monikensis | reverse complement strand
TCTTGTTCGAAAATTTTAAGCCGACTTATCCTGTAATTTAAGTAATAATTATTCAAACAATACAATTTTATTTAGCTTTATATATTACATATAATCGATGTGAATGCATTTTACATATGAGCCGTTTAAAAATGTATAATGGTTCTATAACTTTTTGAAAAAAAGAATATAAAAGCCCATACACCTTTTGAGAATCAAGCATATTAAATTATAAGCTAAATTTAGGAAATGTGAATACCTGCTGAAGTCAGCTCTATAGTAGGTATAAAATGTATCGCCGCTTCTCCTATCACATAGAAGACGTGACGAATACAGTAACAAAGATATACAAAGAAGGGTAGGTTGCATGAAACATTATAGAGAGAGATTCAAGTTTAACAAATCCGTTTATTTAAATTCAAAAAATACGAATGTATTACAAATGTTTTGACGTGATCATAATATACAAAACATTCCATTGTTTATCGATGGGAATCATATCAGTTACTTTAAACATTGTTGTCCCTGTCAGGAGCGTTAGGTGGGAAGCACATCAATTTGGTTCACAAAGAGACAAGTATGGTTGCGTCTTTATTAGAAAAAAGGTGTAACTCGCTAAAGTAGAACAACCATACATTCTAAAACGAAGGTGCGGCTGTCTGAAAGCAACGGCTATTTAAATTAGAAGGAACTATAAATTTAAGGTTACGCAACAATATATAACACAACTTTAGCCATACGGCTACTATACTTTAATCTAATAGGCATATAAAAGAGCAATAGTTGAACAATACATAATTCTAGAAAGTCCTATTCTTAAGAGTTACAACGTTGGTAGTTAAACGAGCTAACTAGCATGTTTAACTCCAAGTTTGAGTTACGAGATACAAAGGTTAAGTTCCTAGAATAGGAACAATAAATTTACAAATAGTTAATGGCGAGCTACCAGGAATATAGTCCGTAAAGATACTATGACTGGTCTATTCCTCAATGGTACTTCCGGGTCATTCAATAGTATATTTAAATTTCAACACAAGTCTGGACACAGACAATAACAACTACAAACAGTTGAACATTAATTAATTCAAGCGGCGCCTGAAGGGGGCTGGGCAAAATAAACAATACCATACGGGCCACTACTCTGGACTAGCAGCATACCCACGAGTTGATCACCGTACTAAAGTACAAAAATATATTGAGTAGAGATTGAAATCAGTCTAAGACCCAACCAGCTCATGGAACAAAGCTAAAGATTATCTGATCTCCACCTTTTTCCGATCTAAGAGGTAAACCCATATGAAAAAGGGCCACACATTTTAGGGCATCGGGCAATTGCCCAAATAGTTAAGACTATGCCATATGGACATAGAAAAACAGTTAAGAAACTCTGACATATAAAACTATGTCTTATGGACAGAGAAAAACAGGTCAGAAGAAGGCTTTGAGTTCTTGTCTCGCACGACAGACAGCGAGACAGAGTGGTTGGCATCTGCAACAGATGAGTACGGTTGTGCTATACACTCAACTTTGATCTAGCATCAAGCTAGTATGCGAGAGGCCCGACTGGCATTGGCGACCTACAAATATTCACGTTCGTATTTTTAAAGTATCTACACCCTAGTGTAAATTTTGCTTGATATCCTTTTTGTCACATCATTTAATATGTTAGCAGTTTATTCCAGGTTTAGTAGTTGTACTTCAATACATACGGTATATATATTAAAAACCAAACACCTTTCCTGAAAAATACCCAGAATACTAGCCGAGAATCGAAACCGGGACCCCTAGGCTTGTAGCCAGGTGCACTGACCATTATACAACGGGGCTGGTTAATACATACGGTAAAATTATATATATCTAAGACAATGAAAATATTAAGGAAGCTCTCAAATAAAATCTCTTAAAGGACTATCATTTATAATTCCCAAAAAAACAGTCAACTATTATTTTACTTACACGAAACAATTCAAAAGTGAGGGGACGAGCTTTAAATGTTTCTTGATAGATTCCGGTTGGAACTGCCGTAAATAAAACTATAATTTGTGTGTAGGGAGCTTTGTTCCCATGTATTATAATTCGTGATGTAAGCATGAGCATGAAAGTATTTCAGTCTTATCTTTAGTTAAATTATATGTTAAGATTCTGATAGGAAGGACCGTATCTGACGGTTACAAATTTACTAAAACTACTTTAACAGATGCATAAATCTTCTCATTTAATTTACATCTGCCACTTTGATAGGTATAATATCTACATGTAAAACAATATTAATAACTATTATTTTTTTATTTTTTTATTATCTAATTCTACTTTTATTCCCCACAGAATACTAATAAAGGTTTTGTGATGATATAACTACTGTACTAGAAAGTATTAAGGTTTAAATGCTACGTTTTAGATATGAAAGTAAATAACAACAGCTTATAATATGCGACACATAATATAACCGGATGTGAAGAAGGAATTTTAATTTTAATCAAAAGCACTCTCTCGGAAAAGGTAAAGAAAATCGCACTATGGGAAAAACCCAAGTACGTTTGCCTTTGCATCTTTTCTCAAACACTTTACTTGCAACCAGCCCCTTCTATTACTATTAATATTACTATAATTAGTAGTAATAGTAGTAATAATAGTAGTACTAGTAGTAGTAGCAGTATGAACCAATGGGTACGCTGACAAAGACACCATTATCGTCTAGTTTCGTTTGCCGGTGTCAGGAAGGTTGGGGTTCAAGCACAGGCCAGGAAGAATGAGGATTTTTTCCCTAAATAGTTTCCCCAATACCCTTAAACGTAAATGCAGGTACGTTTCCACCAAATGTTACCTTCCTCATCCTTATCCCATTAGTTTAAACGTACTGATAGCCTGGACAGGTAGTAGGACGCATTGCATCATAGTAAAAAAAATGTGTATTTGTTAATTTTTCATCGTTGATTGTTAAATAAATTTTAAGACAAATAAACAATTATCTTATTTAATGGAGAATAAAGATGAGAACATTTTATGGAATGGGGTGTGAGACAGATGAGGAATAATGAAACTAGAATATTTCGTTCTCCATTGTGAGGCAAACATATGAATAGAATGTAGAGGAAACGCTTAGGTGCAAAATGCTTCTAAATTACGAATTCATCTTAACTTGACGCAGAAAGTACAATATCTCTTTTTTATTTTTCAACAGCCGTTCCATTAGTTACTTTGTATTGATTCTTAGACTTGGTAAAGTAGATAAAAGAGCTATAACAGTGAGTGATGCGCCGTGCTGGCTGAGAGATGCTGCTTTGGCGTAAAATGGATCGGATCTGTGTGATAGCACTTAGGTTCGTCGTATTTCCACAGCATGACGTAGATATTGGTCATGGCTTGAAGCTTTTGGGACGTCAATTAAAAAAATATATCCTTTTAATTTTTTTTACAAAAATCATCCCTACGCCTCCTTCTCTTTCATATATAATGTAGGTATTTTAAATTGTGGCCTTAAAAATGTGAAGTTTATTTTATCAAAAGCCGAAGAAGTGGTACAAAATATATCGCTCAGGATTTGGTTCCATTCCACCACGTTCTACTACCCATTCGGACTATACGTACACCTGCTATATTTGGTTGTTGCTTGCGGGGAAATATCCTCACACTGAAGTATTCCTTATGACAATGGCAATTGTGAAGATTCAAAAACATTTTTTTTAATGTTGATTATCCTTTTAAAAATGTTGTGTTAACTTATTTAAAAAAAATACTTTATTTATTTATTTCTAAACATTCACTTTACCCTCAGAACTGTGACAATGAATTCACCTATTCGACGTTATTATTATCAAATATACATACATACAAATATACATACATACATACATACATACATACATACATACATACATACATACATACATACATACATACATACATACTTACAAATATACATACATACAAATATACATACATACATATATACATACATCTACATACATACATATATACATATATACATATATACATACATACATACATACATACATACATACATACATACATACACACATCTATATACACATTTAAATTTTCATTTACATAAAAACAAAGATACATATATATATATATATACATACATACATACATGCGTGCATACGTACACACACACACATACACACATACACACATCTACATACACATTTAAATTTACATTTACATGCAAAGATACATACATACATACATTCATACATACATACATGCATGCATTCATTCATTCATTCATTCATTCATACATACATACATACAGACGTGCATGCGTACGTACACACACATACACACACACACGCGCGCGCAACATACATACATACATAACCACAGCGTTCCCTTACGGGGTAGGCAATAAGTTGTGCATATATATCAAAAAACAACTTCATACTTATTCCGTCCTCACCAACTTCCTCCACACTTCCCTATCCTGGCATACACCCTTCTCTTACATAAAATCTACACACCAAGTCATGCATGATATTTTATTATTAAAACTCTTAATGTTTCTCTTTTTTACACATTCATCTAAAACATTTAACCACGTCCTACATAGCCTAAACTTTCCTTTTGATCCACACACTCTACCTTCATATATTTTCTTCGTCACTCGATCCACACTCATCCTCTCAACATGCCCAAACCAACGTAAGACGTTTCTTTCAGATTAATCAATTGGATACCCTTCAAAGCCGCACTACTACAGCACCCATTCTTTACTGACTCTATCCATAAGAATTTTTCCACACTCACTTTTTAGATATCTTATTACAGCAGAATTCACCTTGCTCTTGTGATTCTCCTAACAAACCCACATTTCACATCCAAACAATAAAGTTGGCGGTAGCACACTTTTATATACTGCAATTTTTGCCTCTTTTGATACCACTTAATTCTTTGCATTATTCCACATACTGTACATACATCCAACTACTATTCGAGATTCACTCACCTTTGTGTGAAATTTACTATCTATCTTTCCATTTTTAGGGAACATTCCACCCAGATACACTAAATCATTTACTTTTTCTAACAGTTTTCCATTTATATTAAGCTGACAATCATTTCCTCATCCATCCTTATCAAAAATTGTTACCTTTGTTTTAGAGACACATTTATACGAAGATTTCCCACATTCAAACAATTGAATGCATTCTCTAAGTCAATTTTATTATCAGACACTAACATGGCATCATCTGTATATAGCAGTACTCTCACATTCACATGGTCTATTTGCACGCCAACCATGTCCTCACAATCATCCCTCATACACTTATCCATGAACACATTAAACAGCCATGGAGATAATAACAACACCTTGAATAGCACCTTGTCAGTGCCAAACTATTCGCTCAAAACTCTATCCATCCTAACGCTCGCTTTACTTCTATCATATATCACCATAATTGCATTTACTAACCTCGCATTCTCACTATACTCTCTCAGAAAATTCCATACTATTCCCTTCATCGCTCTCTTATACTGTATTCTTACAAGATAATTTTACAACATTCATTAATGAATGGCATAGGTATTTCCTTGCACGCCTTGCTTAGTTCTCTTTACCCACTTCCAGAACAGCTCCTTATTTCCTTTAAAATCATCCTGCATGTTTTCTATTCCTTTTAATCCCATTTGTGTCTTAATCTCCTTTACTACCTTCTTTGTATTCATCTTTTTTTTTCTTTGTATACTCTTACGTTCTGTTTCACTCGCTGCAGCAATGATTCGTTTGTACGCCTCTTTCTTTTCTCTGACAGCTTCATTCACACACGTTCATTCCCCTATGCATCTACTTCCAATCACTGCTGATCCACATACATCTTTCGCGCACTCAACTACAGCCTCTTTTGTTCTGTTACAAACACTTTCTCTATCATTAGAATTTAATTCGACACTTCATTTCATATTCCTGTAAAG
Organism: Timema monikensis; assembly: GCA_902151445.1. Lineage (NCBI taxonomy): Eukaryota > Metazoa > Arthropoda > Insecta > Phasmatodea > Timematidae > Timema > Timema monikensis. Next base: position 101,427 of record CABFVZ010000546.1, on the reverse strand, counting down.
TTGATTTTTCACCCGGTACTCTTTCATATCGCGCCCTCAAACTTTTCATTTTTCACTCTTATTTGCTTAATACTCTTGCGTTGCTTACTCACAAAATTCCTACCTAATTCAACTATTAATATTACTAGGAAGTGGTCTGTTCCACGCCCATCTCTGGTATTCTTTACTAAAATTCTAAGTCTCTTTTATACACCACAATAAAATATAAGGAGTAAAATTTAAATTTTGTAATCCCTTAAGGAAATGTTACTTTTCACCTCCATTTTGGAGGGACCCATATTTTCAATTAACGAACTCTTTCTTAAATAACACGATAATTCTGGACTATTGCAACGCATTTCAGTGTTCCAGCAGTCGGACCCTTAAAATGTCCCTATAGAATTAAAAACATCACATTTAAAATTAATAAAACTGGGAAATTAGTATATTTTAAACAGTTTCACGTTAACTTATGCAACGAAGAGAATAAGGTGAGTGGTTAGAAACATAGCTCTAGCCTTCCTCTGGCATAATTTTTTTTTTAACATGGTCACAACGGAACATTAAAATTTATTCGAATATGGTTTTAGTAGTTTGAAGCTTCATAGCTTCAATTCCCACAGTAAATACTCTATTGTGAGGATATTCTCTTCAAGTGGGTGGCACCCTTAAAAGTTAAGCCTCCAATTAAGAGTAGACTTGATATTTCAAAGGGCTTGGAGTTGTCCCAATATACCAAGATACTTGTCTTTTCGTTCTAACAAGTAATTATTTGTAGCTTATTTTCCTCTTTCTGAGTAGCTCTAGAAGTAATTCCTCTTTTAGACACAACGTAGCAGTACTGTGCTAAGAAAACCACACTAAAATAGGGTTTTGTTGACATTTTTCACTTGTCAAATATATTTCTCGAATTGGTTTTCATCACAGTCAGGATAAATTGCACTGTTGTGCATGAGGAAAAAGTCGTTTCATCTTTCCTGATTTGTCATTGATGAAGAGATCATGGTTTGAATCCTGGCTGGGTATACGGAAGTGGTTTTCCCTAAATAGTTACCTACTTTCCCACTGCGCAAATTCAGGTACACTATCTCCAAATTCTACCTCCCTCATTCCAACACCTAGTATAAATATTTGGATAGCCTTGTTGGTTGGCAAGACGTGAAATACGTTTTATTTTCATTCGATATCAATAAGTTTTATCAGAACACTAGGTCTGCACAGTTGCTTTTCAGTAGTCTACTCGCACTATCTTATGACCGTGTTTTAGCTGATGACTATAATTTTAAGATTTAATTAAATTGAATTTTTGAGACTAGTATTACAAATTCGCAACTTACATTGTTACTAAATAGTATATTTATCATGAAATGCCGTTTAAATAGGTCATCCTTGTCTTTTATATACTAAAACATTACTGATATTAAATATTTCCTCGTTAAACTTTATATTATAGTTCCAAACCCTTCCGAGTAATTAATTTTCCTTAAATAATAATTAATAATAAACTACGTGAATGTAATATTGATAATAGCACGTAAATACTGAAACAGTCTGTTAAGGTGGGTTGGAGGGTAGCGAAAGTTAAGTTAAGTATTATTAAGGTTTCCATTATAAAATATTTATTTGGATAAAATAAATAACATACTACATCGGTATATACATTAAGTTTTCTTTAATAAACATGCTAATTTCAGCAGTTCTTAAATATCTCTCTTGAACATAATAGCATTTGAAAAGAAACTTTATAAATGAGGCGAAAAATTCCTTTTCAAATTCCGCAATGCCCATTCCAAATATTCAACAACTCTTTATGTTACTATAAACGCATTTTTCAAAGCAATATTAAACTTAAGTTGGCCAAATTTTTGTTATAAAAAATACTATAACAATGTGGACCTTAGCCTGATTTCTCTCCCATCCCTCAAGTGCAAATTCAAAATTTACTTTGATAAACTTGCGTAAAACATTAATGATAGCTTAACCATTTCTGACTGCTATCCAAGGAATTCTGTCTAGGCTCATACTCCCTCTCACCCTTCACCTATAGCCTCTCTTTGTCATTTCAATAAGAAAGAGGGGAATGATTACTACGAAACTTCTTATATCAAGATAAAGAGGAAAATTCGCTGCTAGATCACAAATATATTAAAATTTTATTTTGTGATTCTATCAAAAAATTACTAAAACATATATTTGTTAGAGAAAGTCTAAATCTAAAGGCCCTCTTTCATCAAGCCTGGCCTTATAGCTCCACAAATATGATTAAAAAGTCGTTGAAAATGAGATAATGTTACAATATATTCACAAATTCTATTAATAAAACACAAACTATAGGATTGTTAAGTAAAATCAGCCATGTTGGAATCTTTTTATTGTATTTGGGTAGGAACCATATTTTTAAATAACGCATATAACTAACCAAGCGTCATTCATGTAAGAAATTGAATATAAGAATATTGCTTTAACTAAAAAGGTCAAATTTAAGCTGAGTCATTATCTTTATTTAAAAAATACTATTTTTAAATTATTATTATTTTGATTATTAGCACCACGTCTTACTACCCGTTCGGGTTATACGCACTTACGCTAATGTGTAATGGTAGGTTGATTGTGAGATGAAATGAAGGACCTACAGTTTAACGTGGGATACGAACCACGGTGGAGGCCTTGCATTCCGCACATTCACAAGTTGTGATTAATACACGTCTTGCCAGAGGTGAAGGAAGGATTTGGTAATCAAATAAATCTGTGCCGGGACTGAGGATTGAACCCTTAGACCACCAGGTAACCTGTTTTTAAATGACACGTGGAAAGCTTACAGCAGTGTGTATAGAGAGAAATAAAAGTAATTAAAAGACACAATGAGCCATAAACCACTTTTATTTTTCCATTTTATATTCCTTTACCCTCGTCGCGATGTAAAGGTAAATTTCCCTTTTCGATTTGAATTTGTTTTAAAGTTTGTTCTACAAGTATAATCAAACCTATCCAAAAACAATTCACATGAATAATTTACATTCGTTTAAAGTCAAATACTTGAAAGCGCACATAATGTAATGCGCTCGAAACAATGAAGTTCTACTGGAAGCTTTCAAAAACGAATGTTTGAGAAAAGATCTTTGAGCTCTTTTAAGGTAAGTGCATTACTGGAATAAATAAATTCACGGGAAAACATACAAAAACTAAAATTATTTTGTGTGAGCCAACCACCTCTCAGTTCGAATAAATGTTTTGTAAATTAAATTTCAGCCTACGCTTAATATTCTTGAAGTTACAAGAATATGTAAAGCAAAAAATAAAATACAAAGAAGTCATTCATTAAAATTTAATGATCATCTGCATCGGTGGCTGCATGGTCTAAAATGTCACACTTATGTTGGACCAGACTCCCGAAGAAAGAAAGATTTAAGTTAGAATCCTGGTCGGGTGTACTGTTTGTGTTTTTTTTCAAAATGGCTCTACACTCACCCTTTACTCAAATAGGGTACATTTCCTCTAAATTTGAACTTCCTTATCCTTAACTCATTAGCGCAATTAGTACATGCGTATAACCTGAACAGATAGTAGAATGCAATATTTAAAAAAAATTAACAATCGGAAGAAATTTTGTTCTTTTATATGTTGTATTTTCTTAATAAATCGTGATTATGATTAACTTCCCTCACACATTAAAAAAAATTAAATCAAGCCCACGTGCTTGGCTCACACTGTTTTGAGAGTAGCTCCTGAATATACTATATACTTTTATAAAATGATGAATATATGAATAGAGGCTATACCTTTATTTTTACGCATTTATCTAAGCTCTAGAATCGTTTGTTCTCGAACTTGTTGAATGGCGTACCACCCAAACAATTTCCGTATTTTGGAGCGCCATCAAGATCGTGCTGAATATTTAATATTTGGGTACATTTTAATGGCGCCTAGGAATATAATAACACAACACTATTTAAAAATTAACTGTTTTATTTATCATTATTTAACAGTTATACTCAATCAATACGGTTAGTAGGGCACAGGTATCAAAGAAATATAAAAACAACTTATATTTACCCCTCCAACAACTGTTTAAATCTCTTTTCCTTTTGGTTTGACTTGGTCGTAATATATTAATGGTATTTGATGAGACATTATCTTTTTACAACTTGAATTTGCTTGTTTTGTTTGGCTTCTCACGGCGTACTAGTTGGATTAAGTGTACGAACCATAGTTTGGGAACCGCTGCTCTAGATAATTGAGCCGAATACTTAGCGCGTCCTCTTACTAAGCTAATTGTTTAATTCCCGTTGGGAGACTAATATTTATCATATTTTGATTAATTTATAGCCTCGAGGTAGAACGTGCATGAATAACTTTCCAATTGATTTTAAAAATCTAGAGAGTCATTATATTATATAATTAGTCACAATTTTCTTAGACAACATAGCAATAAGCAATAGGCATAAAATAATTATACTTTCATTAGACGCAGATTTAAAGCTGTTTCAATTTACTTGAAAATAAAGCAGTTTTCTAAGTAGTGTATATTAGAAACTAGCAATCCCACACGGCATTGCCCGTGATTCTTAAAAGATTTGTTAAAAATAGGCTAACTAAGAAGCTATCATAAATTTAAAAATCCGGCTTCGGGGTGCATTCGGACCCCCTTCCGTTCACCTATGTTAAAAATGTCAGATCTCTGCGTGCCGTAGATTTGGCTGGGAATAGCACACAAACAAACACACAGGCAAACACTTATTTTTATTATTACATATAGGAACAGGGCTCATTCAATGTAGCCTTTAGTCAAACACTTTGTGAACCTATAACTTCAGGTAGAGGCGGCCGACCGGTCTTTGCTTTGTTTGTATTTCAGAATAGAGAAAACCAATCGACCAAATGAGTGACACATCCCAGGGTGGGGAAAGTAATAGAGTGGTGGGGGTATTTCGTCTCCATCCTGAGCTGGGCATGCAATCCACTCGTCGGCTGGCTAGTGCTGCCTGCACTATCTGGTATAAATCCCAAGAACTAGGGCAATTCAGGATGTGAGTGGGGTTCCCCGTTGCCTTTCACACTGAACTTCTATGATCGAGTGCGAAAATGCCTACCACTTTAGACGGAAAAGTATTTCCCTTTACATTCCAGGGTTCTTTTACATGTTACACTTGCCATGGGACCAACGGCTTCACTTCTCCTCTGCTACGGATTTTATCACTAAAAAAAATCCGCTGATCTCGACTGGGTCTGAACCGATGATCATCGGTTCCTGAGACGAGTACTTTACCTCAAGAACCCCAAGGTTGACCTTGTGTTTTAAATCAAACCCAAGTGTTTTTTTCCGACGCGTCTTAGTGCCCATTTAGACATTAATTACGCTAATGGGATAGGAATGAGGAAGGTAGTATTTTAATGGAAATCTACACGCCCTTGCGTGGAGGAAGTGCGGGAAACCATTTATAAAAACACACCCTCGGTATATCTAGCCGGGATTTGATCTCCTATCTCCCCGTCAGAGGAGATTCAGTCTAACACGAGAGTGATGCGTTAAAACCAGGAGTCTGCAAACTTGAATAGTATAGGAGTTACTTTCGAAATGTTCAATTGTTTTTCGAGAGCTACCCAGTATAAAAATTTGCTGTATCGTGTATTGGCTATAATTGTAACATGGTTGGAATTAAAACTTTGTTAAATCGTGGGGTAGGAGAGAGCTATGTGGCTTGGATTTGTAGGCCTAGTATTAATGGAAATAGTGTAAGAAATGTTAGTCAATATCCCACCAAAATTATATATTTTTTTCTAGATAATACAAGAATAATTTATTTCCTAAAAGCAAAATGATAGACATAATAAATAAATATATATATAAAAAATATATGTGTGTGTGTAAATATATATATATATATCTGTGTATATATATATATATATATATATATATCCACACACACACACACAGCTCGGTGTGTAGCCTATCTTACTGAGAAGAACGGCTTTCACTTTGATCCTCATTTGTTTAGTGTCTCATTCGAATACAGGGTTCTAAAGAGGTTTATCGGTGAGCCTATTTCTGTATTTATTGTTCACCACCCTCAGTTTGAAATAATGAATCATACAGGTAGAGCGGGCTAAAACATTACTAGAAGTATAAAACTAATCAGAACCATCGAGACCACACATATCCTGAACTTGAGGCAACCCTCTTTAATGATAAGTAACTTTGGAGAGTGCAAAATAGACTTCTCGCTGGAGCTACCGGAAATGCCGTCGCGAGATACCGGTAGCTCGTGTTTGATCGATTGGCGGTGTTTATATTAAAACTAGAGAGGGATTGAATCCTATATTCTCTAATCCAATTCTTAAGTTTTCTTTCGAATCTCGAATCCAAATTCAAATCTTTGACTCTTTAAAAGTGTACAATTTTAGCCTAGTCAAAATGTATAAAATATAGTTTTGGAAACGTTGTCAAAGGCTTAGTAGTCACTGGAAAACGCTAGTTTGTTTGTCATATAATATGTAACGTGATACATCATAAAAAACCAAAGATAAACCAAAGATAGTCCAAACCCTTTTTGAGTAGAATAATTATTTTAATACAATTAGGTCCTTTTGTTATTTTACCGATTTACACAAATCTATATAATTACTCTTACCAATGTTTAAAATTGTGATTTCAAGTCAAGGCCTTCATATATTCAAAATATATTTTATAGATTTTTTTTTTACAAATCTCTGGAATGCCATAGGATTTGACTTGTCGAGGAGTCAAGCACCCCATCTCTAAATTTTTTTTAATCATCGCATCGCATCTAATTTCCGCTTATGTAATAATTACACTAATGTGATAGATATTCGAAAGGTTGAATTTAGAAGAAGTTTACCCACATTTGCGTGGAGGGAGAAGGGAAACACATTTAGGAAAACATATCCTCCTCCTAAGTACGCCCGACCGGGATTGAACCTCTTGCCCGTCTTTGGCAGTCTAGTCTATTGCGAGAGTAACGCCTTAAGTAAGACCAGACGGCCACTGAAGTGGATCCTATCTCTAACTATAACTAAATTATAAACCCTATTTCATCAAAACTAAGGAAATTATGAAAAAGAATGTGTAAATTTCAAAATAGCATTTGAGCAAACACTATTGAACCTATAAAAAAAAAGTAACATGCAATTTCCCTGCCCTGAAATAATACCGGTTATAAAAAACTCTTTCATTGATTTCAGTTGTAGGGGAATACTGACTGTTTAATCTCAGCCAAAGTATTGTAATATAGTAGTAGTATAGACTGTTAAAACACAGTCAATGTTCTTTAGTAGGGTAGTAAAAAGTGAGTATACCATATTGCCATTATTTCACTTTGTCATACAGAATGAGGCTGGTTGCAGAAGTGCTGACAATGTTGTTCCTAGGTTTTAGTTTGTTTATCGTGAACAATGGGGTGAAAGAGGTTTGTATGTTTAGTGCGTGGTGGTAAAGGGATAACATAGCAAGGGCTTGAGGACTACTGGCGCGCTTTGCGGTGAAACTTGGCAAACTTTGTCCGTATCGTGTGACGTATGGACCTCGAGCAACAACAACAAAAAAGGGTGGCGGGAGGAGAGGTGGGGAATGAGGCTATTGGAAAAATGTCGATAAAACTAACGTTATTATTGTTAAAATACAAACATTGAACTTATCTTTGTGGTTGCAGGTTAGAGTTTCTGGCGATAAAAAAAAGCTATTTTTATTTGGTATTCGACTAACTTTCTATGCACACAGGTTATATTGCCAGAAGACGTATACGCTAACTTTACCTTGGAGAGTAGGCCTAAATCATGGACCTACAAAGCCTGAATGCATAATAGACATATTCTATTTGGATGAGTGGTCGAGTGCTGGTGTTTTTCTCTTCTCATCTTGTGCCCTCATTGCAGCCAGGCACGCAGCATTAAATAAATACATAAATACGCAGTAAAGGCCGTATTTTTAGAAAAAAAATTATATATATATATAGCACATCACGTTTAATAGTGAGTGACCTACTTCGGTGGCTATATGGCCAAAGGAATTACTCACGTGTGAGACTAGACTGCCGACGACAGAGAGATTAGAGTTCGAATCCTGGTTAGATGTTCTGAGTTTTTTTTATAGAACTGTTTTCCACTCTATATCCACGCAAATTCGAGTACACTTCTTTAAAAAATTCACGTTCCTTATCCTTAATCCATTATTATAATTAGTACATAAGTGTTTATTATTATTATTATTATTATTAGCACCGCGTCTTACTGCCCGTTCGGGTTATACGTACTTACGCTAATGTGTAATGGTAGGGTGATTGTGATATGAAATGGAGGACCTACCGTTTAACGTGGAATCCGAACCACGGTGGTGGCCTGGCATTCCCCACATTCACAAGATGTCTTGTCAGAGGTTACATAAGTGTATAACCCAAACGGTTGGTGAGACGCGGTGACAATAATAATAATAATAATAACAGACCATGTTTTCATCTCTACGTTAATTTGGTAGGAATAACTATCAATTCTAAAGTAAATACTTTCCTTTCTCTTTACATAAGGCTCTAACATTCATTTTAAGTAAAAGCTTTAATATATTCACAGAGGGAAATATTTTATCTTTGATCTTTTTAATATTTAATAAAGATTTATTTTAAACTAATATAGATCCAATTAATTCCATTTCGAATAGCTAGTTACTCTACCTAGGGCAAATATGCAAACAAATTACAGAAACCATGGTAGGGTCTAGAAGAAAATTAATTAATTTTTTTGAGAATTAATATTCTTGCACAGGAAGATAGAAACGTTACTTTTTTTTATGAACTGAATAATCTTATTCAATTCAAACATATCCAAAACAGTCTCAATAAACTTCATTTCTGTGGGGTTTGAAAAATTTATATTCTAGAAACTAAACTATTCAAAAAAGATAAATTAATAAATACAGCAACATTATTTCTATAGGATGCGATTATATAAAATATCTACCGGCAAATTTTCATCTATAATTGCCAATATTTGTTGGATTTTATTTTCAGTATCTTATCAATAGGATTATTTAAAAAAAAAGTTTCTCCCCCTCTCTCCAATCGTTTCCCATTTAATTTATTATTTGATGTATTTATTTAAGCTATATTTATGTATTATGCTTTATAGGTTCTGCATACAAAATTTTCCTATTGATAACTTACCGGAAAATGTTCATATTTGGAATCCCATTGGTGAGAGTTCATCCTATACTTCTTTTTTTCAAATTACTTTCTTAACCAAATGGATCAGCGTCTTGTATTTTAGGGGTATATCGGTAAACAAAACTTGTGAATCTGTACCTGTGATATGTTTTACTCCCCCCCCCGCTCACCCCCAGTCCAAATTTGACCAATCACACATAAACTTTATTATACACCCCTAACATGGAAATACATGTTCCTTAATTCCTAACCAACAATTAGTTCTACTGAGTGGTGGGCAACATTTCACAAGTACAGTTTAAACTTACTCTGCCTAACATGGCAACAAACCACGCCACGTTATTGAGATGGATGTATCAGCACACAACTTAACTGTACAAGAGGCACAGTATCCAGTCCCCAAAACGTTAATTCATCACTGTAAAAAAAGTAAATAAAACAATCTTTACAATTATTTCGATCACAACGGGAATTCGAGCCCGGGACCACTCACCGTATGCTCAGCAACCGGCCTGCTTTGACAAGGTGTTTACGAAAAGTATCTGGGCTAGGTCTCGTTGGTCTATCTCGTCGTTTGTGCAGCCCTGGTTTATCAAAAAGTTCCCCACCTTCCTCACCAGTCGCTATCGCGGTGAATTCGTGACCAAGCAAGTCGGGGAGTGTATGAAGCTGCCTAGTCTAGTCCAGCATGGTAACTTACCAAAACTTTGTTCGCAAACAAGCGAGTGGGTGAGCCTCATTAGTGCGGACGTACTAGATTAGTGATGGCGGCGTGTGCTATTATCCATACACACGAGCAAATTTGCGTACTTATGCAGTACTGTACTAAGTAAAAGACGTCAAAGCTCACCGTGTGAACGACCTGCTATCATGGTTGCTACAAACAAACAAAAAAGAATAACTAAATGGTGCATAGCTTGATACTAACGTAGCTCCTAATTTTTATTGAGGCTTAATTACAAACAGATGTGCATGAATAAAACAAGTAGTCTTACGTTAGAAAATTGAACAGCGATTTACTTGTCCTTCACCCAAAAGAATAACAAAATAATAATTTTGTTTTGAGAAATGTTTGACGAAAGAGGTTTTAATGTAATATATTTTATAGATTTTTAGGGGGTTGTGAAGTGAATATTTAAATTTATATTTGTTTGATTTTTATAACTGGGCCTTAATAATAATTCGGTATGCTGGCACGCAATTTCTGTTAAAGTTTTGTTAGTGTATCTTTCACAATTACCTAAATTGATCTTATCAAATCTATACTTATAAAATAACATGTCCTGACTGACTGACTGACTGACTGATTCATCATCGCCGAGCGCAAACTATCAAGGCTACAAGCATGAAATTCGGACTGTATATTCATTTTGTTATGTAGGCACCCACTAAGAAAGGATTTTAGAAAATTCCACCCCAAAGGGGTCAAAATAGGGGATGATAATATGTATGATAATATGTATGAAAGTCCGTCATTTTGAAAGTTACATAAACAAAATTTTGTATTTCGGTTATTGACGTAAAACAAATAAATACGTGTTTCAGGAATTTTGGAAATTTTATTTAATAAGGGAAGAAAAAGGGGGTGAAAGTTTGTATCGGACTTGCATTATTTTTGATCTGAGGTCAAGTTATGGTCATCAACGTAACGTAATATTTTAAATTAATCTGTAAATACATATGTATATAATCAACTTCCACGCGAGCAAAGCCGCGGGCAACAGCTATCTAGTAATGTATATAGAAGTTCATTGTATCGTTTTTGAATGTATAATATATTGGCTAAACAAAACGAAATAATTTATTTTCGCAAAATTGTCTATATAACCTTTAAAATGTGAACTAGGGTAAATTGTGATAATTAAAATGCGAATCAACGATGGGCTAACAACTTTCCAAAAACAATAAAAACTAATAATTCCCCAATCTAGGAAATTAATTCACTTGATCAAAGAATATTGAGATGGATATGTTAGTACCGACTATTATAGCGGTCATTTTGTGACCAGAAGCGAATATTTAAAGATAAAAGAAAGTAATAATAAAAAACTTTGCAAATAAAATTGTAACATTGTAATCTACTATCCATTGATTGGCTTGTTTGGTATATAGAATATGTTGCCATAATTTTGTTTTGTCTCCCCTAGAAGTGAGAAATAATGAAATCGTAAAAAAAAACAAAAAAAAACTAGATTTTGTTTAATGTTGAAGTTTCATGAACCCTTGAAACCAAAAATGTGGTTTTCGAGATGGCCTTTGTCTGTCTGTATCTCAGATTAGACCCGAAACCATCTTACCCATCGGCATAAAGCTAGGTATCTCGCTAGGGTTTTCTGATGGGAAAAATAAAGAAAGGTTCCATTTTCTTTAAATCCACTCTAACAATTTTAATTAAAAATTTTATCTTACCAAAAACAAAATGAAAACTCTCATTTTCCCATGAACATACTTTACATTAACAGAACTTTCCGATTTTGATAATCTCTTCTTAACTATTTGAGAGAGAAAATAACTTATCATTGAAAGTTGTGGTGCTATTAAAAATAAAAATAGTTTATTAGATTTATGTTTTTATAAAACCAATAGTTTCTTAGCTATAAACAAATATATATATATATATTTGTTATGGTATTTGAAAATAATATGAAATTGATTGCAATTGCAAATTGATGGCGGACAGATATGTTCCTCTTCTCTCAATGTTTCTGTAACATTTCATACTATTTTATTTATGCTCTTTTGGTGTAGTGTTTCTGCAACAATGTTTAATATTTTGTTTCACAAATCTTACTAGTTTTTTTTTAGTAAATGTCTCTATTTTAACATAACGGAGAGAGAAATTATGTGCGGTGCACCGTACCATTTATTTTTTATAATTTTCACACCACTTTCCAAGTAATAAATTGAGTTATATTATTTTTCCAAAGAGAACTATGTTATACACAGATCACGGTATCCATCCTTATGTAAACAAATGAGCGACTGCACACACAGCAGAGAAGCTGGAATTAGCATTGGAAATCGGGCTCTCGCTGGTAGTTGCTATTCAAGCCCAAAATTCTGGGCCCCTAACTCTTAAAATGTGTGTCATTTGCTAAAATCGGTTCATACTTTTCCTATCAATCTTGTTTACTGGAAATGGTCTCACTAAATGATATATATTTATTTTTACAAAAATATACAGTCTTGTTTCAAACTGTGCGGTAAATTTTTAATTTACACATGCAAAACATATAACCATACATACGACCTGCAGGGAAAGTCCATTGATGATTTTGATATTGATGATAAAGATGATGATGATGACGATGATTAGGAAGAGGATTACAAATTATATTCTGAAAATAAATATGTCTTTACTGGTAACAATTATTCTAAGCTAATAGATGAACACGTGTGAAGGCCCTATTTTACTTATTAGCTAACTTATATGGTTATTTCGTGATAGCTTACCATTATTTTTGGAATATTAGTTTCACTACTGTAGGATGGGTCGAATATTTTTTTTCTCGAATCCGAATTTCGAATTTATTTTTAAATCTCTGCACCAAATTCTAATACTCAAATCTTTAAAAATGTACAAAGTAAAAATATTTAAAATTGAATAAAAAGAAAGTTATTTAAGGTTTGGTGCCACTACAAATGCTTTTCATTTTTTATGTTTATTACGTCATAAAAAACAAATCGAACGCATTTTTGTAAATTAATTATATTAATACAATGGGGTTCTTTTTGTGTGGGTGATATTTGTTACTCTCCCAACCATACAAGTCTAAATAATTTATTTTACTAATTTATTAAAATTAGTTGTATCAATTCAAAATTAATATTAATTGTATTCGAGATACTTTTTTATAGATTTTTATGAATCTCGAATCTTTCAAATATCAAAGGATTTGAGAGATTTGATAGTTCCATCTCTAGTAGCCTACCAAGTATGAAAACATTGCCCATTTGTATAGTGTGCTATACACAGTTCACACAACCTAACTCCTCGAGCACATATTAAACTGAGATATGAGCTTGTAATCCATGTAATATTCAGCTTACTCTATAGTTGGTGTATATGTCTTTGTGAATGTTTGCGCCTTGTTTTTATTGGGGCCATTTCAATTGATGTTACTTCAAAAATATTAGCCTTTAAAAGTGTTGTTTTTTTTAGTTCCCTCATTCTAGTCATCACGTGTGTATGTAGTTCACAAAATAAAAAAAATAAAAAAGTCTATATGAACTATTGAGTTTTTTATTTTAATAGAACGTCTTTAATATGGGGTAGAAAGAAACGTGAGTTTAAGGTCTGTATTTTTCCAGTTTTTTTTTTTTAAAATAAAAAGCACCTTTGTCCAAAATGAATAAAATGTATTTAATGTATTGTGCAAAAAAATTAAACTATACATAACTACTAAAAAAATGTTTTTTTAATTATGAAATTAAGTGGGTTTTTTGCTCTAAAAATCCCAAAAGTACTGCTGATCCAAACTTGCGTTTCATTCCACCCCAACTTCTAAAAATGTATTTAAATGAGTAGTAATTAAGTTATTTGATACAAAAATCCATTTTTTTTAGCAACACGTCTTACTACCTGTTCAGACTATACAGATATGTACTAATTACGCTAATGAGTTATGAATGAAGAATGTTGAATTAAAATAAAGTGTGCCCGCAGTTTTATGGAGAAAGAGTGGAAAACAATTTTGGGCAAACCACCCTCAGTACATCGGACCGGGATTCGAACCCTGATATCCCTGTCATCAGCAGTCTAGTCTAACACGAGAGTAACGCCTTATACCATGCGGCAAACGAAACAGGCTATTCTTTTATTAAACGTGAATATTTGTTGTCATCTTTTTTTTTGTGCAGTTAGAAAAGTGTTTTGGTATTAGTGAAAATGTAGACATTAGGAAAATTCAACTTTAACGATTGAAAAAAAAACACTTTGTTTTAGGCAATATATTTATAAAAATACTTATTTAAATTAAAACTACGAGGCCATTTTAACAATCCAAAGTAAATATATTTATTTTATAGCCACTGAAGTTTATTTAAATTATAATCTGAGTGACAAAACTCAAGCAAACCAAATAGATCTAGTGACACTAATTAATAAAAATCCTGCATCGATGTTCGCATAGTCTAAACTCTAAAGGGTTAATAATCGTGTGTGACTGGATTTTTGGTTACGGGGAGGTCGGGCCTAGAATCCCTGTCGATTGTACTGAGATCTGCCTCAGTGGTGTAGTTAACTAACGCGCTAGTTTCGTGTTGAGCTAGTCTGCTGAGGACGGAGCGATCGAGATTCAAATCTCACTCGGGTGAACTAGGGTTGGTTTTCCTAAATGGTTTTCCACTTTACCTCCACGCAAATGCGGGTTCACTTCCTTTAAATTCAACCTTTCCTATTCTTAAACCGTTAGCGTAATTAGTACTTAAGCGTATAACCCGAACGGGTAGTAAGACGTGGTACTAAATACAATTTACTGAGGATGACTCCTCCTAAATTATGTACCTGCCCTCCTTCTCCGCTCCCTTTCCCCCCACGCAAATTAGGATATGTACTGTACATTTCCTCTCAAATTCTACCATCCTCATTCGTACTTCATTACGTAATTAATTAATGTATGCGTAAAACTCAAAACGGCACTATGAAGCATTGAAAATTATCAATTAAAACAAAAAGCTATATGTGTATACCAAAATTAGTTATTTTTAAAGAAATATGTATTCACCATGTTAAGTCGAAACGCGTTCAATAGTTTAAGGTGAGATGAAAGGGGACGCGAAAAAAGAGTAAATACTTTTGCAGTTTTTATAGCAAAACATTTCTTTGTCAAAAGAAAAATTGCTTCAGTAGCAACGTTTAGTTTAATTTTCTTCACATGGTGATATCAACAGTTGTTAAATATCTGTCAAAGATGTTATGGAATTTAATTAGAAATTTTTCTCTTCATTTAAAAATTTCTCATTTAATGACGCTATGTTTAAGACAGATATTCAACAACTGTTGATATCACATTGTGAATAAAATTAAACTAAACTTTGATACTGGAGCAATATTTGATCTATTTTGTCCAAAAATATTTTTTGCAATAAAAACGGCAAAAATATTTGTACCTTTTCTCGCGTCCCCTACATCCACACCTTAAAGGTTCAACAAAAAACGACCATTCCATCACTCTTTTTCCCATCCAACGATAGTAGTAATATTAAGATAACTTAGTTTATAAACTATTAGTTTGTACATTATTCTATTCAATTTGTGAAAGCGGCTGCTTTGAAGTAATCACTGAGATTTCTAAACCAAAGTTTGAAACTTTCATCGAACTTAATAACGTAGTTCTCGTTCTGAAATTAATTCCAGGATATTTCCGGATAAACCTGAGGCATAATCAAACTTCATCCGAACGTGTGTAGTGTGTATCGTGTAAAGTTCGACAATACCCTCATAGCATCACAAAGAAGGCTGGGTAATTCCCGAGCTAACACTTGATTCACGTTTCAAGTCGATAGAAACGACGATAGAACAAAGGTAAATTTGTAAAGACTAATGTAAGGCATTCCTGTCCCCTCTCTCTCTCCTCATAACGGTTTTAAATATTTTATAATTTGCTTATTCGGAATCATTAATTTGAAATATAGTTTGAATTGAATTTCAAGTGACAATTAAATATATATTATTTTTAGCTTTATAATTGTATCCCTTTAGTATAGACCTATATATATATTTTTTGTTAGGACTATGGCTGACTACCCGATCGGGTTATTCACATGTTAATGTACAAATTACGCTAATATGTTAGAGAGATGAGGAGGGTTGAATTTAGAGGAAGTGTATCAAAATTTGCATGTAGGCAGAGTGGAAAACCTTTAGAAAAATACCCTCACCACACCCATCTGGGGTTTAACCCCGATTTCCCCATCATAAGCAGCCTAGTCTAACATGCGGTCAACGAAGTGGGTAGATAGAAATTTATTTTAATATTAGTGCAAAAAAATACATTAGGAAAACCCGAATTTAACGATTGAAAAAACTTAGTTTTAATTAACTTATTATAATTTAAAAATTCCCCCGGCCAGGGCTTAAACCCAGCGCTTCTTGTCATTGCCATTCTAGTCAATAACAGGGTGGACACCTTAGCCCGTTCGGCCACCGAAACGGATGTTATTTTTTATCTAAAGTTGCTTTTATCTTTTTTATCTTGAATAATTTGTATAAGGTTCTTTTTTTTAAATTTATTTAAAAAAGACATAGCTATTGTTAATTTTCTGAAATGTGGGGAATGCCAGGCCTCCACCGTGGTTCGGATTCCACGTTAAACTGTAGGTCCTCCATTTCATCTCACAATCACCCTACCATTACACATTAGCGTAAGTGCGTATAACCCGAACGGGTAGTAAGACGCGGTGCTAATAATAATAATTTTCTGAAATATTTCAAACAGTTCGCATTAGTGGGCACGTGGGCTAATGCGTATCTAGTTTTCCAGTGACGAGGATTCGAATCCTGGCCTTGCGTTCCAAGGATGTTTATCCTTCTCTTTCCTCTCACAAATTCGTGTAAATGTCCTCAAATTTCTTTAGAAAATAGGTAAATTTTCTATTTTAGAACTGCACAATCAATGTCACGGTATTTCTGTATTTCAAATTAATAATTTTCAAGTTAAACATATTTCGAGCTAAACAAATAGAAATATAGAATAGATTTGAACTAAACCAGTTTTTATAAATCCCCAAAAAGATTAGATAGTTTCTAGTATTTCGTAAATAAACAAGGTACAGATTTGTTAGATCAAATAAACACAAATGTTTTCTGATACCTAAGCTCAATCAGTAGCATGTTTATCTACTTGCTTAAGTGTCCTGGGTTCAAAACCTGGTATAACTGAAAATGTACCAAAATCATGTTTAGTAAAAGAAATTATTAGCACCGCGTCTTACTACCCGTTCGGGTTATACGCACTTACGCTAATGTGTAATGGTAGGGTGATTGTGAGATGAAATGAAGGACCTACAGTTTAACGTGGAATCCGAACCACGGTGGTGACCTGGCATTCCACACATTCACAAGATGTAGTAAAAGAAAATCCGCTTCAGTGGCTGAATGGTCTAAAGCGTCACTTTTGTGTTTTAGACTGGCCTTCTGATGACAGAAAGATAGGGTTTCGAATTACAGTCAAATCTACCGAAGGTTTTTCCCTAAATAGTTTCCCAATCTCCTTCCATGCAAATGCGGGTAGATTACCTCCAAAATGCTTAATTAAAGTAAGTATCATATATGCGTATCACCTTAACAGATAGTAAGACGAAGAGATTTTTTTATTAATGGAATATTATCTAAGTAATCATTATTATTACTATTTTCCTGCTTTAGCTGATGTAAAAATCCTATTATTAATTTATTTGAAAATTATACCCTACACGCGAATCATCATCATCATTATTATTATTATTATTATTATTATTATTATTATTATTATTATTGGTATACGCACTTACGCTAATGTGTAATGTTAGGGTGATTGTGAGATGAAATGGAGGACCTACAGTTTAATGTGGGATCCGAACCACGGCGGAGGCCTGAGCTAAAAATATGTGTATTTTTACCTTAAGTTAAAGGTTTAACTACTGAACTTTAAAAGATGTATTTTAATATGCACCCAATTACTTATCATTAAAAAAAATCGTCATTTTTAAACCTCGTGGGGTTGATTGCAGATGTCTACCGTATGGTTGACACGTTTTAACTTCCATGTAGAATCATTGTTTTAAAAAATTAATAAAAAAAATCTCCTCAAACAAAATTAACTTCGTTAGCACAATGGCGTACAAAATCCAAAATTCTGTGTTCACAACCCATGACCAAGTGTCATTTTTAATTTGATCATTTATAACCATAATTGATAAAACAAGTGTTGCCTGATTGATGGGTGCCTGCATTTCAGTGCGCCACCCACTTCTAATATATCTTCCCCTACTTTATTCCTGAATTATCGCTCTTTCATCTCCTTCCCCCTTTCCTATTTAGTACCACAGAGGCAGTTCTCCGATTATTGATTTATGATTGATATTACATTTTAATTTCAAACGATCAAACAAAAATGAGACCGCGGACCATGGTTTTACATTATTTTGTGCGCATGCGCATCGTGGTTTTCAGCATGGGTCTTGAAGTGGTGTTTGGTTTGAATCCCGGTAGGATCAAATATTAATCAATCATTAAGGAATGCTACGAGACACTTTCGGAAAACGTTTAAACGGTAGGGCTACTTATCGGCATAATATAATATGCTGTATTATTATTATTATTATTATTATTATTAGCACCGCGTCTTACTACCCATTCGGGTTATACGCACTTACGCTAATGTGTAATGGTAGGGTGATTGTGAGATGAAATGAAGGACCTACAGTTTAACGTGGAATCCGAACCACGGTGGAGGCCTGGCATTCCCCACATTCACAAGATGTCTTGTCAGAGGTGAAGGAAGGGTTTGGTAATCAGATAAATCTTTGCCGGGACCGAGGATTGAACCCCGGCCGCCAGCACAGAAGTCTGACACCTTACCCCTAGACCACCAGGTCACCAATAATATGCTGTAGTTCAGAGGAAGTGCATACGCATTAGCAAATAGAGGGAATGGGATACCCACATGGATAAATAACACGTGAAGGAAAAACCCTCAGAGCACCCAGCCGAGATTCGAACCTTGACATTTCCATCACCAGGAATCCAGTACATTGTGAGTCTGCTGGGTTAGACCATGTGATCACCGGTGTAAGGGATTAGGAATTTAATAAAAGTGTCCCAAGTACTAATAGCCCTTCTCGTTTGGATGTCTGGAAGTAACATTATTTAAAAATATGAATTAGGTGCTACTTTATTTATTCGAAAATGTTCCTTTATCGTGTTGGCAATTAAGTTGAAAATTTAATTTATGTATGAATACAGATTTTTTAAAGGTTAATTTATATCTTTTGCCAGTAAAAATTCTTGAAATTCATTAGTCACATCCATAAATTAACAATGTCACGCAAAATTTTCAATATAATTATGTTTTGTCTATTTGAGGTATAGCACTAGCCCACTAACAATAAATGTATATTTTAATATCTACCGACTAATACTGATAATGACTCAAAATAATGTTTGGCTATAAATTACAGAGCTATTTGATGATACTATTAGTACGTATTAGATTTAATCGTTTGATTTTTTTTTTTATTATTCAAACCCTTTCAAATGGGCTGAATGGTTTCATTAATCTAGGAAGTGAAGTAAAGTTCCCCCATTTTTCCTAAATTAACTTTTGTAAATCATAAAATCATGTTAAATAATATTATGCCAAAAATATATCACTTATTGGACAAAGTTTGTATTATTTTAAAATGAGAATTAAAATCATATTTATTATTATTATTTGAGTTATTTAACGTGAACTTTCTGAACCGACTGATTATTTCAACACACGTGAATTTCTGTGGGCGTGAGCGAAAGGGTTTACCAATTTTGCCAGGAAAAGTATTTTCACATAACTTCTAGGGTTCTTTCACATGCCACTATCTAGATGGGACTGACGGCTTTACTTTCCCTCTGAAGGAAGTTGTGCTACGGATTTTTATCGCTTAGGAAAAATGTTTACAGGATGAACCTTACCTGACCACTAGAAAAATTACTGGATATACTATCACGTATTCATACGTCAAGTCGTGGGATCCATAGCTATTGATAGATATGATCAACCAAAACCTATAAAACAACACTAATAAAATGGTAAAACGTTATCGAAGTTGGCCCCAAAACATATTTTTCAATTTTCAAAATAAAATTTGTATCCTACCAAAATCCTAATTTTTATATTTGCTACAGCTGTGTGTTATTAATGTATGATTTAATATTGTTTTCTAATATTATTTTTTAACTTTATTATTATTATTATTATTATTATTATTATTAGCACCACGTCTTACTAGCCGTTCGGGTTATACGCACTTACGCTAATGTGTAATGGTAGGGTGATTGTGAGATGAAATGAAGGACCTACAGTTTAACGTGGAATCCGAACCACGGCGGAGGCCTGGCATTCCCCACATTCACAAGATGTCTTGTCAGAGGTGAAGGAAGAGTTTGGTAATCAGATAAATCTGTGCCGGGACCGAGGATTGAACCCCGGACCCCAGCATAGAAGTCTGACACCTTACCCCTAGACCTCCAGGTCACCCTTTTTTAACTTTAATGGACATTAATTGTATCGCAAAGATGTTATAATATTTAGCACCGCGTCTTACTACTCGTTCGGGTTATACGCTTTGAGTACTAATTACATTAATGGATTTAGGAATTTGGAAGGTTGAACTATAGGAAGTGAACCCGCATTTGCGTGGAGGGAGAGTGGAAAACCATTTAGGAAAAACCACTCTCAGTTTCACCCAACCAAGATTCGAACCTCGATCTCCCCGTCCTCAGCAGTCGAGCTCAACACGACAAGCGCGTTAGCCAACTACGCCACCGAAGCGGGTCACAAAGATGTTGACTCATTTATAAACATTGGCACGAACCAAATGGCGAACTGTCAATTTAAATGAACGTACGTACGTTAAGACACTTTATTTCTGTGTGTTTCAAATAAATTATTTTATATCATTCAACATAGTGCCCTAAAGCGAATAACATAAAACACCAAATTGTCCGTAGTCACGTTTGATTACTAATTGAATATAAATTTAAATTTACTTTCTCTAGTGAAATTAAAAGAAATTAAATTCAGTGAAATAAAATTTTACACAGCACATTTCTACATTGGTTAATATTTCAAATAGGCCTATAAATCACATATCTTTATAAAACACAACTAACAAACCCAATGTGTAAAAAGATACAAGCAAATTTGAATTTGATAAAGTTGAATGTAAACATACATGTATATGTTGGGCGCAAGACCCGAAAACGGCCAATGGACGGACTTTTTGCTCAATCCTAGGATTGAGCGTTTTAAAATGACCAAAGCCCAAAAAACTATTCAATTTCGGGCTTTAACCATCTCCAAACAGCCAAACCTAGGATTGTGCAATTAATAAATGACCAAAGCTTGTAATAACATTTTAGTTCGTTACTCGGCTGAGCTGAGCAGGTGGCGCACGCCAAATCCTATTAATTCAAAAGGGCAAGTGAATCTAATTAATATGCAAACAGAAACTAACAGAGATTACACATTTATTTTAAACTATTAAGACAACCTGACCAATAAACCTAACCTAACCTAGCTTAACCTAACCTAGCCTAACGACTGTATTTTCAACTTAAGTCGTTTAGTAATTGCACAATCCTAGGTTTGACTTTTTGGAGACAGCGAAAATCCTACATTGAATAGAACTTTGGGCTTTGGTCATTTTAAGACGCCCAATTCTAGGATTGAGCAAAATATCCGTCCATTGTCCGTTTTCGGGTTTTGCGTCCAACATACACACACACACACACACACACACATACATATATACATATATAGTATATTTCCTTCAACGTTAATAATGTCTCATGAGAACGAATAAACGTGACAGTATCTCAATTTGAATGGTGAGATTATAATATACGAGATATGAGTAGTAATTCGCAGACACGAACAATAGCACATGATTAGGTGGGTAAATATAGTTCAAAAACACTCTGTTTGTGAAAAATCCGTTTTCCCCACATCTTGATAAATTAAAGTTAGAGAGGGGTGCTGTGGCAACGTTTTACCTGAAACTTACATCAAACGTATATTTTAGTTTACAGTAGGTGTTTGAAGGTTGATCCTCACGTGGTTATGCATTGTTTCAAACGTCGTACGAATTCGGTGAGCACGCGGCGAAGCATGTTGACGTCAACTGTCGTAAAAGCCTCATATATTTGTGCCATAATGTTCTTGGGTGACTGCGGTGGGTCGTCAAATGGGTACAACAGAGCTTTGAGGTGACCCCATAGGAAAAAATCTAGTGGTGTGAGTTTCGGTGACCTTGGAGTCCATTTCATCGTACACCCTCTCCCCCACCCGATTGACTGGTTGGGGGTGGATTTCATTAAGTAGCCGCCGCACTTGTGCTCCATAGTGTGAAGGGGCACCGTCCCACTGATACCACATCCTATATCGCACACGCAATAGTAGCCAGCAGCCCAGGTAAAACTGTGTCAAGGAACAAACCGTGTATCTCTTCACCTCTGACAAGACATCTTGTGAATGTGGGGAACGCCAGGCCTCCACCGTGGTTCGGATTCCACGTTAAACTGTAGGTCCTTCAATTCATCTCACAATCGCCCTTCCATTACACATTAGCGTAAGTGCGTATAACCCGAACGGATAGTAAGACGCGGTGCTAATAATAGTAATAATAATAATAATAATAATAATAATTATAATAATAATAACAAACCGTGTCTGTGGGAGTCCAAACGATCTTGTAGCTTACAAGGGCCCACAATCGCAACCCCAACAATGCCGGCCCTAAATATAAACGTCTTACGAGGAAGCAATCAGTGTACAGCCGCACCGCAGGTTTGGCTCAAATGTCAGATATTCCCATGGCCATTGCTATATCCCAGTAGTTCATTGCTGCTTACATAAAAAATGACCTCGCATTTCTATGTACGTCTAATCGTCGGTAGATATGGAATTTACTCCCCAAATTAAATGCAATTTTTTTTTTTTTTTTTTTTTTTTTTTTCAAAAAGTATGGAAAGAACGGATATTTGCAAAGAATATTTTCGACTTATATCTATATACCTAATCATGTGGTACTGTCCGTATCCACGAATTTATTCTCGACCTGGATATACACATGTATGTCTGTGTATGTTACACCCCAAAAGGGAAATGGGTCATTTCATGAATTGGGCAGATATCTGCAATTTTTGCCCAGTTTGCGAAATGGTCAAAAAAAAGAGGTTACTTCATGAAATGGGCAGAAATTTGTCCAATCCATGAAATGGGCAGTTTCACTAATAGTGCGTTTTATATATATGCTCTCTCTTTATACATACACAACACACATATATATATATATATATGCACTCCCTTCTACCAACTTCACCTTGGTCTTGTATATACATATATAAATTTTTTAGATTTTACGTAGCCCGCTTCGGAGGCCACATAGTTTAAGGCGTCTCTCTCACAATATAATGGACTGCCGATGACGGGAATATCGGGGTTCAAATGCCTGTCGGGTGTGCTGAGGTTGGTTTTTCCTAAAGGATTTTCCACTCACCTTCCTCATCCCTAGCATATTAGTGTAATT
This sequence comes from Timema monikensis, assembly GCA_902151445.1. Lineage (NCBI taxonomy): Eukaryota > Metazoa > Arthropoda > Insecta > Phasmatodea > Timematidae > Timema > Timema monikensis. The sequence continues at coordinate 78,010 of CABFVZ010000546.1, read as the reverse complement.
AATACGTATGCATGTAACTCAAACGGGTAGTAAGACGCGGTGCTAATAATAATAATATTTGATTTCGTTTGACCAAAAAATATATATTTGTATAAAAACTACGAAAATACTAAATTTAACTCACTTTCCCCACATCCCCAGCTTAGACCTTAAAACAATTTTATTGCTTTGTAAGTTTATTTGCCAGTTGTGTAAATATAAATGTATCTGATTCTAGTATTTAAAGTAGTTTTTTTGAATACATCAATTATCACATGTGAGAAATGTACAGCACGCTGTTTAGTTGATGGGATATATGAGAGTAAAGTTATTAACTTCTAGATATTGTCACAACAGTTATCAAATAATCCGCATGGTTTAACGCGCTAATCTAGTGTTGGACTAGATTGCCGAAGACAAAGTTTGATCCTAGTTGGGTGCAATGAGGGTGTTTTTTTCCTAAATGTTTTTCCACTCTCCCTCCGCGCAAATGCGGGGGTTATTTCATCTATATTAAGCCTTCCTAATCCCTAACCCATTTGTGTGATTAGTACATAGGTGTATAACCCGAACGGGACGTGGTGCTAAAAAAAAAATCTATCAAATTTGACTCATGGAAGCAATATAAGTTATTGCATTTTCATCATTCCAATCTAGAAAATAAGTGTTTTGTGCATTTGACATTTCCCGAAATTCAAAACTATTTTATCGTTTACAATCCTCTTGTTCAACTTGTGGCCACGTGGTCCAAGGCATTTTACTCATATTGCACTTAGTTGCTGTCGATGTAGAGGTTAGGATTCAAATCACGGCAGGGTTCGCTGGAGATGGTTTAGCACATGTTACTATAGATTTTATATATTCTCTTCAAATGAATGCGTTTGTATTTCTTCTAATCTATAATTCTTATCGCTATCCCATGGATTAAACCAACCTGTTTGTTCTGCTGCTGTCCAAGAATGCTGTGGCACCATTTTAAACGGTGACCTACCACTTGCCAGAGTCACCAAAAGGGTCTATGTTAAATCCTCATTCCTACACTTTAAGAACTCATCCCTCGACCAATTAACCGGAAAATTGGATTAAAATTAAATATAACTCTCTAACAAGGGAAGTGAGCTTGTCTTTATATTTTATCTGACAACAGAGAAATCAAAATCAGTTTATTAGTGTTTTTTTATTTAAAATAATTATTAACAATTTTATTGTATTTAAAAAAAATTAATGTGGTGAGAAATCAGTCAATGATAGTAAAAGTAAAATTCAAACAAGGTTTACTGAATTTAATATTGTCGAAAAAATATTCAAAAATTATGAGTAAGCCTACAGCTTGTAACGAACCACGTGTTGGGCTCCATTTGTTACAAGCCGTTCTCCATCCTCGTTTCTTATCTTACGTAAGGGTGTCGTCTGGAAAGCTCTCATCGGTCGTCTTTTAGCTATGTCATACTGAACTGCATTGATAGGATGTTACTTTAAGAAAAATACCTGTTCACTTGGATGTTATTTATTTAAATGCATACATATTGTTCGTTTATTAATACTCGAACATGTTTATAATATACATTTTATAACCATAGTACAAAACACGTCTGTTTCACATGACGATACAGCGAGGAAGACCATTACAAAACACGTCTGTTTCACATGACGACACAGTGAGAAAGACCATTACAAAACACGTCATTACAAAACACGTATATTTCACATGACGATACAGCGAGGAAGACCAGTTAGAAAACACGTCTGTTTCACATGACGACACAGCGAGGAAGACCATTACAAAACACGTATATTTCACATGACGATACAGTGAGGAAGACCAGTTAGAAAACACGTCTGTTTCACATGACGACACAGCGAGGAAGACCATTACAAAACACGTATATTTCACATGACGACACAGCGAGGAAGACCATTACAAAACACGTATATTTCACATGACGATACAGCGAGGAGGACCAGTTAGAAAACACGTCTGTTTCACATGACACAGCGAGGAAGACCATTACAAAACTATGCTGTCTTTCAAGGTCTCATAGTTTGGTACTCTCAAACCCTGGTCACTACTTGATTTCTTTTCATCTACCATTGGGGTTATTTTATCTGAGCGCGAAAACTAAAAATAAGCATGGCTTAATTATGCACCTTCTCTTAAATACCGCGTAGTACAACCAGAAAATAAACCACGGTTCAAACACGTGCAGCTAAAAGAAAGAAAAATAGAAACATGGCTGTCGTTTAGAAAAGATGAATTTAATTTAAAATAACTGAAAATATTTACTTTGAAATATGATTTTAAATATTAATAAAGACGGAAAAATCAATATCATTACAAGATCACTTTACCTCAAGACCCATGAGGTCATCAAATTTATTATTGAATCCACTATAATAAGTAGCATTTATTGATTGGTCTAGAAGAAATAAAACCTATCTTCAAGACTTTTATCTACCTGTGTTTGTAATTAATTTACTTTAAAGTTTAAGTTAGTTATCTTTATTTGTTTAGTTCCAATAATCAAGGAATGTTTCAGATCAATAATATGTCATTTCAGAGCAATAATACATCAATTTTAGCTATCGAAACTATTTATCTACAAGCAAAACAAAACAATGTCAAAATAGATTAATTTGAAGGAATATATATTTAAACATGGGGCAGCTTTGAGTAATATATAATTATGCTCTATCTAAACACTTATTTATCTAACACGGTTTACAAACTAATTCATACAAACCATTTATCTACAAGCAAAACAAAACGATTTCGAAATAGATTAATTTGAAGGAGTAATAAGTATATATTTAAACGCGGGGTAGCTTTGAGTAATATATATTCTCTATCCAAACACATATTTATCTAACACGATTTACAAATTAATTCACCTAGATCAATGCACCTAAACACACAAACACCCTATCATAACGATTTAATTTAAGGTGGAATGGAAGGGGACGCGAAAAAAGGTCAGTGTCTTTGCAGTTTTTATGACAAAACACTTTTGGGGGCAAAATAAATAAAATAATGCTCCGGTAGAAACATAGTTCAATTTTCTTCACATGTTGATATCAACAGTTCCTGAAAATCTGTCATGAGCATAGCGGCACTATCTAACCAACTTTTTAAATAAAGGGAAAAATGTTGTCATTTAAGAACATCCTTAACCGATATTCAAGAAATTTTGAGGTCTCCACGTGAAGAAAATTAAACTCTATGTTTGTACTGGAGCAATATTTGATTTATTTTGGCTAAAAAGAATGTTTTGCCATAAAAACTGCAAAAACACTGGCTTTTTTCTCGCATCTCCTCCCATCAGACCTTATTGTATCTAGAGTAAAACTCATACACAAATATTTGATTATTTTAAGAAGCACCTTTGATCGAACCATTGTACTCTCAAACTGAGGTAGACTTCCTCAACCACTCATCAAGAAGGATCTGCTTTTATTTAATAGCTTAAAAGATATCCTAATTTCCAAAATAATAAAACCAAAACGCACATTATTAGAATGAAACGTAAGCAATAGACTTGAAAATATAACTGAAATAACTAATTTTAAAGAATTTGACCTTAACTATTTATTCCACATAAGCCCACCAGTGGTCATGTGTATATATTTGTCAGTCTAGTACTGTTTATTTTGCCAATGACGAAGAGTTATGGGTTCAAATCTAGACCGTGTGTACTGAGGTATAATTTTCTTAAATGATCTGAACCCCTCTCTACACGCAAACGCAAGTATATTCCCTTTAAAAGTAAAACCTTCCTCATCCTTTCGCCTGTTTGTGTGAGAATGTGACTATCCCGGCCGTGTAGTAAGATTCGGTTATCTGCTTCAGTGGTCGCATGGTCTAAGGCATCACTCTCGCAATGAACTAGACTGCCGATTACAAGGACATCTCTGACAAGACTTCTTGTGAATGTGGGGAATGCCAGGCCTCCACGGTGGTTCGGATTCCACATTAAACTGTAGGTCCTTCATTTCATCTCACAATCACCCTACCATTACACATTAGCGTAAGTGCGTATAACTCGAACGGGTAGTAAGACGCGGTGCTAATAATAATAATAATAATAATAATACAAGGAGATCGGGGTTCGAATTCCGGTCGAGTGTACTGAGAGTTTTTTTTTCCTAAATGAATTTCCACTATTCATCCACACAAATGTGTGTGCATTTCCTCCATATGCAACCCTTCTCGTCATTAACAAATTAGCGTAATTAGTGCATATGCGTATAACCTGAATAGGTAGTGAAACACGATGCTCATAGGGGGTAAAAGGAGATTCGGTTGTATGGAAAAATATCCACATTCCATAAAGTTGGAAGGGGCCTATTTTATATTTTATTGAAATATTTGGATAAAACTTGACAAAATGACACAATAACTATTTTCTCCCGCTATGGTTCCATCCTCCCTTTGTCAATGAAACAGATCGTTCTTATCTCTCACGTAACAAAACGAAAGACGGTCACCCTTGTTAGTCCCACGATGCGCTGCAACGCAAAGCTCTTCTTCCTCCCCCCCGCCCCCCATCACCTAACAATAGCCACCATCATCATAACGAGATGATGCTCACCGCAGCTACACAATCATCAATTACCCGCCCACGCGGGGTCATGGAAAAAAAGAAGACGTGGAAGTATCACACTCGTTTAAGGTCCTTGGGCTGTCGAGTTCAAGTCTAAAACATACGAGTATTTTGTAGATCGGTGGCTTCACAACCGACCAAAGTATCCTTCCGTGCCAACAATAACAGATGGGTCATAGAAACCTTAGATGGCGCTAACTACCGGTCAGGTCTTGTGGAGAAATTACGTTCGGAAATATCAGTTTTCTCGAGAACAAGTGAAATTTTTATTTCAATATTTTCAACACCTCTTCTAAGATAATGTATCAATGTTTATTAACTGTTATATTTTCTTATTTTTTGTAGCGAAGTCGGCAGTTTTTTATTGAAAAATGTTAATTTTATCGATATTTGATCATTGTTAAACTTATAGAAGAGGTGTTTATATAAAAAAGTATAACTCAATCAATATGCTTCTATTCTTTAACAAACCGTTTTCGAAAATAAAATTGCAAAACAATATAAAAAATTGAAGATAACCGTTTGTTCCCATGGCTCTGCATTTCCACGCCAAATGAAAAGAGCCAATCGCCTTAAGATCATTTTACCAACAAAAAAAAAGTAGAGCATAATTTTAACAAGGGTACAATTAATTACAAGCTATAAATAGTGATTCAATGATTTCAAATCACTACGGCTAACAACTTTATATATTATTGTTTGTTGCGTACCATTTTAAAGGTAAAGTACTTAATGTATGAGTCGATTTAGTGACCTCATGGTCAAAGGCGTCACGCTCACAGTAGACTAAATCACCGTTGATGGAGAAATCGGGGTTTGAATCTCGCTCAAGTGTAATAAGGCTGATTTTTCTAAATGGTTTTCCCCTATACTTCTAAGCAAATACAGATAAACTTCCGCTGAAAAGGCGCTTCACCTAACATTATACCTTCCTTCCTCCATGTATAATTAATATAAATTATGCGATTTTAATAATTTAACATAATATAATACAGTGGATTACGGCTACTTGGGGCATTGGTTAATTGGGGCAGCCGTTTATTTGGGACAAAATTTGGAAAACCGAAACCAAACAGGTTTAATCTGAATTATTTTCCGCTTATTTGGGGCCGTGAAAGTCGTTCTGTAATAACCAACTGTGTGTATATGGCACAGAGTCTCGAAACATAATATAGATCGTAAAGTGGGTGACAAACCAGAACGCCAGAAAAGTCAGCTATATATTTTCTGGCGTTCTGGCTTGTCACCCACTTTACGATCTATATTATGTTTCGAGCCTCTGTGCCATATATACACAGTTGGTTATTACAGAACGACTTTCACTGCCCCAAATAAGCGGAAAATAATTCAGATTAAAACCTGTTTGGTTTCACGCAGAAAAACAATGAATACACTCCTTTATTTATCAAAATTATATACCTGTTCCGACTTTGGTCAGTTGCAGTCTATAAAGAGATTTAGTCAAAATACACTTATTTATTTATTTATTTTAAAGTCAGAACCCCTATTAATGTGTAACTTGCTTTCCATTTCGGTGATCAAATGGTCTAAGACATCACTCTCACAGTAAACTGGCTTGTGGGTGACAAGGGAGATCGTGACTTTAATCCCAGTCGGGTGTGATGGTATTTAATAAACAATGTCGCGTTATGCCTTTGCACAAATGTGATTANTAAGTAAAAAGTTTGAAAGGAATCCGTCGAACAGTTTCGGGTGCAGCCCCATGTACATAAAGACATTCAGACAAAATTGTAAGACAAACTTTTTCGAGTGCAAGAAATCCCAAAACGTCAAGACACGTCACAATATCGAGGTCGAAAATATTCACGATTAGAACACCTTCTCTATACGAAAATGTTTTCAAGAAAATACGTTTCATCACATGATTTAAATATGTGTATAGAAGTGGGAGTGTGAGTGTGAGAGAGAGAGAGGGGGGGGGGGAAATGATAATTCAATAAATTGACTTTTATAAATTTGCTGATGGATAGCTCAGATGGGTGGTAACACGTGATTCACGTTAAAAAAAAGAAGTGAAAAGTGTTAACCGCCCCCCCCGTACCTGTGCTAGCTATGGCGTTACTCGTGTCAAATAACGAAAACCACACACTCGTCACCATTCAGTCGAATGTGTGTAGTCATTATGAAAACTCCTATTCGAACAGGATGCATTTTTCCGAGCTACCGCGAGAATGTTGAATCACAGAGTTTAATTTTGTATGTTCAATTAGCGCGACCTAATTTCAGAGCAGTAATTATGTTTCCTATTGAAAGTTTCGTGGTTTGTAGAGACTAGCTTTGTAGCTCTTGAATGCAAACTTCAAAATTGTATACATTCAACAGTTAAAATACTTGGTTTTGATTATATATTTGTATAAACATTAGTGAAATTAAGTTCCAAATTTTTTTTTTCTATGTATGCACATTATGTTACCAAAAAAACGTAGTCTTTTTTATTATCTACAAATGTACACGTGCTATTAATACTTACAAAAAGCATGAATATTTTTTTATAAAAAGGTAAATAGAAAGACCAAAATTCCCATTTCTATGCTCTTTTGTAGAGTTGAGCTAGGGTTGGACTCCTCATCGTGAGGACATTAGAGGAATTAATTGAATAAAGAATTAGCAGCCCCGGTCTAAAAAAACTGTGATTAAAAGCTAGGGGTTTTGCTGTGCTGACCCTATGACATTTTCTATCCACAAATGTTGGCACTATCTACGCCAACATGCGGTGCCCACTCGGTCGGTATAGCTTGCTTGTAAGATAACGCCATTGAATGGGTTTTTTAGCTGCTTATATTCCTTACTCACTAAGCCGTCATAAAAGTGATTAATTATCTAGGGGAATTTTTAATATGGATGACAAGACATCTTGTGAATGTGAGGAATGCCAGGTCTCCACCGTGGTTCGGATTCCACGTTAAACTGTAGGTCCTTCATTTCATCTCACAATCACCCTACCATTACACATTAGCGTAAGTGCGTATAACCCGAACGGGTAGTAAGACGCGGTGCTAATAATAATAATAATAATAATATGGACTATTTTGACTGTCTTATAAAGACTACCCAATTTAACCGTGGATATGTTTGACCTTGAGATTATGATAGCTCTTGACGTTTTATGTGCCTCCGAAATTAATAAAGCGAAACATTTTGTCTGTCAACTTGTTTATCTTTCTCTGCCTGGGACTACTACAGCAGAAACAGGTTGATGAATTTCGATCACACTGTATATTTAAGGCTAGAAGCAATGTGGTCATAAATCGAAATGATTATGTTAAATCTCGCTCTAAAATTAATGATATTTTACAGATTTTTGAACATTCAAAATTGTTCTGTAATGACTTTATTGATTTTGTTCAAAACGGATATAATTAGGGAGCGTTTTAAATTATGAACAGCCCTGTAGGGGCCTATACCTGTTTTTTGAAGTAATGATTTTTTAATTTCTTAAAGTGTAGTTTATTGATTAATTTTTGAATTGTAAATTATTCAAAAATGGCTCTAAATATTTGGTCTAAAATTAGTATCTGGGAAATGTTTTACATGATCAAAAAGGGCGTATTTAAAAAAATCATATAATAGTAATTTAGTGATGTTTAAATATATTAACTCTTTTAAATAACGGATCTAGCAATGTTGTTTGAAATGTACATCTTTATGTTGTTTCATATAGTTAACAAAATAATGGTTTAATTCTTATGAGGAAAGCATACTAGATGATAGCTTACTGATAGTTTAATTTTTGAAAACCTTGGTTCTAAATTTTAATATTTTATTATGAGGAAGTACGTACGATTGTACCATTTATTTTAATATGTTTCAAAATTTAATTTCTTATGTTTTCAAAGGATATATATTTTATCAAAGCCGAGTGTAAAATATAATGTACCCAGTGCCTCAACGACAGTAGCTCTTTCAAACTTCCCAATCAAGACCAATGCTGGTATATTTTCTAAGTAATCAAACTTTTTCCTTATCATATTATATGGATTAAAACATTAAGTAGTAGGGCCTAACCTGCACAGGTAGACACAAGTTCATCTAGTCTGGCTTACTGGCGACAGGAAGGTTAGGGTTCGAATACCATCCAGGTGGGCTGAAGATGTTTTTCCTCGATGGCTTACCACTTTACCTCCACGCTAAAGTGGGTAACTTACATTCTCACTAAATCCTACCTTTCTCATCCTTAACTCAGTGGTGAAATTAAATTATAATATACCGGATAGGTTCTAAGACAAGCTCAAAATAAAATAAGAACTATATTTAGCACCGCGTTTTTCTACTCATTCAGGTTATACTCTTATATAATAATTACACTAATGGTTTTTAGGCATTAGAAAGGTTGAATTTAAAGAAAGTGTACCCAAATTTGCGTGTAGGGAAAATGGAAAACCAGTTTGGAGAAACCACCCTCAGTACATCCGATCGATATTCGAACCTCGATTTCCCCGTCATCGGCAATATAGTCTACTGCAAGAGTAGCACGTTAAACCATGCGCCCACCGAAGCGGTTAAAAAACAATTATTTAACTAATTCCATTTTCACAAGTGTCAGACGATAACGAAGAAAATCTCCTTTGATACGATTTCTGGTGAGAGCGTAATCGTGTACCTAATCATACATTTGAACTTTCTTGAGACAGGCTTTTAAAATTCTACATCTTGGGAAGCATATGGAAAAGAGAACTTTAATCTCTCGGAACATTATTAAATTATAAGGAACACAGAAATACCATTTTCATAAATGTGATTGTTGTAGTTAAAAGTTAGCTGATGCAACTCTATATTGCTCAGATTAATCAAATATAGGTCGCTTGTGTGTAGAAGTTTCCTTAGTCTTTGCTACCCAATGGTTAGAGTCGTGTTTTCTAATCCTCGAAATCAAACTCCCATTCGGAAAATATAAAGGAAATAGATTAACTTGATTAAATATCCACTATGATGGTTGAATGGTCACATGTAGTGGTTCTCAAACTGTGGTCCATGGCTGTGTGCCAAGGTAGGCAGCACTTCGGAGCGCAGAAAAATAAATGGTATTACTTAAACATTCGTATTTTCTTTCTCAAATAGTATATTATAGTTTGATAAAAAGTTAAAGAAAATAATTAATCAATAATCCAACCTTAAGTTATATTTTTTATACTCTACCATTTGTATCAATTTTAAATAAAATTGTTACATCAATTTTCGAAAATTACCCCACATTAATCTATTATTCGTCCAAGGGCTTCAATCAAAGGTAAAACCATACCCTTAGGATCGACAGAATTGTTTTTTTGATTGTGGGGCACATAAAACAAAGATATTCATCACAAAATTGATGTCAACATTAAAATATTTGTTCTATTCCTTTGAAAGTAAAAAATGAAATAAATAAAAAAAGTACAATATTGACAGGTTAACTTCACTTGACTTTGCCCCATAATTACAACTTAATTTTCTTAGGAAGAGCCGACATTCATTTTAAAAAAAACTACATTATTAATGTTTGGTGCGTTATTGGCAAAATTTTGTGAAATACCGGTCTTGGTCTTGCAATAGTCTAGACTGTCGATGACGGGAAGTTCCGGGTTCAAATCCAGCTCAGATGTACTAACGATAATTTTTTCATATATTGGTTCCCACTCTCCCTACACACAAATGTGGATACATTTCTTTTGAATTAACTCTGCCTAGTACTTAAAATATCAGTGTAATTAGATCATATGCAAATATCTATATAACCTGAATGGTTAGTGAGACGTGGCGACAAAAAGAAACCAAGAGATCGTTGAGAAAATGAAAATGTGCTCATTAAGTTAAACTATTAAATATATTAATATAGTCTGTTATACATAAAAGGTGGTCACTGTTTTTTTAATAAACATGAAATGGGGATAAATTGTTAAGATTAGATAAGGTTTTTTTTTCTAGCAATTGGGTTAGAGTTCAAAATTGATCAGATTACTGCAATAAAAGAATGTACGATGTTCGTATGTTAAATCACTTATCTAGTAACACATTATATGTTTCAAAACCAAGTACAAACGTGAATGAAAAAGGAAGAAATTACACCGGTAGAAAAATAATTTATGAAATTATTTAACTAATTTTGGTGAGTTCTGCGACAGACACAAGATTAGTGATGGTTTAATCTCCTCCAGACCTCAATGGTGAAACATTGTTTCGCGTCCAGACCTCAATGGTGAAATATTGTATCCTGTCCAGAGCTCGCTCATTTGAGTAAAATATGTTGGCTGAGGAAGATGCTTCTATGGCTTGTGCTTTGTACGTAGTTAAGGACTGTTCAAAAAGACAGAGAAGAACTTTGGTGGGCTCGTACATTGCTTCAAAATGTTTCATACGAGGCAAATAAGATTCTGACAGAACTGAAGATCGAAGATGCTTCATTATTTAATAAATGACCCGTAAGATGATGAAAATAAAATTAGAATGACATAAACAAACCAATAAAACTATATATTAATTTTACCAGCTATTTTGAGCCTATTGTACTTGAATATATAATTATATATATATATGAGTGTATGTGTGCGTGAGTGCGTGCGTGCATGCGCGTGCGCTAAGCTATGATAAGTATATCTATTTGGTCAAAATTGGTGGAATAAGATGACTGTTTTTGATAAAAGTAATTTTTTTAATAAAATTAAAAAAAGGGGAAATAAATATTTTTACAGGGGAGGGGGGTTGAAGAAGATTACAATTAATTAGCAGCTCTTTGGATTGAAATAGTTGATATATAAGCATACAACTGTATTCAATTAATCATCTTATATACAAAACTGCGTCTCACATAAATAAAATACCCAAAAAAACTAAAGATGTTCATACTTAAACCACTTGCACATTTTGGTAAAAATTCTTGTTCTTTCTGCGAAATTGCATACGATGGGCTTTTAACCTCCTTGCCACCCCCAGTTCGTTTATACTAATTGAAAACTTTTCATTTATTTCATTCAAAACATCCCGTTTTTTTTTACGCGATGTATTAGTCCTCAGATGTTACATCCCACAATAGTATATTTGTATAAAAGATTTCAATCAGTTCTAGATAATTATTTTTTTGCCGTCCATGACATGACAAATGGAAATATCAGGAACTGATGTACTCTGTGTAAACATCAAAGTCAGACTGTCTCACGTTACTTGTTGCCAGAAATATTGGCAAGCACGTCCAGAATAGCAAACATGGTTTCTTGTAGCCCATTCGAAATGGATCACGGGAAACGTGTTTTCCCCGCTGGGAGACATAAAGCAAACACGAAATTAATTTGCCCAAGCTATTCCTCAACAGTTGGGCAACTGTTACCCAACTATATCCGTGACAAGCGCAACATGTTGGCGAACAATGTTTCCAGGAAAATGTTTTCATGTGCGTGTAAGGTTTTATATAGGGTGGCATAATGCATCGTCAACCCTGAACGTTAGCAAGCCTACAGTTTGATTTTATTATTAAGCCCCTTATTTGTAAAGTGGGAACTCATGTTTCCACAATGGCGGGAAAAATTATTACAAATTGTGTATATATTCTGAGCCTAATTAATTAATAATATAAAGATAAGAGTATAAAGTAATCCATAAGAGAGTATTATTGGAAGTTTTTGATAACTTTTAGATGAACTTTATGGTTAATAAATGAAACAAGATATATTTCTAAAATACCAAACTTTCATTCAATGTCAGTGGTTGAAAGTGAGCATCCCATAAAAACCAAGGCTTACCTTGATTAGTTTCACAATGGTGTGGCTTAAAAGATAAGGCCGTATACGTAGTGTAGATAATAAACTATGGCAATACATTACCTACATCAATTGATCAATTTTTTTAAATATGAAGTGATAATCAATATGGAGTAACAACGATTTTATCCCGTTTTATTCGTTAATTTGAGCTTAAATTGCGACGAAAAAAAATTACCCTAATTTGGAAATACAAAAAAATAATAAAATCTTGGTTCACCCCCAAGTTCATGAAATTAAATGGTAAACACTTCGGCAGCTGAATTTTTATTTTTATTTTTTAGGAGAGGAGTTGTTGAGGTGGAAGAAGGAATGGGCAGGAAAATGAGGAGGGAATGGACCGATGTTCCCTGGAAGTAAATTTATGGTATTTTATTTTAGTCCCTAAGGAATTTGTCTTTTTTTTAACGTTGGGAAACTTGTCTCAAACTTTTTCAAGACTTTACAACGAATATGTAGAGGTCGTTTGACGAAGTTTCTTGAGCTACACGCCCTTCCACACCAACGGATCCATTAAGCTAATTACTTAATAATAACATAAAGGTCAGAGAGTTGCATGGTATTTTTTTTTATCTTCTTAGAAATTCTCACCTCCTAAAACTTTTAATTTAAACTTAATTTTTTCCTCCCGCTTTCATTTATCTTTATCTACTTTGAGTTTCAAATGAATTCACTATTAATTAATTAAAGTTTTTTTTCTTTATTGTGGTAGTCTTTATTATTCCTCAGTACAACGTGTTGGAGACTCATTGTGACCGAGTAAAGTTTAATCTTATTTTAACCAAATAGAAACCAAAATGTATTTTATCGTTTCTTTCAGCAATTAATTGAACTAACGTAGACGTAGCTGTTTACACACGAATGCCAAAAGTGGCTATTAATTAATTACACGATTAACGAACACGATTAAACACGGTGAGTTTCAATTTTAAGGAAAGCTAACAGGATCTAAATTTTGTTCAGGTAAGAGTATAAAAATAAAATACTTGCCACTAGTGTTGCAAGATCATCCACTCAATGGGAGATAGCTAAGATAAAGGATTTTGCTTTACAAAATCATTATACTACGCCGTTTTTAAGTGGTTAGGTGGAGATGGTAGAACTGGTCTTTAACCGACCCGGGGGGTGGGGGGTTTCTTAACGCCTATAACACAATAGATAGATGGAAGGATGGACATATGAGACTGATTCAAAAAATCCAAGTTTGAGTTTTTATCAAATCAGGCGAATTTTCTTATCGAGGGTGAGGTGATGGTGGTAGTAGGAATGGTATCTGGGTTTAGAAGGTGGCCAAATTTCCCAAAAGGTTGTGACCCTTGAGGTTAGTATAAGACCAGAGGTAGGGGTCAGAAATAGTTGCATTCAATCCTTAACCCAGTATGATCTCAGCCTTCCAACTGGCTCTAATCATTAAGAGCCAAGCATAGACTAATGTGTAAGTCGTAAAATGTTTTCTAATCATATTATGACCGTGTATTGAAGAGATATTATCGTAATGTTATGAAATATAATTCAATTGAATGTAATAAATTAATTATTTAAAATAAAGCTTGTTGATAAATGAATATATATTATTTATAAAGCATTAAAAAAACCATAGATGTGGTTAAATGTTGTAGACGAACGTGTGAAAGAGAACGTGTATGACATAGCGTATGGATGTTGTTGAAGTGAATGAGGTATGCGAGGATATTAACTACAGAGTTGTTGTATGCACATTTTCTTGCCTAACCCGTGAGGGAAAGGCGTGATAATGTATGAATGTATGAAGAGACATAAAAATGTACATATCTATAAGTTAAAGAAATCCTTGTTAAATTAATAACATATTTAAACAAATGGTTTAGCTTTTATTAGATCAAATGTTGTGTAATGCTATTCTTAGATTGTTTGAAAAAATCGCTAACTTCATATTTAGATAATATGTGAATGATACTAGAGAATAATAATAATTTTTTATATTGAAACCAGTTATATTTTGACTGTTAAATAATGTATTTAAATTTATCAATAAGCATTATTTTAGTTAGTTTATTAATTATTTTATTACGTTCATTCGATTGATTTCTTACAACATATCATTAGTAAAACACTGCACACACAAAAATAACAATTTCCTCACAAAGGCCAACAGTTTTTTTTTAAATCCGTATTCCCAAACCTCGTCCAACATTTGTGGACTGTAACTCCCAATATATCTTTCAAGGGACGGCTCCGATTAATTGCGCATCAAGGCTACGTACAAAATACACTAATTAAGTTGGCTAGTTGACTCGGCTTAAATCCCCTACTGTTAAACGCCTGCAATGATGCAACCAAACGTCCACGCTTCTATGTCGAGCGGGGTAAACGAGGCAGCTCTAAATAAGTAAGGGATGTGAACTAATTAGTTTGCTTAGACAGACAGGAGAGCATGAAACAGGAAGAGGTCGTTATATAGATAAAAGGTAGTGCGATGGCCGCGTAGATCAGAGATATCTATTATTATTATCATAATCATAATCATCATCATCATCATTATTATTATTATTATTATTATTATTATTAGCAGCAGCACCGCGTCCTACTACCCCTTCGGGTTATACGCACTTACGCTCATATGTAATGGTAAGGTGATTGTGAGATGAAATGGAGGACCTACAGCTTAACGTGGGATCCGAACCACGGTGGAGGCCTGGCACTCCACACATTCACAAGTTATGATTAATACACGTCTTGTTGGAGGTGAAGGAAGGGTTTGGCAATCAGATAAATCTGTGCCGGTACCAAGGATTTAACCCCGGACCTGCAGCACAGAAGTCTGACACCTTACCCCTAGACCAGCAGGTCACCCAGCAGAGATATCAATCGATGTTAAAATGGGACGGAAGGATATTCGGACTAAGGCAAGTGTTTTTGCCATGTTGCCGTGGATACTTTATTTATTTGAACACCACATATTACTACCCGTTCGAGCTATAAGCTTATGTACTAATTACGCTAATGGGTTAGGAATTGGGAAGGTTGAATTTAGAGGAGAGTAGAAAATCATTTAGGAAAAACCACCCCCAGTTCACCTAATTGAGATTCAAACCTCTATCTCCCTTTCCTCGGCAGTCTAGCTCAACACGAAACTAGCGCTTTAGCTAACTACGCCACCAAGTCGGGTGACGTAGATACGTTTAGTTTAAGTACGGAGTTATTGGGTATTTACAGGTCCATTAGACGAACTTAGGTGGTTGACAAGAGCGCAAAGGTCCTAGAAGAACCTTCCAACAAACAAACAAAATGTTATTGTTTGAAAAATAAATATTAAAATTAAATAAACTTATAAATCTATCTATGTAAATAAATAAAATCTAAATATTTTATCAAATATTAATGATAGCCTATATTAAAAAAAGACTTATCACCAAAATAATCACTTTCATAGTTTTATGACATTCGGGTCCACTTTGTCAAAGAATCGTTTTGATATTTAATTAAAAGTTTCGGGTGATAAGAAGCGGTGAGTGGGAGTTTAAAATTATTTTGATTTGTTTATACATTTTTTTTATTTTCCTTTTTTTTTTGTCAAGTATTTTGGCATCCTATAGTTATTAATATTTTCCGTCATGCAGGGGATGCGGTTTATTTATATCATAAAAAATACAACTGGGGCACCAATTTTTAAGTCTCGTCAAGGACGCATGAAACCCTTACGTTATTTCCCTGAGTATATATTTCTTGAACATGATGGAATTTCACGACCAACTTTTCAAATGAAAAGAAAAATTATCATCAAAATCCAGGATGGCTATGACATAATATTAAAGAACTATTGAGAATATAATTAGTTAATTTACGCTAAAACCTCACAATATTTAATTTATTTTGGCAAAAAAAAAGTTGTTTTTAATTGTTAGGGTACAGATTTTTTTTAACATCCAATAGTGTTTCTAGCCTGTGACTTGGGTCAGTTTTTTTTATCCAAGCTTTATATATACATTCCACCACCGGCTAGCTAGCTAGGCCTGTCGTAGCTTCATATGTCTTATAATCTAACTAAGACATTTTTTCCACTCGGGATCTTAATAACCATTTTCCTGGTGGTAGCACAGGTTCTTTTCCCTCTTTATTTTTCTTTTCAATAAACTTAAGACTAAGGACAGGCACAACATCCAGTTCCCGGGCGTTAATTTATCAATGTGAAAGGGTAAACCCGTATTTTTATCAATGAAAATTTTTCGGCCATGCCAGGAATAGAACCCGGGACGCTTAGCTAAGTGGCAGATAAGCTACTAAGTTGTCAGACTAAGGGTACAGTTATTCACCCGCATTCTATTACATCCCAAATTAAATTGGCATTGCTACAACCGTTGCAGGTTATTATATACAGGAAATCCAACAACTTGAGGGTTTGTTACAGATGTGTTTGTTTCTTGACCATCTGGAGAAACGCTGTTGACTCACCCCTTCCTCTAGCTAGTGTCACCCACCCGCACCATGTGGAAGAATGTACAGTAACTCATGTATTAGGGAAAACCTGAAATCGCGGTAGCTACCCGTTGTTTTCCGCGCTTAATTTCTACTAGTAAGCGAGAAAGTGTCAACAAATTGTGTAGGAAAGATATCTCATAAACCTTCGAAAGGATATTTTACATGCCGCAACTACGTGATACCAACGAATTTACTTCCCCTGCGAACGAAGTTGTACTATGGATTTTCATCGCTCGGTAAACATTCGTTGACCTCGATTGGGTTTGAACCGCGTGTACATTGGGTCCTGAAGCAAGCACTTTGTCCCCAAGACCACCGAAGTCGATGCAGGTTATTTATTATCCCTCGTAAAGGAAGGGTAGTAATGCTACAAGAATTGCCCGTACTATAGAAAATACGGATAAAATAATGTTTTAAAACGCATTGAATACAGACATACTAAAAGAAGCTGAGAGTAAAGCTAAAAGTACTTCGAAAACGTACTCCAACCTACTCCCCCTTTCCCGCCAATAACCACCAATCGCTCTTTCTCCAATAAAGTGAAACCGACTTGGTCTGAATCGAATGTCGGGTGAAAGGAGTGTCGTTAGTTTCGCGAACTCCTGAGGTCAAGTGGGCTAAAGTTGGCGGAACCAATGCGGTGCGAGTCTAAAACGAGAACCCTGGCAAATATCGAACAGGATAAAATTCAATAACTGCCTCCAGTTCTGGGTGTTCTTTTATAACCTTTACCGAAATAAAAGAGAACGTTTTACGATTCACCCCCCTAATTTTACACCGACAAGTTACAAAAATAAAACTTTTTTTTTTACTTCAAATTCAAATATCATAAATGAACATCGATGCTTTTATTTACTTTGGGGTTATTTGAAGAGCGTCTTAATCAAACAAAAGTGAGTTTACCTTCCATGCTAATAATTTGAAAGGATATCCTTTATTAAACATTTTAAAATAACAATGTTCGTTGGATAAACTTTAATATCATCCCGTAGATACACTTTATAGAAAACCTGTATTTAGTTTATAATTAGTTACTTAATTAACATCTAGATGTAACATTTATTCATTTTCAATCACTTTCTGATTAAGAGGCACGCATACAGCACAGCACAGCGCAGCGCAAGTATAACAATTTAGAAGGATTACGAGTTCTTTGTGAGATTAAAACATAGCATATCAACGTTGGTGCACACGAATTTTAAAGAAACTAATATGTGCTCTGTAATCACCTACCCGGACTGCGGAATAAAAATTTCGGGTCAATTATTGAGTCCCTTTTTACACTAACTGCAGAATTTAAAAAATTAAGCAAAAAAATTATTGTGTTTTTAGTAGGCCTACATTTTTATTATTATAGGTAATACATTTTCTATAAAACAGGATATTTGGTTAGGTTGGGTTAAGTTAGGTTAGGAAACTTACAAAGCTAAATACATCTGAAACGTTATATTCTTCTAAAGGTGCACTCGAATTGTGGAATAAAGTGTCAGCTGGTGCATGCGAATTTTGGAACAATCTGTAGTCCCATCTAACTCCTAATCCCTAACCTAAACTAACCTAACCTAACCTAATCTCGATTTTCCATTTTGAGCGAAGTAATTATGAATTTAATTTTCACCCCGCAGTTCGTGTAAGGTATTACCGAGCTCGGATGAGTTGTTCCGCAATTCATGTGTACCGCTTCCAAAATACTTATTCATTTTCGTTATAAAAAGTGAATAGATGCAGTTACAAAACAAAGTTAATAGATGTAGTAATAAAAACTTACCAAGCTACTTGAAGTGTAACACTGTACAATAAGTTATGAACATTTTGGAAATCATCATAAACAGCTCTGATTTTTTTTAGCATATGTCACCAGAATTTGCAGGTTAGACATTGGTTTTTTACTTGTGGTGGCGGATATGAAACCGTCTTTTAAGATAGGGACACTATGTAGGTATGGGTAGGTAGGGGATGAGTTTGGGGGGATTTTGGATGGATAAATTAACCAATAAACTTTTGCAATGCAGATACACCTCCAAAAAAAGATAGATTCCTTGTGTTCGGCTTTGAATCAGAATAATAGACAAAATAATAAGTTTTAATTCTTCAATATGTCTTGTGTCTAATGAAATATATCTTATAAAAAAACTGTAAAGGACGATGACTCTTAAAACTACATATATAATATAGTAATAGTAAAATTGGTGTGTGTGGGAGGTTTGACCTTTATTTGATGGACGCCACTCCTAGAGATTGTACTTATGAGAAATTAAAAATAAAAAATAAATCTGACGGTGACACTATGGACCACCTGTAAAACTCGAGACCACCAGGTGTGCTCGGAAACACTATCTGGACGATGCTGTATTACTATTTTAATAAGGACACTACCTACAACAATGGTGCAATCACTACAAGAGTTGGAGAAAATACATAGAGTACAACAATGAACAATCTAAATAAAAAATAAAATTAATCACTGAATGAATTGTACTAGGTGAAACTACAATTAAAAACATACACAATCATTGCAACATTCTGTGGGTTGTTTTTATTATTATTATTATTATTATTATTATCATTATTATTATTATTANTATTATTATTATTATTATTATTATTATTATTAGCACCGCGTCTTACTACCCGTTCGGGTTATACGCACTTACGCTAATGTGTAATGGTAGGGTGATTGTGAGATGAAATGAAGGACCTACAGTTTAACGTGGAATCCGAACCACGGTGGAGGCCTGGCATTCCTCACATTTGTTTTTATTATTATTAATAATAATAATAATAATAATAATAATATATCAATGATTCCACATTCTAATCCTCCCTATGTAAGTCTAGGTAAATAATACATTACTAATATTACAACTAAGAAACTAATAATAATAACAATAAAAAATATATATGTCTTTAATCGAGATGTAATTTATATATTACGGGAAAGTAAATTCTAATTTATATTGTTTTTCATGCCATATGGGTCAAAAGATAAATATTGTTTGACCAGTGTAAATTAGTTTACAATGTTTATTAGAGGAGTTAAGCTCTTTAAGTAACATATGGATTGTGTGGAGGGTATCAAAACATATAATAAATTTATTATGTGTTACTTGTTTTAATGGTTTCTGATGTTGGATTATGGAGATATATTTATGTAAAAATATACATTTGTTAGATCTCGCCAGGAAAAATACTAAATGTACATGATGATTCCTTCTAAGATATGGGTTGAAAAATAGTTTCTTCTTTCCAATCGAAATATTGAATTTTATTCAATAAAAACACACTGGTTGAATAATAGGCTTCTATCTCACTAAATATATATATTTTGAATTAACTTTACCTTAGTAATTCTTAGTATTTTTGGCGTTGATGAACATATTTTTCGTCCTGAAAGTTTTCAGACTCAAAGAAGAAGACCCTAATTTTATTCAAACAATGTTCCAAGTATCTTCTTCTAGAACAAAATTTTTAAGAAAACGTTCTTTTCTCCAAGTCCAAGGATAATATTAATGCATCATAACAAAGGTAAAAAAAAGGGGGTTAGCCATTAACTAGGAATAAATATAACCTATAATTTAATTTAATATAAAAGTTGAAAAGATTTAAAGATGAATATGAAATGTTAAAGAGAGAAAAAGTCATAGCTTTTAATCTTAAATTTTAACTTTTTTTAAAATAAAAATACAAAGTTAAAATCTTCACTTCCATTTGTCAAAATTTAATCCTACGCTGGTTTATATATGAATAAATCTTATTTCCCCAAGAGCCTCTGCGAAGGTTTCTTCTCTGTATGTGGGATCAGCTCTGTCCAAATGAGTATATTTGTGTGGAATCACTGTCCAAATAAATATCTCACTTCTTTTATTTTCATTCCGAACGAGACTTGTTCTTCACTTGTCAATAAATAATTATGTCTTCAATACTATGGCCGACTACGAAAATGCATAAGAACAACTCAAGAGATGACTTTAAGGGATCAATCTTATTAATAAAACGTTAAGTGTTATCCCATATTTCAAAATTCACTATTATTATTATTATTATTATTATTATTATTATTATTATTATTATTCAAAACAATGGACGATCTTCCATCCGAATTCTTGTGAATGGACATAAAGTGTATTTGATTAGCACGAAAACATAGCGTGTTATGTTGCAGACAAATTTCAAGACCCATTTTATTTCACCAAAAATATAATAAACTGTCAAATATTTTTACAAATCAGAAAAATAAAAGGAAAAGTATTGCAGGGTGGAAAATAACACCAGATATGGGTGGGGGTTCTTTGAGCCTTGCTCCCTACACTTCTCTATAACTATCACCCCAACATAATTCTACATGTTTTATTAATGTTGGGAATCTGACTTGACGTTTCGTGAACCAACCGATTATATCAGCACACGACTTACAAACAAACATAATTATAGAGAAAAAAACCGGTGTTTATCAATGTGAAAGGAGAATCTCCAATTTCATCAACGATACTTTTTTTTTGGCCATGCCGGAAATCAAACCCGGGACGCTTAGCTTAGTAAGCCATTTTAACTAAAATTGTAGAAAACCGCCCCTCAAGAATATATTTTTATTGCTATTATTGTTAACTTTTGTATCATTATAATAATCATATTTATCATCATTAAGCCTATTACTTAATGACCACATCAAAGCTTGTTTCTCAACTTCCTCTTAACGAAACTATTACACCAGGGGAAGTTTGATGCTTGGGAAAATAAACATGTTTTGCAACAACAACAAAAAAGTATTGCTATACATGTCCAAGCTAAAGTCCAATTTAGTTAGAAAAGAACTTTTTTTGACAATTAACAAAGTTACCAAAAGAATTTTCATAAATGTATTTGTACAATAATTTAATCCACAACTGTAATTTTTGATAGATAAAATCAATACCAGCGTATAGCCCGAAATGGTAGTAAGGCGCAGAGCTAAAAAAAATATCAATACTTATGAAAAATATAGTGATGATAAAAATATAGTAACATTTTATCAGTCTACCGCAAAAAAAGTGTGTATTTTCTAAAGGCACTTCTCTACCGGAATCTTACTATCATACGAGTGTTTTCATACACGTTCAGTACTTTAAAATGTAAGGAGTCGGACTTCTGTGCTGGCGGCCGGGGTTCAATCCTCGCTCCCGGCACAGATTTATCTGATTTCCAAACCCTTCCTTCACCTCTGACAAGACATCTTGTAAATGTGGGGAATGCCAGGCCTCCACCGTGGTTCGGATTCCACGTTAAACTGTAGGTCCTTCATTTCATCTCACAATCACCCTATCATTACACATTAGCGTAAGTGCGTATAACCCGAACGGGTAGTAACACGCGGTGCTAATAATAATAATAATAATAATAATAATACTTTAAATATTTATTTAGATGCTGGGAAAGATTGTAGATAAATTCGCGTTGATGGACACACAGAAAAAGAGATCAGTCTAATCTAGCATGATTTACCAGTGGGGGCTATGGGTTCGAATAATATTCAGGTGCTCTGAGGCGGTTTTCCAAAGTGGTTTCCCAAACTCCCTTCCCACAAGTGTGGGTACATTTCCTTATAAATTCTACCTTCCTCATCCCTGTATCATTATTATTATTATTGCTATGTGTATAGCAAAAGGAAAAAACATAACGGCAACTGTGTAAAAAGTTACAAGCCCACATCCTGCCCCAACGGAAGTCCGGTCCCATTTTCCTTAGAAAATAAATTGGCTTTTTTTTTTGTTTGTTTTTTGTTTTTCCTCCTCAAGTAGCCGTTACGTCCTGTGAGACGAAGCCTTGGTTCTAAACACAGCCACTGCGCGGTTGTGCATCGCCACCTCCACCCTCCACCCCCCCACCCCCCACCACCCTACAAACCACCCCCTTCAATCGCGAGGGATTGGAGGGTCACTCGGGGGATTACAGACCTTACTCTTTATCAAAGGTTGGCCGTCCTGTGTGGGCTGACCAAGACAGATATGCTTCCACACCAATCCTCCATCCCCAACTGTGACTAGCAGGGAATTACGTCCTCTGCTACCACTTTTACAAGCTATCAGGGCCTCATTTCACACGTGACGTCAATCGCTACAATCAGGAGTAAGATTAATAGGGGACTTTCTCCGCACGTGGCTTTATATATAATTAAGCTGAAGACTTTCCTGGAGGTCTCCAACCCCCATTACTCTTCCAAATTTCAACTAAGACAGCATTAATTAATTGAAATCAAAATGTACTTTTTCTACACATTAAATAGTTGTATTTATCACCGCGTATTACTAACTCTTATGGTTATTTTGGAGGAAATGTACAAGTATTTGCGTGGGAGGAGAATAGAAAAACATTTAGGAAAATAACCTAAGTACAACCGACCGGGATAAAACCCCGACCTCCAAGTCTTGGGCAATCTAGTCTATTGAGAGAATAGTGCCTTAGACCAGCGTTTCCCAAAAAATTTGAAGGGCGTACCACCCCAACCATTTCCGTAATTTGTAGTACCATCAAGATAGTGTTAATATTTACCATTCCAGTACACTTTTGATGGTGCGCAGGTATATAACAGACTGTACGACTGCATCGGCTGTCTGAGTTTGAATAAATGCTGCGAGCCCTCCAACCAGTAACCACTGTTTAAATCTATCTTACTTTTGAATGGAACTTTTCCGAATATATTTATAATATTTGATGAGATCCTACCTTTTTACGACGTTAATATTCTCGTTTTGTTTGTCTTCTCACGGCATATCACTGGGAATAATTACTGTACGTACCCCAATTTAGGAGTCGCTGCTTTAGACCATGCGGCCACCAAGGCGGGTCACATTATTATTATTATTATTATTATTATTATTTTTAAAAAAAGGACCACGTCTCTCTACCCGTTTGGGTTATACGCATATGTACAAATTACTCCAATATGTTAGGGAAGAATGAGGTTGGATTTAGAGAAAGTATATCCCCGTTTGTGTGGAGGAAGAGTATAAAATCATTTAGGAAAAACTATCCTTAAATCAACTTGGATTCTAACACAAGGTGCTGCTACCTGGAGAGCACTGAGAAGTGTTGCAGATATTTGTAAACTCTAGAATATTTATAAAGTGGTTTAATAATCGTTGTATTATTTTCACTAAAATGTAAACGAAAGTTCGGACTAGTTAATAAGTTTAAATTTTAAGTTAAAGTGTTTTTTTTAAAAAAAGTGTTAAAGCTTAAATAAAACCCTATAAAACAATCATACATTATATTTAAAATGTGTTTTGTATAAAAACATGACTTTATTTGAATGCGGAAGGTTAAATCTAAGTTTCTAACCTTTTGCTTTAATCTCACAAGCACAAATGTTTGCGTGAAGTGTCTTTAAATATTTTTGTTGTTTCAAACTCAAAATTCAAACTTTTTTAATTGGTCAGAAACCTGCTGATAATTTTATCTACATTTTGTTGAAAACTATATTTTTAAAATATCAAACAACTTCTTAAATATTGCGGGATTTATAAAAAAAAAATCCTGTAATATCTTACCATGTGGCACCCTTAAGGGTACATATAAACCAATATCAAATTAAACAGCTTATTTGACAGCTATCAAAGTCAATATAATTACTTTCAGCCATTGACGTATTCATACGCCAAGCCATGCTATCTGCAGCTGTCATTTTCGGTAGCCTGTCCACTGTCCCATGATTGTGACCAACCATAGCCGTGATTAAAGCTTGATTTAAATCTTGGAATAATAAGCCTTGAGCAATGGGTTTATGGACTTAATTCGGGGTCTTAAGGTGCATCACATGCCTATCAACTCTCTGATACAGTCGGTAAGAAATTAAAAATTTACACAAACACTAATGCACGTAGATCATTTCTGATGAAACCTTAATGGAGAAAAGAGTTAATAGACGTTCCTATTACAGAACATTATTGAAATATTAAATTAAATTTGGATAAAAACTGCTTTGAAAATGCCATTTTTGACCATTTTAGAATGGCTTCACAGCTAAGTACTGTGCACAAATCTTTATTCTTTCTTAATAGGGACATACTGTAGCTATTAACAAGAAACTTTGTCGTTTTTCCACCCATCGTCCACCACGGAAAATTTCGGATAACTATTCAAATACGAATGCACTGCACACATTTTTGGCATATCTTCGTATTTTCTTTTCCCTTTAAATTCCATACCTCGCGTGAGCCAGGAGCTGAGACGAAATTTGGAGTTGATTTTTATGCTTTTTGGTTTTGTTTCCGTGACAGTTTATATTATTTCAAAGTTAACGTCGGTGGTCTTAGTTTAAAGTTACGTCTCAGGACCCGTTATTTGTAGGTTCAAACCCAGCTGGGGTCGGCGGTTTTTTATTGAGTGATAAAAATCCGAGGCACGTCTTCCTTCGGAGGGGAAGTAAATTCGTCGGTATTGTAACAATAGTGGCATGTAAAAGAACCCCGGCAAAATTGGTAGGCTCTTTCGTTCTCGCTCATAGGAGTTCTCGTGTGCTGATACAATCAGTCGGTTTATAAAGTGTACGTTAAATACCTCAAAAATAGATAAACATTATTTTATTCATGTTATTTTGTGAAATGTGATAGATGCTCTATCTTTACCATGACGTTTCTGCAACAATGTATATTAATTCATTTCACACATCTTAAGAGTTTTAAGTTTTTGTCTCCATTTTTTTGGTGAATTAGTGAGTAAATCTGTGTGGGGCATGGTATCATTAATTTAATCAACAAATGTTACGTGATTAGTTTTGTGACAATACTTTGGTGTATCCAGCCCATGAATGGTGAGCAAACCTTAATTTGGTCTGCTTATAAATTAATTGTGAACAGTCCTGCTCTAGCGTATCAAAGTTCTACCTCGGATAGTGTTCTATATTATTTGAAGGGTACTAGGAAATAGGGAGGGGTAAAGTCACATTACACACATTTTCCAGAACAACTTTAATACCCTAAACCTCTTAAGTACACCATTTATTAGTATTAATTTAATTAATCTAACACCTGTTATGACTGTAAAGTGAAAAAGACCATACAAAAAAATATTTAATTGCTCACACTGCAGTGATATGTTGTGTTATGACATGTTTTGTGTTATCCGATGCCGGAATGGTATTTAACATGTCGTGACATCCATCAGCCCAAGATCTGGCAATCGAGATGTCTATCAGACGTGTTGAAGCATCAGAACGTGACACCTGATTTTTTTGGATTTACATTATTTTTTTGTTAAAATATTGAAGGGTAGGAAACTACTATATTGACAATTTTTGAAACGCTCTTCACCTTTAAAAAGTTCAGGCCAGACAGTATGAAATTCACCAAATTCACCCTTCTCGGCATTTATGGGATGTACCCACCCTCTTGTGTGTTTCAATGTAAATAATATACTAATAGCAGCTACAATCCCCTCCTCTTGTTCAAGTTCAGATAATTCATCCATTTTAATACTGTCCACTTGAAAATTTGATTAAACGAATCGTACACAAAATGGTGTGCTCTGATTACAATCAATAAGTCAACTGACAACCATTCATGCCCAAACGACACAATACACCAGATACACTAGAGCAGTGTAATCACTTGAAGGTGATAAGTTGTGTTGTGTTATGTTGACACGTGTTAACATGAAAGGTCATCGTGGTCTGAATTCGGCTTAAGTGCGGTGGATTAAATATCACCGGGCTCGCTAAGAGCAAATATTTACCCATGGTATAGTACAAACAAAAAATGAATACGTGTTCCAATTAGATTAATTAGATTAATAAAAAATATATATTTTTCTCTGTCTATAAAAAAAATACTAAATTCAATTATTGATCAAATATCAAATCAAGTTGTATCACTTATTTATAAATATCACGTTCACATTAGCCGATTAAAACAATAAATACTTCGTTGTGATAACATACCACATCACTCATAATATTGTAAATATTATATTGAGTAAATTATGCTTTCATAAAAGCTACAAAAGTGCTGTGTATGAATAAACAATAGGATGAGTTTGGCAACAATTGAGTCAAGTTCAACAAATAAATCAAAATCTGGTAAATATTTATCTCGGCTACATATTAATTACGGTCTCGTTGACCCTTTCACAACTTTTCATGTTGTTATTTCAGTGTAGGAATATTCCACTTGCATATTTTGTGAATATTATAGCCTTGATTTTAATTTAGAGTCGTTAATGAACGGTTATTCAGCATTAGTTGAGTGGTTGGCATTTTTTACCCCAACTCGAGCAGGCTAAATCCAATTTCGACCAACCGTGATTTATTTCCAAGTTTTATTACAAATGAATGTTGATCCATATTTTAACTAGTAGTTCTGTAAACAGTAGACCTCGCTCCCTCCATGTTCTTATCGTTACTGTAGTCTTAAGATTTCTCTTTGGATTTCAAGTTAAAATTTTTCTCATAATAATTTATTCTTGCATTTGAAGTAGACATCTTTATTTTGTGACTAAGTTAGTGAGAAAACAAATTAATACTATATTCAATAATATATTAGATTCATAGAAAATAACCATTGTTCACTTGGTTTAAGACGTCAAACTCACAACAGATATCAAAATTAAAAATACGCCCCACGTAATAAACCAAATGCTTAGAATTGTACATTCAAATCAGTTGAAAAGAGCTATTAAAAAAACCAATCTAACTGGCCGTCGTATTTAAACTGATAAACATATTAAAAAACTATGTACAGTATACGCATATGCATGTTTGGACTATGTTTAAAAAATGTCCCATCCAAATTTCGTTTAAATCGGTCCACGCATTTGTCAGTTATCGTGAAATTAAGATTCAGACAGATGAAATCCCTAATGTTCAAGTTAAAACAAAATCTCGTGACGCTCAATCATATTTTTATTATTACGTTTAGCACCATAGGTATTAATGGATTAGTCTGGGGGGGGAGGTGAATTAAGAAGGTTTTTTAGAGGAAGTGCACCCATATTAGCGTGGAGAGGGAATGGTAAAACCGCAATGATTAATCACAATTGGCCTCTTAGCTGAGATTCTAACCTAAACCTCTACATCGCAGGTAATATATTCTATTGCGAGACATGTGTCTTAGATCATTTAACCACCGGTGCATTCGTCTGTCCTTTAAAATTCACACTCATCGTCATATTACTTTGGATTAAAATTTTAAGTTGCTTACCGCCAGTGCCCTCTCTGGAAATATTAATGATAAATTTATTATTATTATTATTATTAGGACCGCGTCTTACTATCCGTTCGGGTTATACGCACTTTACGCTAATGTGTAATGGTAGGGTGATTGTGAGATGAAATGGAGGACCTACAGTTTAACGTGGGATCCGAACCACGGTGGAGGACTAGCATTCCACACATTCACAAACTGTGATTAATACACGTCTTGTCAGAGGTGAAGGAAGAGTTTGGCAATCAGATAAATCTGTGCCGGGACCGAGGATTGAACCACGGAACCCCAGCACAGAAGTCTGACACCTTACCCTTAGACCGTCAGGTCACCAAATGATAATTTTCATGCATGAAATGGTTCTTACGAAATTTCATCTCTAGAATGAAATGAACCAAATATTTTCTCTTTCGCTTAAAAAATTTTTATAATATGATTAGATAATAATGGTGTTTTTTTTATTTGTAATAAATGTGAATTAATTAAAGCAATATTAATTTATTATCACAACTTTAAATTTAAATTTTTCATTTTTAATTGAACCTTAGTTTATATACTAAGGTTTTGTTTTATTTTTAATTATACAACTCAAATATAATATGAATTAAAAACCGTTGGAAATTTAACAATAACAAATATTGTGGATGATTTATCAAATTTAATTACTTGAAAATTACAGAGATAACCAAGGCTTTGTGGATTATTAATTCAATAATCCTTTTTAATTACTACAGCATTTCAATTTATATAGTAAATTGAAGTTTACGATCCAATAAAAGTATAGTATTCTAAATAAATATGGTATAATGAAGTTGGTGAAAACTTTGGGCCGGTCGTACAGACAATAATCAGGGGCTTGATCAGAGATCAGATGTAAGTTGAACTCAAATCCGTGTCTCAAACTTCATTTTCAGTTGCATCATTAACAACTAGGACGTGATTGTCGATCAAATTTCCGGTCAGTTTAACGAGCCAATTATCTTCCATCAAATGTTTGATTCTCCTACCATCATTTTTTTAGGTTTTTTTTTAGAAATGCTTCTTACTACCCATTCGGATTACACGCTCATGTAATCATTACTCTAAGAGGCTATGGATAAAGAAGGTTAAATTTAGAGAAAGTGTACCCGCAATGGATTGGTGAGATAGTGGGAAACCATTTAGGAAAATCCACCCTTAGTCCACACGACCGGGATTGAACTACGATCTTCCTGTTATCGGTAGTCTGGATTATTGCGAGAGTAGCGCCTTTTGACCATGAGGTCACCCAAGTGGGTGATCATAAGGTGTTTTTTTTTAGCACCGCGTCTTACTACCCATTCGAGATATAAGTTTATATACTAATTACGCTAATGGTTTTATAGATATTAGGAAGGTTATACTTAAAGAAATTGTATCCACATTTGCGTGAAAGGAGAGTGTAGTTCTTTTTTAAAATCCCACCCTCAATACACTCGATCGAGATTTGAACCGTGATCTCTCTGTCATCGGCAGTCTAGTCTACTGCTAGACAAGCGCCTAAGACCATGTGGCCACTGAAGTTGATATCATGTTGATGGGAAATATAACTTATTGATTTTAATAACTGAATTAGTTGTTGCATTCTTATTTAAGTGATTAGTAAAAGTAAAGCTTGTGTTTGATTTATTTATTATGAGTATGATTTATTTTTAAGGATAGTAGTGTCAATTAATGTGTCTCCAGATGACAATTTTCAATTATATAATGAAGTTGTAGATATACAGAGTGGTTGAGATCCAAAGCAGCTAAAGGAAAGAAATGAGCCTTTATTTAATCAAATATAATTAAAGCTGAGGCTTATAAAAAAAAGTAGTTGATTGAAAAATATGTTTTTAAACTATTTTTACTGTTTCATGAGGGTCAACACCTCCCTCCCATGAATATTTCAAATTTCCTAATAATGTTGTAATGAATCAAAACTAGTCTATTCACCTTACAGACTAACCATCCCATCCCAAAGTGTAAGGGATGAACAAACTTCAAAAATATTTTTAGTATACTAGATTTTCTTTCAATTTACCCTATCTAATTTTAATGTAAACCCTCATTTATTATAGCAATTTGAAAGCAGATTTATTATTTAGGTAGAAATTTCTTTATTGTCTTAATTACAACGTAAGGTTTTGAATTGTATATACACATTTTAGATTTAATATTTCCCATAGTATATTGTTTCTATGCAACTTATAGTTGTTCATTATTCTTTACAATCGCTTGTATTTAATATATTGTATTTCTTACCATCTAAAAATATAATATTCATTATTGATTGTTTGTTGCGGATCAATATACAGTTGAATTTTAAAAGGAAAGTCCTTATCTGATAACTATAAAAATTACTATATAGACCTTCACGTATTCATACGACAAGTCATGTGATAGAGAGCTGTTACTTTTGATAAATCAATACCTATAAAATAAAATTAATAATATAGTGTAATGTGTTTTCAAATTTAGTAGCAAAAAAGTTTGAATTTTCTAATAGGACATTCCGATGAAAATTGAACTATATATTACGATGTAAGAAAATTTAACTACTGTAATATTATATTATAAGTGTTCATATTTAATTTCTTACCAAATAATTCGAAAAAACATTATTTATACGTTATCATGCTAGCTATTCAAATCATCAAATCTAAGGGAATATGATGGAGGGGTGAGTTTTCAAGGAACTTGAACTTTATCCAACCTGCTTTGGTTACCGCAAGGTCTAAGACATCATTCTCGTAATATACTAGACTGCAGATGATTGGGAAATTGGGGTTCGAATCCAGATCGGGTGTACTGAGAGTGGTTTTATAAATAGTTATTCCCACTCTGCCTCCACGCAAATCCAGGTACATTTACTTTAAACTAGACCTTACTTATCCCTAACACATTAGCGTAGTTAAGTATATAGGCATTCAACCCGAATGGGTAGTAAGACGCGGTGCAGCAGAATTTTAATCTTAAGAGTATAGATAACTAGCCCCCTTCCCCGTAAAAATAATATTGTAAAGAATCCTGTAAAACAAAGCTTCAAATCATTCATCATGTCAATATAAAAACAAAACTTTTTTTAACTTATTTGTTTTTGAAAATACAGTCCTACCATCACTGTATAGCCCCCTCCCTCTTTTTATCCTCCCTCCTATTTTCATCTCATTCCTCTTTCCTCACCCCCCCACCCCCCGCGCTCCCTTCACTAACCCCACTTTCTCTTCAACAACTTTTTTTTCCGACGACTATATAATATAATACTATTGACATTTTTATGAGGAATAAATTAAAATTTCAAAATAAAATATAGCCTATGCTACTCGCTGATGATGTAACTTTATATTGGCGAAAGAATTTTTAAAATCGGTCCGGTAGTTTTTGAGTTTATCCATTGCAAACAAATAAATAAAAATCAAATCTTTTCTCTATATAATATTATAGTATAGATTAAGAACGTAGCGTAGGTACCCGCATCAGGCGTAAATATATTCTGATCTGGTTTGCCGATGGTGGGGAAGTTTATCTTCGGGTTACAGCAAGGTCTATTGACGTATGATTTTTCCTAAATGATTTTCCACTCCACTTCCACGCACTACCAACACTTCATCTTAATTTAACCTTCATTAGCGTCAACATACGAATCTCTTGAAAGCATAGTAAGATTCAATTAACGGGTTTTTTTAACTCCCTAGTTTACCACGCAGGTTTAATGTGGGAGTTTAAGAAACATTAATTATGGGGAATATTTCAACAATGTTTATATTAGAAACTTTTTTTGAGCAAAAAAATCAAATAGTTTTTCGGTAGAAACATAGAGTTTAATTTTCTTCACATGGAGATAGCAACAATATTTGAATATCTGTCATGAGCATATTAGCATTTGATTAGAACCTTTATAAATTAAGAGAAAAAGTTGTTATTAAATTTAAAAACACCTTTGACCAATATTCAAGAAATTTTGAGTTTACCATGTGAAGAAAATTAAATTCTATATTTGTACTGGAACAATATTCTATTTATTTTGGCCAAAAAAAAGGTTTCGCCATAAAAACAGCCAAAACTTGAATCCCCTTCTAACCCACCTTAAGCCTTGGTTTTACAAATCAATATCAAATGTGCTAAGCACTATCCTTCTGATTTGAAGAGGAAGAAAATGATGATAAAAGTATAATCCAATGAAAAGGAAAATCATTCGCGTATCGGTGTTTTAATTTAAAGGGGCTGACCTTTGTTGGCAATTTCCGAAAACGGAAATGGAAGAGACGAATAATGCGCTGGTGAGGGCGGGGTGAATAATATAGGAAGAAGTTCCCTTGACTACGTCAACTAAATTGGGTACTGATCAATACTTCATATGGACCCACTTCGGTGGCCGCATGGTCTAAGGCTTCAATTTCGCAGTAGACTAGATTGCCGATGACGGGAAAATTGAGGTTCGAATCTTGGTCGGGTTTACTGAAGGTACCCACCCGCCTCGGTGGCGTAGTTGGCTAACGCGCTTGTCGTGTTTAACTCGACTACTGAGGACGGGGAGATCGAGGTTCGAATCTCGGTCGGGTGAACTTGGGGTGGTTTTTCCTAAATGGTTTTCCACTCTCCCTCCACGCAGATGCGGGTTCACTTCCTCTAATTCAACCTTCCCAATTCCTAAATCCATTAACGTAATTAGTACTTAAAAAGCGTATAACCCGAACGGGTAGTAAGACGCGGTGCTAAAAAAAAATATTATTTACTGAAGGTGGATTTTCCAGAAAGTTTTTCCACTCTCCTTGCAAGAAAAGGCGGATACAATTCCTCTAAATATAACCTTTCTAATCCCTAAATCTATTACCGTAATTATTCTATAAGCGTATAACCTGAATGGTTAGCGGGTGCCATAAGGTGGGAATATAGGAACGCCAATTAATGGAAGTGTTTTTTTATGTTTTTATAACAAAATATTTTATTGTCAAAAGATAACACATATCTATCCAATACAAACATAGAGTTTAATTTTATTAACATGGTGATATCAACAGTTGTTGAAAATCTATCAAGGGTGTCCTGGAATTTAATGACAACATTTTCTCTTAAATTAAATAGTTTCTCGTCTAATTACGCTATGCTCTTGACAGATATTCAAATAATGGTTGATATTACCATGTGAATAAAAATAAGCTCTATGTTTCTAATGGAGCATTTTTATTTATTTTAGTCAAAAAAAGGTTTTGCTATAAAAACTTAAAATACACTTGTCTTTTCTCAAGTCTCTAAATTCCCACCTTAAAATGGCGTCTCAACCCACGGATAGAACCTAGCTCAGCTAAATAATATAGTTAGAACCAGACATTGCACAATTATGCAGGGTTTTTTTGTATTATATTAAAAAATACGTGGGTTTGAGATCAGTAAACCCACTTTAAAAATTGTAAATAAGTAGTAATAAATATTCTGTTTTTTTTTGTGTGTGTTTTTTTTTGTGAATTTATCCTAATTCTGCTGTTGTCAAATGAATAATGCAGGAAAACCACACTTTGACACGACGTATTTTAGTCTCAGCGTAATTTTGCATCAAATATTCCGGTTAATCAGCCTTTAGAATCGGATAGTTCATCACTTACAAAGAAGAATCACGTGGAAGACGTTTGTACGTTCTTCATACCCGTATCGATGGGTACGTGGACTAAAGCGTGCAACTCATTAGGAAGGTCGGGGTTTGGATCCCAGCCGAATCTAATGTTTGTGGTTTTTAATTTTATAAATTGTCTGCCTTAAATCCTCCATTAAAATTTAAGATACGCTTCCTCTATACCTATCACCTCTACCCCATTAGTGTAAATATTCGGGTGAATTGGGCATGTAGTAATTATTATAGCCCGATTTTGTTTGGAAGACCATTATAGATATTTAAAACATATTTCTTTGCGGCCAACATCTATAATATTTCTTTATATTATCTGTGTTATTCTATAGGTATTGGTAATATCAATCAAAAGTGACAACTTCAAATCACATGACTTGATGTATGAATATATTAAAATTGTTTTAGTAACTTTAGTAACTAACTTTTACTGTTCTTCCTATCAAAATCATACTATAGTAAAGTATGTAGCGCAAAAAAATAGAACGACACTAAATTGATACTTTTTTGTGTTTGTGTGTAGAGTTTAAAAAGGACTGAAAAATATTCCATCATTCTAACTCTGACCCTTTTTTTTTTTTTT
>CABFVZ010000546.1:29094-43828 GCA_902151445.1 Timema monikensis | reverse complement strand
TTTTTTTGCTTGCATGTTTGTTGATTAATCTACGCCTATTACAGTGTCACTGGAGACGAGGCTATTGCGTGCTCGGGTAGTTTACATCCAAAAGAGAAATATTTCAGTGTCATTTAATTTATAGGGAAATGTAAGGAGACCCCATCACCACACGTTTGGGCGTGCGTGTTGAAGTATGTTTATTTTTAATCTATAATTTGTATTCACGCATGCTCCTATCCATTGTTCGCAGTAGCTTGGGCCTTTTCTGAATTGATAGTTAACTTATTTCCCTCTCTCCTGCACACACACACACACACACACACACAAACACACGTCTTATTAATCCTTGACTTTTTACAAATGGGATTTTGAATTTCCTTTTAGAAAATTTAAAACATTTTTGTGTCAACATTGATAACATTTTACTATATTATTAGTATTATTTGTCCGACACCTTAGTTCAGTCGGTAGCGTGATTGTCTACTGAGCTAAGGGCCCCAGGTTCAATTCCTAGCATGGCCGAAATAAAATTATCATTGTGAAATGTGGGTTTCCCTCTCACAGTGATGAATTAACGAGCAGGGGCTTGATGTTGTGTTTGTTCTAGATTTAAGTTAGTCTATAAGTCGTGTGTTAATATAATCAGTCGGTTCAGAAAGTACACGTTAAATAACTCACATAAATAAAAATAAAATAACATTATTTTATAGATATATGCATAATATGTACCCAAAGTTACAGTTGAAGATCATATGGCTTGACGCAATAATACGTGAAAGTAGATCTAATAAATTTATCTAGTCATCAGGTACGTCAATTCGTAATAAAATTGTGGTATACCCACTCGGTTTGTAATCATATACTAAGTTTTCCTAATGGGGTAGCGAATAGAAAGTTAAAAATTGAGAGGAAACATAACCGCATTTGATTGGATAGAGAAAGGGAAACAATTTAGGAAAAAACACCTCCAGTATACGCACCTGAGATTCGAACCTCGACTTTTCCATCACCGGCAAACCAAACTAAATAAGCTTGACATATAGACCTATCGGTGAGAGTCGAAACTTTCTTCTTTATATTTTTTTTCTGTATCACGTTTTACCACCCATCCAGGCTTTCTTCATATCTACACTGATGAGATAAGGAAAAGGAAGGTATAGATTCAAAGGAAGTGTGACCACATTTGCGAGGAGGGAGAGTGGGTAGCAAATTTCTATAAAAGACACCTCAAGTGCACCTTGCCGCGATTCCAGCCTAGACCTCACCGTCACTTCCAAAACAGACTATACGAGACTGACGCCTTTTTTTTACTTGCCCACTAGTGTATGTGTGTGTGTGTGTATGTGTGTGTGTGTATGTGTGTGTGTGTGTGTGTGTGTGTGTATAAGGTTACCTTGTTTTTAGCACCGCGTCTTACTACCCGTTCAGAAAAATGTAAATAAGACATACGTAAACTATAGAAAAATATATTAATATGATGACTATATAAAAGTTTTAGAGGTAAAGTTGTTGAACAATTTAAATATCTCACGAATGCAACATCTCTAAAAAAAAGTTTTTAAGAATAAACATGATGATAAAAAACTGACCCAGGCCACAAGCTGGAATCAGTAATGGATGTGTGTGAAACTAATATGCGACAAATGGTACCAGCGACATTTCATACCACTCAGGGATTACTACTTGATGGGAAGGTGTACCAGGACAACGCCACCAGGAGAAGGCCTGCTCGCACTGCTGTGACGTCACAAGTATATGGCCAGACCGGTTCCTTGTGCTTCATCAACTTTGGTTTTGTCAATCAAATGTTATTTTCTGTATTTATTGTTGGGGACGTTTTATGTTAAATATTACATGTTTAAGTATAATAAATTATTTATTTAGATAACAACTAAGCTGGACATAAATGATTTGAAACCATACATTTCCTGGGCATACCTATTTACATGACACTATATTGTTTGTGTAGCTTATTCAGTATGTATTTTTAATTATATTTCTAAGAGATTACCTGAGGAACAAATATTATTTTGATCAGCTTTATAGTTAAAACAATTATCAAACATAAAATAT
The DNA here is from genome assembly GCA_902151445.1 of Timema monikensis. NCBI lineage: Eukaryota > Metazoa > Arthropoda > Insecta > Phasmatodea > Timematidae > Timema > Timema monikensis. Next base: position 41,773 of record CABFVZ010000546.1, on the reverse strand, counting down.
TACTCGAAGAAGGTATATTACAATGGAGGAAAGCATAAAGGCATTTAAGATATTAACATTAAATTAATTAGGTAGTAAATTATGATATTTAAATTAATTAATAAATTCACGATTTTTAAATTCATAAAAGTCAATAGTTGCATGAATAATTTGATTACAAAATATAAAGTTTCTTTAAACTATTTTTATATGTATCAATATTTGTAGGGTTTACTTTGTACGCATTTATTTTTGACTTTATTATTTCTTTTGTTGAACCGATCTTATTAAAATCATTATTATTTTTCAAATAAGTTTTACATCATATTAGCTTGATATACTTTACAAAGGTCATAGATATTATGTAGGACTTACCTCTACACCAAAGTTTACAATCACATATTATAAGCTGGCCACATTCTTTGCATGTGCTGAGATAATCAAATATTAAAATTGATATTAAAATTTAATTTAGTAAAACTATAATGTTAAACAAGAGTTTGTTTAAAATGTAATCACATTAGCTATAAACTAAATAATTACTGCTATACTTTGATTTATTTAATAGTAAATTTTATAAAATACAACAAAGATTCCAAATCTAATAACATTTGTTAAAATCATTTCGAGGCAACATTTTTTCGCTTTTGATTATTTCCTCATCCATATTAAAATTATTATGAAAACTTATTTACCATTTTGTTTCAAAATAAAACCTTAAGAAAACCTATTTGTATTTATTATTATGACTTATTAAAATAATTTCTGGAAGATTTGAATGAAAAATTTAATTACAGGCATGGTTTGAAACTAAACATTAATTTTATCATAAAATATTATATTTGGGGTAAGCTATTTAGAAAAACTAGCAATCAACTTTAAAAAAATTTAAATTAATTTTTATTGTGTTGTGGTTATAAGTTTGTATTTAGACATAACCTTGAATTTGATTTTAAAATACATCTTACTACCCATCCACGGCTATTCGCATTTATTTACACTTTTATCTGCTCCGTTAGGCATGCAGTCTAAATGTTAAGCTCATTTAGTCTGGTTTGCCAATGACAGGGAGGTTGGGATTCGTATCCCAGCTGGGTGTACTGAGGGTAGCTTTTCCTAAAAGGTTTCCCATTCTTTCCCCAAACACATTAGGGTACATTTAATCTAAATTTTACCTTCTACATCCTTATTATTATATTATCGTGATAAATATGCGTGTAGCTCTAACAGGTTCTGAGAAGTAGTGGAAAAAGTGAGTTTTTAAATAGTGTAAAATGTACTCACATACATACCAAGGGATAGTGGGTAACCATTGAGGTAACTACTCTCTTATACATTTGGTAGGGCTCAAACTTAGACCTTCTCACTAATGGTCAATCAGACTATATGAGTTTGAAATTTAGCCGGCGTGAGCATCGATGCAGGTGTGATAGTTTTAATAGGCCTACCATTAATTTAATTTAGCTTTAATTTTTCAATTTGTAAACGAGAGCTTCATTCTATTAGTAGTATATAGTTTTATATTAAGACGTTTATAAGATTTACTTGTTTTTTTTAAACTAAAACAAATCTTATCCTAAATATTATAATTATTTACTTTATAAAGTCAAAATATTCCAAATTTACTAAGCTAGTAAAAACTTAAATACTTATAACTGTCAAACCTTTATAATTTTTCTAAAATTATTAAATTAAGACCCGCCTCGGTGGCGTAGTTAGCTAAGGCGCTTGTCGTGTTGAGCTCGACTGCTGAGGACGGGGAGATTGAGGTTCGAATCTCGGTCGGGTGAACTGGGAGTGGTTTTTCTTAAATGGTTTTCCACTCTCCATCCACGCAAATGCGGGTTCACTTCCTCTAATTCAACCTTCCCAATTCCTAATCCATTAACGTGATTAGTACTTAAGCGTATAACCCGAACGGGTAGTAAGACGCGGTGCTAAATAATAATAATAAAAAAATATTTAGATTTAAATACAATGAATTTAAAATATATCTAAAACGTCAAGTCTATAAAAACGAGAATTTAATAAAATTAATATGTTCATATGGCCTATCCATGAATGTTTAATGGGCTGAAAATCTTTTCTTTGGATTGAATTCATCCATTTCTTCTAATATGTTCATCATTTGGAAAACATAACACGTGGAACTTATGCTTATTTTTATAGTTTCCTCGACAGTTTGGTACATAACACTTATTAACCATATTTAAATATAAATAAATTCAGTATTAAAACACATAGCCGAATAAGAATACACACACAAAAAAAACCTTTTTAGAATAACTTTAAAATATACGTAATAATTCAAAACATATTTTACACTAGATACACAATCCAGATAAACCACAATATAAAACGCACAACACATTCGAATTTGACTAAAGTAAATCTTAATAAATCATTTTAAGTGTTAAACCCATCGTAATGTGCTCGCAATGAACCGCAGAACCTGAATAATTAACCAGTAAACTATAAAACCATGCTAGTCTGTACTAATCCTGAACTACACACTATTAATTTAGCCGTTGAACTGACCGCTTGGGAGAGGAAAGAAAGGAATTCCTGTCGAGACAAATTGTCGCAAATACTTAAGTCATTCTGTTCACAAACACAGCTAGCAGGCCTTCTCTTTAGGTCGTGTTGACCAGCTGGCTTCAGTTTTAGATTCTTCTAGGCCAATTTAATTAAATTAATGTGTAATATTCCTCTGAAATGCAAGGTCACGTCGCAAAGGAGAATGGCAGTGGTAGTGGAGCGTTTCAAGTATTTGAAATCTAACTTAAGCTAACCAAACCTAACTTAACCTTATCTAACCTAGCTCATTATTTAATCTACCCTAACAGAAATTTTGACGTTTATACAGCTCTCTACTATCCAATAATGAACCTTGCTTGCACATATATGCTCTTTTTTTTAGGCTAAATAGATAGAAGTGGTACCATTTGTCGCATCGTAAACATTTTGAAGTCATTAGTAGCCACTTTTCAGGTAGGGTGGTAGGAAATGTCACGAAAAATCGAGTGCTACGAAATGTCACTGGTACTATTTTTCGGGACACCATGTGAAACACGATGAATATGAAGAACATGTGTTATCGAAATTTTGAAGTATTCATAAATATGTATGTTTTTACTCGTAATTTATATTTTCTTCATTGTCTACAAATATATCTTGTTTATTTAATGACATAGCTATTATATTATGATTAAGGTTCTACATGTTCTACATATAAATTGTTTGGTACGACTGGTGTTAACATTATATTATGAATCTCATGTTGAAGGAAAGCAAAGTGTAATTTCAATCAAAATTTAGAATCAAATTATGATTACTTATCATCAAACATATTCTAAATCTCGACTAAGAAACTAATCATGAACGTAAACAATAGTCTTCAGTTTTCTTATTTTGTTCTTGAAAAAAAATATCGATGGGCCTAAGCTTTCTCTTTTTAAAAAAAATAATAATAATTATATTATGTTCTTACGTCAAGGACGCGGTAGAATCTGCTATAAAGGAAATCGATTTCAGAGTATTGAATCTTGTTGACGTCTAACGCTACACCCTCAACCCCTATGGTTCAGAAACCACTGAGGGGAGGGAAGTAGGGGAGCACTTCCACAGGATCTGTTGGGAAATAAGGATTTGCGTGGAGTGGAATCGCCATATCTATAGGAATGGGAACTCAATAATGACTTCCGTTCTGTAGAGGCTCTTCTGCTCTTTCAAATATATTTTTGAAGTCTAAAATAAAATCCCAATACTTTTATTCTCTCGTAATATATGAGTTGCGTGGAAAGTCTTGTATTTATATAAATATGAAAAAAGAGTCTTGAAAGCTTAGCGAAAATGTAAGCTTACTTTCTATATTTACACTTTTCTATAGAATGAACAACAGAGTCGATTTTCTTGAAATTTTGTATTCACAGAAATTTCTCCATAGAGCTTAGTTCAGTATCCTGTCAGCTGGCATATTTCTCTAATTTACTTTACACACGGCTTCTTACTAACCGTCCAGGATGCACGCATATTCATAATAAATAGGGTAGGGATAATAAATACAGACGTTGGTGGAAATGTACCAGCATTTGTACGGAGGTAGATAGCAAAAACAAATTTAGGACAATTCAACCTCAATAAACCCATCTGGAATTCAAACCTTTACTTCCCTGTCACTGGCAATACAGTAAATTGACAATAGGTTTCCAACCAGTGGCCCATGGGCCGCGTGCGGCCCGCGATGCCTTCTCTTGAGGCCCAAGAAGTTTCTTGGGAAAGTCATTTACTGTAGTAAAACTGATGTTTCTAGACGAGAAATGGAAAGTTTTGGCCTGCATGGGAAAAATCCATGTAAGCTCCAACTGATGTTCGTGTTTAATTTCTTCCCTAAATTTGCTGTCATATTGATGTATCAAAGATAGTTTATTTTAGTCGTAAATATTCGTTTAGTGTATATATATATATATTTTAATGCTTAAACTATCACTCATTATTTAATTCGCAATAAAATACCTGTTCTCGTTTTTGCATAATTTGACAAAAATTAGCCGGTTATGATGTGGACACGCCACAACTTGTGGATTGAATTGTGACCCTCGGGCGTTTTAAGTTGAAAACATCTGCCGTAGAACATTCAACCACCGATTATTTATTAGATTGTCGATACGACTGAAAACTACAGGATGGCCCACGGAAAAGTAGCCCATCTCCTATATCCAGCAGGTGCCTCACTCTGGATTGGAGAAAGTAAATCCCCTTCCACCGATCTTGTGACATGAAGAATGAGCAAGTGAACTGCTTATCTAAAGTTTTATTGACTCATTATTCATGTCACAATATGGGTGGAAGGTGATTGACCTCCTCCAATTCAGAGTGAGGCGCCTGCTTGATATAGGAGGCGGGCTATTTTTCCGTGGGCCACCCTGTATATCCTCAAAGAAATAGGGGTTTCATCTTTCAGCACTGATAAATTAACGGCCAGGGTGCTGGGTACTATGTGTGTTATAAAATTAAAATAGTTTGTAAACATGGGATTTAATCATTTGATTCAAAAGTGTACTTTAAATCCCTACATGAAACTAAATACAAGTATGTGTTTGTAAATCTGTCGATGGATTTTAATGGGGATGCAGAGAAACTAAATTAATCGTACTTTAATCTGCAGTGGGTAATACATAGAGCCGATTTGCGCGAAAACTGCTTTAACGATATTGATTAAATTTCCCTTGTTAATTAAAAGACAGAAAAGATGTATTTATTCATAGATTAAATGTACCTTTCGTTTAGCCTGTAAGGTAGTAAGCTTAACTTGCATTATTCAACTATGTTATGGCTTATAATATAAGGTAATAGTGTAACCCGTCAAGGTAATTCTTCTTTCTACCTTTCAGGGTAAACGGACTGTACATTAAAACTATTTAAATGGCATCCAGAAATTTGTCCGCACTTTTTTTTTACACAATACCTTGAAAAAAACAACATAATTTTACTTGAAGTGTTAAACATTATTCTATTAAAGTTCTTTCTGGATTTTGAAATAAATAGAATAAAGAAGTGTCAGAGAATGGAAGTCTATTTTATAGTTGGTGACTGATTGTGACAGGATGAAATATATTAAAGGTTAAAGGTTAAAGCTGGATGAATTAAACATATGAAGTGAGTTCATTTGCCGCCTTCTAGACGGTTTGAAATATGTATCAATTCACACCTGAGCATTGAACGGGTTGGAGTATTCACATATGAAGGGAAGAGTAATCACATGAAAGTTTTAATATGTATATATATATATATAACTTTTTTTTTCTTTTTTTTTTTTTTAAAGTGGAGGACTTTTCAAATATTTTCATAAATATAAAATATTACTAAATTCCAACTTTTCAACACAACGTTAAATGTGAATTTACTTTCAAGTTTTTGAATGGATATTTTTAAATATTATACATTTAAGAATGCAAAAATAGTTTTATTTTAATGTATGTTTTATATTAGAATTATTTTGGTAGGAAGAAACTTTTAGAAAGTATACACTTTCTTTCGGTCAACATTGATCATATTTTATCTTGTTATTTGTTTTCTTTCATATGTTTGATGTGTATATTTTTTAACACCGCTTCTTACTACCTGTCCTGATTGTACACATATATGATCATTACTCAAATGGGGTAGAAGGAAGCATTTTAAAGGTATTATCCGCACACGCATGGAATGAGAGTGGGAAATAATCTAGGAAAACAACTCAGTAGATCCGACTGGGCTTCGAACCACGATCTCCCTGCTATTAGCAGGCTAGTGACGCCTTAGATTATTCAGCCAATGACGTAAATATGTTTGATATTATATATGAAAAGTAATAGTTATAGGTTACATGAAATTATGTCTAAAAATATAGGACTCATTTTAGTAACTTCTATAACTTAAAAAAAAAAAGTGGTTTATTTTTTTTTGTCATCGCATTTTCCTAATCTTTCTATCTAAATCAGACTGTAACTTGTATAGAGCTTGTTAAGTATTTTATTAAATATATTCAAAGTGAAAATGGAACTTATTAACGGTCTATGAACCGGGGAAATGTTTGGTCATGAGGATAAAAATCCTGCCATAGACTTGATAAGTTGGAATTATTCATTCCCAACCAACTGAAATATTTTACTCATACAACGTTTTCCTAACTATTTAATTTTCACCGCATTTTTCAAATCGTTCGAGCTATAGTCATCTATTAATTGCGTTATTGGGGTATTGATGAGTAAGGTATAAGCAAGAATAAAGTTAGCAGCATGTGCTTGAAAGGATATTGTGAAACTATTTAGGGTGCATTCAAGTATTACTTACTCACCTTAGGGGGAGCAAGGTTCTAGCATTTTCACTGACAAGAGGGATTGAGAGACGGACAAGAGTGGCACAATGACACAGCAATCCCAAATGGACACATGATAATTAAAAATGTCGAGACGTGGATTCAAGAACCTTGGTCATCGGATTAAAAGTGGTTTAAGAAATGTTTATTATTAAAGTAATTTAGTAAATTGTCAGCAATTTGTAAAATGTATAAAAAATAATGGCTGTTCCTGTGAACAAATTTAAAAAATATATCTGAAAATATAACGTAAGCATGACGGGAGATGAGGGAGGAAAAGTGGGGAGGGTTGGGCGTTTCTTATTTTTGCTCATAAACGGGGTTAGGGGCTCCAAAATGGCAAAATATATATTTACATAATACTTGAAAGCCCCCCCTTAGGAAACACCATCTTTAATAAACCTGGTCTGAATACTACGCCAATCTCCTTTCCCATCGGTAATCCAATCTAATGCGATAGTGACGTGATTTATCATGCGATCACCGATGCGGGTCAGTTTCCCTATTCCATTTTCAAGTGAATGCTTGTGTATTGCCTTAAAATTTACCCGTCTCATACTTTGTTTATTATTTGGGGAAGAAAATAAAGCCTGATAAAGCCAGTACAGTACTTGTACTACAAACCAATATCATTGCTGAAGTAACTACAGGTCTTATGGGAGAAAATCTTTATCTTCGCGCTCTCTCTCTCTCTCGGTCAACTGTTGCCAATTCTCCTTACTTTCAATTATGTCTGAAGTTAGTGAAGGAGCTACTGGCAACCTCTACTAAACAGCGTTGTGAAACCTGTCTTATATTTGAGGATAGATTGACCATAAGAAAACGATAGATGGCAACGTTGTTTCCCAATAGTGAACATGCAGTTCCCTCAGAGATGATATCCAGTGTAAACGGTAAGATGAATAATTTTAAAACTAAACAAAACCTAAGCTTGTTTAGATTAACTATTTCCGTTTATTTATGTCTGAAAAATTGCTACTAAGGTTATTATATTCTTATTTTGCCCACTGTTCCGTTCCAACATTTAAATGTTGGTAAATTTCCCATTTCAGTTCCAAGCCGAACCGTCGCTTTATATTTATGCCACTCTAACCCAGATGTCCTTATTTCCTTGCCAACTATAAAGTAAAGCTTGTTTCTGAAAGCAATCTCATTCCATGGTTTCACTTTGTTACTTTACAAAGTTTAGTACCAACTTTTGTACGTCCCGTTCATGCGTATATCAGAGTGTATTATCACGTGCCCCGTTTTCTATCTCTCTCTCTCTTTCTCTCTTTCTCTCTTTCTCTCTTCCTTCTCAAAACTTCTCGTGGTAGCTGCTCGCTCTAGTTTAAAAATAACAAGAAGAATAACTACTCTTCTAATTAACATAATGTGTGTGGCAAGAGGGAATAAAAAAGATATGGTTTACTGCGCATGCTCGCGGAAATTATCCTGTTATCATGACCCAGCTGCAACGCCCCTGCCCTCTCCTTTACCCTCTTTTACTTTCCGTCATAATGTACACGCAGATGGTTCGCCCTTGGAACATGTGTCACGAACAAGTAAATAGCGTGTTTGTTGGTTTTGTAGAGCGTATAGTCGGTGACAAAGAAATTAGTGTTCTCTCAATTCACAGGTTGTTGCCCTATCTCTTGACATTTTTTCACCCTTGAGGTACATGGTTTTATAGATGGAAGACGTTAGACCAACAGGTAAGAATACCAGGAACAAATAAGACATACCAAATAGATTTCACCATTGTCGCCCTCAGAGGGGAAGCGAGGGGTCCTTTCCATCAAAATAGCAATTTTTTTTAAGACTTATAACATAATAAGTAGAAATACAACTATAATATAGATTATTGAAGACGTGTCAAATGTGTAAGCTAAATTTTAAAGTCAAGGTTACAACTTGATATTAAAAAAGTATGCACGGGTTCTCACAATAAAATGTTCCCTGAAATTCCAAATTGTGGTAACATATAGAAATAATAACTTCGATACATTTTCTAGCCCTTGAACCCCAACGTCAATGTCTGGGAACGACACTGGTTTTCATAATAAGAGGTAAACCACAGTCACTCCTACTGATGCCACAAGACACTTAAAGAAATATTTATTATCTTCTAATCCTTTGGCTTGGGTTTTATTCCAACCGAACTCTTTAGAAGGGTGTGTTTTTAAAGTGCGACGCAACCTTTTTAAATGAGAAATCTGTTTTTAAATCAAATAAAACCCATGTTCAAGGGATAAATGATTGTGGTTAGAATTTTTTAAGCTATTAAGCCTTTACCTCTTTGGCCAGTAGATGTAATGGATTTCATTTACTTGTATTTTAATTTTTCATGGCTGTATGTAAATATATTTTTAACATTTTTAGACACCTTTAAGAATCAAACAGGTGTCCCCCGGGGGAACTCAACATTTGGTCTCCCATGTTGTCTTTGGTGGAGAGCTCAGGGCTTAAATCCAGGTTGGTTTTATAGTGGCTCATACAAACTATTTATGGAGTGATTTTTCCATCTCTTTCCACGCCAATGGCGATAAATAACCCCATTTTACCCTGTTTTTTAAACTGTGTCTTACTACCCGTTTGGGCTATCCACACATTTACACAATCAGGTTAAGGATAAATTAGGTGGAATATATAGAAAGTGTATCCGAATTTGCATTTAGGAAAAAAACACTATCGGTACATCCGACCTTGATTCAAACCTCGATGGACCATCGTCGTCAATCCCATCTATTGCGAGAGTGACGTATAGGTTCATGTGACCACCTAAGGAGCTAGCCATTCTGTTGTTATACGTGCAAATACAAGAACGTAATCGAACTATGGGAAATTAAAATTGAACTTTCCAGAAATACTTCTTTTTTTTTCCATATGACCATAGAAATGTTCATTTATTACTGTGTTGGAACTGTACAGTTAAACGAAATAATAGATTTCTTGTAATTAATCTTTGGTGTGATTTGGTTCCATCTTCGGTGGCCTTATTGTCTAAGGCGTCACTCTTGCAATAGACTGGCCTACCGATGACGTGGAGATGAGAGTTTGAATACTGGACGGGTGTACTTAGGATGGTTCTTTCTAAATAGTTGTCCAACCTCATTCCACGCAAATGCGTGTACACTTCCTCTAAATTACACTTCCCTCATCCCTAACACATTAGCCTAGTTAATATTCTACACATGCGTACAAACCGAACGTGTAGTAGTAAGACGCGGTGCTAAAGAAAACTATTTTCTGGTTGGCACAGAGACTGCAGATAATTAAAACCACATTCTACTTTGTGTTTGAACAAAATATAAGTCTCCTAATAATTTATGAATACTTTGCGGCACAGTAGTAAGCTAGCTACACCATGCAGCTTATAAAATATAAATATTTGGTGACGAAGTTACATCGCATTTCGTTTACTACTCATTCTATTGTTCAAAGCGGGATGGAAGAAAGGAAGCGATAATACTATTATTATTTTTGTAGCCCGCCTCGGTGGCGTAGTTAACGCGCTAGTTTCGTGTTGAGCTAGACTGGCGAGGACGGGAAGATCTAGGTTCGAATCTCACTCGGGTGAACTGGGGGTAGGTTTCCCTAAATGTTTTCCCACTCTCCCTCCACACAAGTGCGGGTTCGCCTCCTTTATATTCAACCTTTCCAATTCTTAACCCAATAGTGTAATTAGTACTTAAGCATATAGCCCAAACGGGTAGTAAGACATGTTTATAATAATAATAATTATTATTATTTTTATTAGCACCGCGTCTTACTACCCGTTCGGGTTATACGCACTTACGCTAATGTGTAATGGTAGGGTGATTGTGAGATGAAATGGAGGACCTACAGTTTAACGTGGAATCCGAACCACGGTGGAGGCCTGGCATTCCCCACATTCACAAGATGTCTTGTCAGAGGTGAAGGAAGGGTTTGGAAATCAGATAAATCTGTGCCGGGACCGAGGATTGAACCCCGGCCGCCAGCATAGAAGTCCGACACCTTACCCCTAGACCGCCAGGTCACCAATAATAATAATAATAATAATATACGGTTGCATTCTTAGCCTAAAGATCGTTTCCATCTTTTATGCTTAACTGTTCCAGTACAATTAATTGTACAAGAGTTCACAAAGTTCATTTAAGCGCTTTAGATTTGTGCTCGCTGGTGAAGCATTACGACTAAGCTGGATAGATATATTTGGGAAGGGTTAGCTATTGCTTCTAAGCAGATATTTGTGGGTCAATGGTCACGTTTATCAAAAAGCAAGAGTTAATTTGATAAAAGTTTTATCATTGCATAGAAATATATTTTGCTTAAATTTGTAAAAAGTTTGTTTGAGTTACTCAAATGCACTCGTTCCGAGTTTTAGTTAACAATAATAATTATGGGTCTTTTTTTAAAAAAAAAAACCTTTTTAATATCATCATATTACTTATTTTAACTTTCTTTCGACCCCTTAAAAAAGAGAAGTATTATAGTTGTCAAAAAAAATCAAACTCGAGATTTTGATATATGTTAAAGTTTCATGACCCCCCTTGAAACCGTAAAAGTGTTTTTTTTTTTTGCAATACCGTCTGTTTGACTTTCTGTCCGTCTGTATCTAAGACTTGAGCCTAAACCATTTTACCTATCGTGCTAAAAACTCGGTATCAAGGGTTTTCATAAGCTCCCTCTGAGAAGTTTTTGAATTATATAGCTACCCTAAAATGAAGGGTAGTTTTACTGAAAGGAAAAAAGAGAAATAATAGATTTTCTCAAAATTCGCTCTAATAATTTTTATTAAATGTTGTTTATTTAACATTACAAACAGAATGGCAACTCTCATTTTTCCATGAAAATTACTTTAAGGGCTCTTTTTAAAGATGCGGAGATTTACAATTTTGATCACGTCTCCGCAACTATTAGAGGTGCGAATTAACTTACCATGGTAAAGTTGTAGTATTATTATATATAACACTTTTTATTTGAAATATATTTTTATAAAACCGTAAGTTTCTGAGCTATAAGCAAATATATATATATATATATATATATATATATATATATATATGGCAATTTGATAAATTAAATTATCATGCTTTTGGTGTACATATATGCTCCTATTTTCTAAATGTTTCTGTAACGGTGTATATTATTTCATTTATGCTATTTGAATTTGAGTGTTTCTGCAACTAAGTATATTAATTCGTTTCACTGATCTTACGAGTTGGTAGTCGATGTTTCTATTTTTAATACTAAAGAGAGAGAAAGTATGTGTGGTTCACAGTACCATTTTTTTGATAATGTGTAGATAATAAAAATATGGGCCCTTGTCATGAGGCATATTGGCATTTGATGAGAAAAAAATCAAGAGAGGAATTTATCGTCAAATCCCAGGATTTCTACGATAGATATTCAAGAAATGTTGAGACTAATATGTGTAGAAAATTAAACAAAGCTTATTTATTGAAGAAATATTTAATTCGTTGAACAGTTTCTAAAAAATTTACTTTTTAAAATATGCAAAAATATTTGCCTTTTTGAATTCGTTGCGTTTATTTCCGTCCCACTATAAAGGGATATATTTATAATAAATACATGGTGTACACTTAGAAATTGGTATGAGTATAAAATAAACCACACCTATCTCTCAGAAGGAACCAATATGTGAAAGGTTTTATGCGTAAAACAACTTTAAAGGAAAAGTTTAAAAAATATATTATTCACAAGTTAATTAGATATAACTCAATGAGCGCCAATGTCATCTTCACTTTTAATTTTGATGTGAAAAATGAGGAGAGAGAAGTTTAAGGTTTTACACGAACAGTAAAAACACTTTTAACATTACTGTGGACTCGGGGTGAATGGGAGTGGGCTGGTATG
>CABFVZ010000546.1:18620-28977 GCA_902151445.1 Timema monikensis | reverse complement strand
ATACGAAGACACTAACTGGTGTCAACCTATTATTTAAGCTTCAAATTTTTGAGTCAAAATCTGAAACTAAGATTGTGATTAAATTCAAATTTGGAATATTCAAATAGAACTCGAAATGTAAAATCCAAATATATCCCAGATTCAGGATCGATGGAATGTAAGATTCATATATAAAGTCCTACTTTCGAATAGTAATTTAATTTTCTATAGGAACCAAATTCAATATGTTATATTTTTTTCTAATATATTTTACTACCTATTCAGATTATACGAAGATACGTTATTAAAATATAATAAACAGTTTCATGATAACTTCTTATGTAAATCATATGGTTAATATTTATATTTTACTGGATCAGGATTTAAACGCGATTTCTACAGAATCAATTTGTTTATTGGCGTTGACTAAAATAATAAAATCTTGCCTAATGCATGGCTAAACAGATTTTAAGAAACTCTTATATTTTATATATTATTCAATATTTCTCATATAACCTTTTATTTGCCAATTTAACTGCTATTCAAAATTATCCACAAAAATGTTTAATGGATTATTTATAATTAGTTTTATTCAATTTATATATTTTGTTAGTTTTCTTCACCCCATATATTTACATTCATATTTATCAACAGATTGTTTCTTGTCTTTTGTTATATTTAAAATTAACTTTGTATATCACTAAGCAGTAGGCATGTATGTTTACCTTTCAACTACTTTGCAAATGCACAAGTTATAACTTTTAATCAAAATCCAATCTTCAAATTTGTAACTCTCCTTACTAAAAATTAGTATGAACATAAACATATATATAAGCTATATTATATAAAAAAGTCTACAAACGATACCGTCAAGGTATAAACGGAGCGTACCAGTGTACCTTTATATAAAAGTAGGTTGTGATGAGAATTATTTTGTTTGAAAATATGTAAATTAACTTTCAAGATCGTGTAATACTTTTTCTTTTCAAAACATAAAAGTTTTGACATGATGTTTTATGCCTATGAAGGTATAAATATAATGGTAGTTCAATTTGGTACTTTCAAACATAATACAAAAATAGCCAAACTAACTTAATACAAATCTACATTTGTAAAAAAATGTAAAATATAAGTAATCCATCTAGCTCATTACATTCGTAACTGTGAGAGTTTGAAATAAATTATTTTCTACAATAAAATGTTTCAAATTTGTCTAGAAAACACAATACTATAAAATACGTATAGTTTTAGAATATGCAAGTTATATTAATCTGTAAAGATGGTTTTACTACAATCAATCAACAGAGCTTACAAGGTATTTTAAAAACCCACTTAAGTAGTTGAATGGTCTAAGACGTCAATGTATTAGACTGACAATGATCGGGGAGAATGAGGTTCGAATTCCGATAAAGTGTACCAAGGGTATATTTTTTCTATAAATAATTTTCTACTTTCCCTCCACGCAAATGTGAGTCTATTTCCTCTACAATTTTGTCTTCCTATTCCCTATTCAACTAGCGTAATTAATGTATGCGTATATCCCTAACGGGTACTAAGACATAGTGTGGGTAAAAATGACATCACGCGTGCTTCTCATTAATCTTTTCTTTAAAGCGCTTTCTGTGTTAATACCCCTTGACTCACAAAGAATGGGGAAGATTAAAGGTGTAAGGGTGGTGTATAATAGCGGGCGGGGGAGAGGTTTAGAAAACGAATGAACCACAGGAACACTCAGCAATAAATCCTAGGAATTTCAAGAACAGTCTTACCACTTGAAAACAGGAGTGGTGCTACTGCCTCCTATTTCTTAGCACGGAAAAAAACAATTTAGAGATAGATCACGCCATCCTCGAGATAGGCCAGGTCAACCCCAGAGGTAGGCTAGCTTTTTTAACGACACATTATACAGCGTGTCACAACATTCCTGGATAAAAAGAGCAAAACCCACTTTTATAATCAAATGGTTTCTTCTAAGCTCTAAGGCAGTGGTTCCCAAACACTTTTGAGTCACCGCCCCTTTGGTTCCAAAAACTCATGCTCAATGCCCCCTATAATTTACTATAAAAAAATCAATATGCATAATAGTGATTTTCAACGACCCACAATGAATAAAATAGCAATAAAATTCAAGGGTGGAACAAGTATTAAATGAATATTTATTCAAAATTAAAATATAGTGTTTAAGTTTATTTAATTAAACATGATTGATGAGCTCTATACAATGATAATATTTTCAAATTTATTAAATACTACATATTATTAGATACCAAATTTAGTAAATAGGTAGAGTACCTCACTATTGTGTAAATTCTTAATATGATGGATGAGCTTGATGAAATGATACTAGTTTCCCAATATCTAGTTTAGTGTCATTTAACATGAGTCTTAAATCAACACGCTTAGTAATCTAAAGTCGATTTCTTTGCTTAGAGAGAAGTATGCTGACCACACTAAAACCACGTTCCACCAAATACGATGTTGGAAATACAATCAGGAGTCTCTTAACCACTTTCCATAATGCAGGATAGCGATAAAGAATTTCCTTCTGTAACCAAAACTCCTGGTACGATTTCTTAAACTTTGGTTTCAGCTCAATGTCATTTTGTAGCTCAATTAGTTCTTCCTCCAATGCTCCAACTTCTTCAATATCTGAACATACCCAGTCTGGAATTTTCATCATAACAAGATCTTTGAATCTATCAGCCATATCTTCATGCAGCATATTCAAATGGTCACAAAAAACTTGCAGATCGTCATCTTGTATCCCGACTTACTTTTGTAGCTCAGATAAGCTCGGAAATTGTTACAGCTCACGACGGCCTATATTGCGCTTCAGTATAGTTAATTTTGCAATAAATATAGATACGACAGATTTGGCTTTAATAAGATTGGTGTAGTTGCCTTGCAACTGCAAATTCATTTAATTGAACTTTTCAAATAGCTCAGACAAATAAGCAATGTCATGTTTGATTTTTTTTTTTTTTTTTAGTTCATTACTGGGTAAAGTATTCGTGTCTTCAAAATATTCCACAACGGTGTCAAAAAGGTTGTAAAAGCGTCTCAAACAGTTTCCTTTAGATAGCCAACGAAATTCAGTGTGAAACAACAAACGTTCAAAGTCGTCATCATTCTCAGAACAGAGCTCCCGGAATAGTCGATCATTGAGAGCATGTGCTTTAATATTATTCACTGCAGTAATAACAGTGTTTAATGAATTGTGTAGGCGTCCACTGAGATTCTTTGCAGCCAGATTTTGGCGATGAATGACACAGTGAATGGTAAAGATATTCGGCACTGATTTTTTCAAGTAAGTGACACACCCACGGTAGCGACCAGTCATTGATGGTGCTCCATCAGTTGCACAAGCAAGTATGTTAGTAAGTGGAATTTCCTTTTCTTTGAAAAAGTCCTCAACAACATGAAATATTTACTCTCCTTTAGTAACGGTTTTTAGTTGCCTTGCAAATAACAACTCTTGAGCCAAACTCTCGGTCTTTTATAAAACGCACATAAGCGAGAAGTAAAGATTCATTGCCTGGCAAAGTTGAATCATCCAGCTTTAATGCAACTTCTGTTGTGTTCTTAGTGTGTTGCACAGTAGATCTTACACATTCTCGGCCATTTCATCTATGCGTCTTTGCACTGAATTGTTGCTGAGAGGAATCATCTTAATTATATCATATGCTGACTTGTGCAAAACAGTATTCAGAACTTCACTAACTGTTGGAAGGATGCGTTCTTCACCAATTGTATGGGGCTTTCCAGACTTAGCAATCAACAATGAAATGTTGTATGACGCACGAAAACCATCACTTTGTTGTTGTGAACTATTGCGAATCATGTTTAACAATGTTGGCCGCTTTTGAAACTTTTTACGAAGTGATTAAAAAAAGATAAGTTCTTATCTGCCTTGTCAGGATGTGCCTTCTTTAAATGTTCAATGAGTCTGGAAGGCTTCGTGGCCTCGTTAGAAAATACCTTTTCACATAACAGGCCCATTGGCAGCTGCTAGTTTGTTGATGCAAGTATAAATCCATACTTAAGATATTCCGAACTATATTGTCTACATTTATTTTTTTATTTTTCTACTTCTGTCATTTCTAATCTAAAAAAAAAATGTTTTTCTGTTGCTTCCTTCAGAAATTTACAGCCATAACATTAAATTTGTTTCATAAATATATGTATGAATAATTATGAACCGTGAAAAAAACCATTGATTTAGAGTTACATCTATTTTCATTTTTTATATACCTTTTAAAAATGATTTTGCTACACCATTATTTATGCACACATTTTGTAAGTGAATCTTAAATAAAAATTTGAGCTCTAGATTAGGCATCGGTACTGAATTTAATTTCAATTCTTTTATATCCCCATATAATGTATATTTAAACTTTTAATATTGAGTAGGCTGCAACAAAAATAACACGTTTGTAGCTTCTAATCTCGATTCATAATCAACGTGTTGAATAATTTAAAACACAAGTAAATAAGTATCACGCTCAATACTATTTTGTTAAGGACTTACCAGTAAAATCTTGAGGAGACAACAAAGAAACAAGAGCACAGCAAGACACTTTCTCAAAATGAGATATAACGATCTGAATAGCTCTGGTGACATGGCCTTAAGAAGGGAGGGAGAACGTGTGACGTTAATGATCTGAATAGCTCTGGTGACGTGGGCTTAAGAAGGGAGGGAGAACGTGTGACGTTAATGATCTGAATAGCTCTGGTGACGTGGGCTTAAGAAGGGAGGGAGAACGTGTGACGTAGTCTCGGGGAGAGGGTGATAACGCATTACGTCGCCTAGAGAATGAAGGGTTTACGAGTAACATGACCTTAAAAAGGGAGGAAGAAACTTGAAGCAAGCAAGGTATTTTGCTGGTTAAAAATAAATAAACAACACACTCGGAAAATACCAGTTGAGTGCCCCTCTGTCACCCTTTTGCTTCTTAAGCGTCTTGTGCAATCCCACCGCTCTCTTTGGGAACCACTGCTCTTTAAGGTATCAATCTCTCAGTAGACTGCCAATGGAAAGAGGATCATTGTTCAAATCCCGGTCAGGTGGAATTATGGTGGCTTATCCTCAATTTTTTTTTTCCAATGGCCCTCCATATGAATGCAAATACATTTCCTCTAAAGTTATTCTTCCTCCTCTATAACACATTATAGCTACATATGAGTGCTAACAGCTAATGAGAAGCGATGTTAAAAAATAGTGCACAGGGGTGTTCACTATAAAGAGTTAAAATATGAAGGTTATGTAAAAAAAAAAAATACGTCACACAAGTAGGGCATGTGAAAAATGCATCAATCATGTCTTGTATGGTCGATGAGATAATTATGACGATAAATATGTGGTGTCAGTAGAAATATAATCTAAGCCTAATTATCCAAATCATGGCAACTAAAGAAACAAATACTCCTTCGGGAAATATTCCTATTGTACAGCGGGGAATCAAACATGAGACCTTTAGATTAATATCTAGGGATGCTGACCACTAGACCAAGAGGCCAGCATGGAGAAAAAAAAGTCCTCCATACACCCGGCTGGGATTCAATACCAGTCCTTCTAGTCACTGGAAAACCAGATTATTAAGGGAGTGACGTCTTAGATCATGTGACCACCGATTAGGGTCTCGCTAAGCTCAAAGTGGGGCATTGTAAGGGAATGACTACCATTACGTCACCCACGACCTTTTTGGAGAGACTTAACTACATTTTAAAACGAAACTATTGACTTTTTGTCATCACGGCGTCTCTTCAACTTAAAAGTAATTACTACAAGGGAGTAGGGATGAGAAAGGAATCATTTTTCGAAGTAATATACTCGCATTCTCGTGGAAATAGAGTATTAAAACATTTAGTAAAAAAAACTCAGTAGACACGATCGGGAAGAGAAATACGGACTCGAACTCGCGTTTCCATCTATTCTAAATTAGTAATAAAAAAAAAGTAAATAAAATACCTCCTTCTAACAAGATTCGCAGCAAGATCTGACAGTTATTATTTTGGTGAAATTACAAAGTTCTTTTAAATTTGTGTCGGAATTACGACGCGTAAAGCAACTTGGAGAGTGTCACACTTCTGTCAACTCTTAAAGTTAAACCAATTTTATACCTTCGTACATTTTCACTTCACTATTTAACAGCAAGCAAGAAAAACAAACTAAGAAATAAACGTATTATTATTATTATTATTATTATTATTATTAGCACCACGTCTTACTACCCGTTTGGGTTATACGCACATACGCTAATGTGTAATGGTAGGGTGATTGTGAGATGAAATGGAGGACCTACAGCTTAACGTGGAATCCGAACCACGGTGGAGGCCTGGCATTCCCCACATTCACAAGATGTCTTGTCAGAGGTGAAGGAAGGGTTTGGTAATCAGATAAATCTGTGCTGGGACCGAGGATTGAACCCCGGACCCCAGCATAGAAGTCCGACACCTTACATATACGGTAAAGTTTAATTGATAAATTATTCACAGTAAGTCGTTACCAACATTAAATATAGTACATACTAGTAACGTGTACTGTACACTGCAGTGTACTAATTATTCTACATTCTTCTTGTTGCAACGATCACTAATGATGATGATTATTATTATTATTATTATGACGTTGATATGATAGCACAATGGCCAAAGTAGGTACGTTTGTGCTGCTGATAGTACAGCCGGTTCTCGCTTAGTACGTTGTTTTAAACATTAAAAAATATATATATTTAATTTAAGATAAATAAAATTGGACAACGGAAAACCTTGAATAACTGAAACCGCGGATACTGGATCAGCGGATATGGGGGCCCTACTGTGGTCATAAATTTACATTGCACATTTATTCATTGTTAATTTTAACACAAGATTTATAAAATTTGGTGATTTATATTATCTATTGCCAGTAGAGGTCATCAGAGTCTTAATAATCTAACACAACTGGATAATGGTGGGGTTTAAATACCTGCGCACGCCTTGTGAAAGATTGGCAAGATCTATTTTAAGCTCATGAAGTGTTTTTTTTTAAATTATCATGGTCAACAACGTTTTTTTTAACAACTTAATCCGTAGGTAGAGATGAGGAGGGTAGTTTTACAGAACAAAGATGTGTTAATTAAGAGAGAAGAAAATGTAATGTAAAAACGATTCAAAATTATCTTCAACACAATATTAAAGTCACTTGTAGTCACTGTAATGGCAAGGATTCCACATTAAAATTTTTAAATAACATCAATATTTTTTTTTTATATGTAGGCCTAGCTCAACATTAAAAGAAGTTTAGAGTAATCTCGTTTTTAATTTTGTACATCAAATAAAATATTTAGAAATAAATATAAACTTATTTACATACACACTGCAACTCAAATATATAATCGATTGAGATTTTGCAACCCGAAGGATGGTATGGTATGCTTTCTAACCCATCCGGAGCAGCGCGTGCTCGTTTTTAACCATAGGTAGTACGCTATTGAAAACAAAAAACTATAGTGTGCAGTATTATATAAAAATATGATTTATTCAATTTTTTATTTAATAGTACTGATTTAAATGTAGAAATATGCCACTCTTTGACAGAGTAATGAATTGAGGAAAAAATAAAAAATGCATTCCTCAGATACTCTACAAATTCTTTACATCAATCTTCTTAAAATAGAGTCCATAGCAATAAACTCTTTTAAATATTTTATTTTACAATATAATTCATTATATTATAGGTTTGTAGGCTACATTTGAGTACTATTAAATAGAAAGTTGATTATATTATATTTCTATAACATAAAAGATTAATTAGATCCGCAGATTAAACTCGCATAATTTACTTGATTACCAGTCACGGGGAAATCAAGATTCAAATCCAGGTCGGATTACCAAAGTTTTAACCCCCACCCTCATTCTACCACACAAAATGTTTGTGTCTATTCCCCTACGAATTATTTTTACACAGTTTGTTAAAAATTTGGAACAGAATCTGTTTGAGTGGTACAGCAATTCACATGCTAGTGAAAATGTATATTAACCCATAATACTTTGCAACGCAATCTTTAAACAGCTGATCATCCATATATTTTGTTTTCTAGTTCAGCGGCTCTCAATCTTTTTTTCATTTACGTCCCCCTTGGCAGCCCATTTCCATAAGTTGTACATTTAATTTTTTATCAAAATGTTTAATTACTACGGTAGTAACCATTTCTGATTTATTTGTTGCAGCTGAAAATAAAAGTGCTAACAATGGGATTTAAAAAACAATGTGATGGTAAGCAGAATAAAGATGGCATATATTTTTACATTCAAAAAGCAAAAATTACGATAAAAACTAGCACATTTAATTTATTTACTAGTTTGGTCTAGGGGTAAGGTGTCGGACTTCTGTGCAGGGGTCCGGGGTTCAATCCTTGGTCCCGGCACAGATTTATCTTATTTCCAAACCCTTCCTTCACCTCTGACAATTTATCTTGTGAATGTGAGGAATGCCAGGCCTCCACCGTGGTTCGGATTCCACGTTAAATCTGTAGGTCCCTCATTTCATCTCACAATCACCCTAACATTACACATTAGCGTAAGTGCGTATAACCCGAACGGGTAGTAAGACGCGGTTCTAATAATAATAATATTTACTAGTTTATTACTGAATATAAAAACTATTTAATGTTTTAAATTGAATTAATTTCCCCAAAGTCAAATATAGAAGAAAACCCGCACCGCCTCTTACCATTTCGTTGATTTAGTTTCATTATTTTTACCTGATCTTTTGTTTTACACTGCTGGCATGTGTAGCTCTCTCCACCATTATTCAAATATTTTCTCGTACCCTTAACGTCCTAGCATGTACCCTATGTTGGGAACCGCTGTAGTTTCAAAACATTATATTTTAGATTATTATCAAAATGTATGCTATAATCATTACGTTGTGTAGCGAAACAAATCAATACATAACAAGACCAACATACTCGTTTTCCATTTAACGGGTAACCGACCCCGTCGTAAAGTGGTCAATGCACTTATCTACGAACCTAGGGGTCCCGGGTTTTATTCTCGGCTGGTACCGTAGAGGATTCACTATCATCATCCTCCCCTCATCTCATCGGGACAATGGACAGAGCCATCAAGCAAAGGATTTACGATTCCCTGGGCAAAGGTACATTAGTATTGGCTAATCTTTCCGCAAAGTGAGCTAAGGGTGATTTAGTCCAGTCCAGGTATGCATGTATTTAAAACTAGATATTTTAAATAAATTCACAATAGTAGATTCAGATTTTTTTTTCTTGTATCTCACTTTGTAAGCACATGCGTTTGTTTATTCGGTTGTTTTAGGCGCATGCGCACTGATTGAAACATTTGGTTTTTGAAATAAGATTGGTTCCTCCGAGCAGATTTTATAAAAAACAAAAGTGCGGAAAAAGATGATTTTATATATACTAGTTTAAATATTTAGGTACAATTTAAACAGTATTAGATTGGAGATTAGGAAAATAATATAGTCGGGAAATGCATGTTGATACTCGGTCAATAAGTAAGTTGATATCTCACCTACTTTCAAGGAGCGTAAAACTCAGAATATACGAAACAATAATAATTTTACTTGTTCTCTATGGATGTGAAGCGTGGTCTCTTACCTTATAAATGATTATATATATATATATATATATATTGGGTGTTTGAAAACAAGGGGCTTGGAAAGATATTTGGTCCAAAAGGAAATTAGAATACTGTGGAAGGAATAATGTTACATAATGATGAGTTACATACCCTGCACTCATCACAATATATTGTTAGAGTAATAAAGTATCGTAGATTATGGCGTGCAGCGGGAATGGGATAATCTAGAACCGCGTTCAAGGTAGTGACTGGTAAACCCAATGGAAAGAGACTATTGGTAAGACATAAACACAGATGGTATTAGAATATACCTGAATGAGATAGAGTGTAATGAAGTGGACTGGTTAGAACTATCTCAAGATAGGAATAGGTGGCGTACTGCGGCAAAGAACTTTCGAGTTCCTAATGCCATAGAGTAAGTACATAAGAACCAACATAGTTTGCGTTTATTTATTTATATTGGCTTAGAGAGCGTCACGTGATCACATTTAAATTCCGCTCTTGGTTTGATGGTGAACGTGTGGAACCACAGCAAGACGCGGTGAACACAAAAAAAAAACTTTTCTACGAGATAAATAAGCAGGATGTAAATAAACCATCTATTTTGTGTTAAGACTGTGTGTTTAAATTATTATTATTATTATTATTATTATCATCACCACGTCTTACTACCCGTTCGGGTTATACGCACTTACGCTAATGTGTAATGGTAGGGTGATTGTGAGATGAAATGAAGGACCTACAGTTTAACGTGGAATCCGAACCACGGTGGCCGCCT
>CABFVZ010000546.1:0-18273 GCA_902151445.1 Timema monikensis | reverse complement strand
CCACACACACACACTTCTCTTTCAACCCTTGGAAAACAATAGAACCACCCCACTTTCAACCAACAACTCCCCATCACTTTGTTCCGTGAATGCTGCAATACGTTAATACAAAATCAATGTTATATTAAAAGCGTGTCGTGGCAACGTCAGTTTGATGGTTAACCCTTCAACGGTCTATGAATACATTCGTTAAAACTTTTATTTTTTTTGTATGAAATGGATAAAGTTTAACCTCGCATCGGTGGTCTCACGTTCTAGGGCATCATTTTCGCAATATATTATTTTATTTTAGCACCACACATTACTATTGGTTCGGGTTTTACGCTTATGTACTAATTAAGCTAATGTGTTGGGCATGAGTCAGGTCGCGTTTAAAGGAAGTGTACCCTCATTTTCATGGAGAGAGAGTGGAAAACAATTTGGGGGGGGAGGAAGCCACCCTTAGTACACCGGACCGGGATTCGAACCCTAATCTCCTCTCCATAATCAGTCTAGTATATTGTGATAGTGAAGTATTATACCAACGTTTTTCAAACTGTGGCCCGCGAAGTCCTTGGGCCACGCCATAGTTACCTCAAGCTTCGTGAGACAATTTTATAATATTCTTTAATATCGTTTTCAGACTGTAAAAATTACATCTATAATTAATATTGGTAATTACTTTCAAATCTTAATAACAATACGTTTGTCAAAGGTGAATCCAGACAATGTGATGTTTTCCGTTTGTTTTATATATTTTATACTTGTAAAATTGTATTGTCTTTATTGCATGTCCATAATATTTGTGTAAACGAGGGCTCCATTATGTATTTTTATGATGCAAGGGCTTCTTCGGTCTCAAAAGTTTAGTAGTCACTGCCTTAGACCATGTGACCACTGAAGCAGGGTTCTCACAATAGACTGTGTTGATGGTGAAAGGAATATATAGATTCAAATCCCGGTTGGGGGAACCGAGTTTTTATCCTAAATGGTTTCCAACCTTAATCTAGTGTAACTGTGGGTACATTTCTTTTAAATTATACCTTCCTCGTCCCTAACCCATGAGTGCAAATATGCGGATAACCCTAATGTATAGTAAGACGTGGTTAACAAACAAAAAATAGAAATTATACTTACTAATAAGAATAGTTTTTTTTTTAATTTTTTTAAATTACAATGCGTCTTATTACCCGTTTAGGATATCCAAATATAATAACACTAGTAGGGTAGGGACTAAGACCGTAGAATTTAGGCCCCTAGAGGAAATGTACTCGCATACACGTGGGAAACAATTTATGGTGAAAATACACTCATATTGGATACCCTGTCGCCAATTGCCACAAGTGGCGAATTGGCCGCAAAGGTGTGGAGAAGAGTTTGATAGCTCTCACAGTTGAATACAAAATATCCTGATGTGTGCTGTTTGTAACTTGATATTTCCTATATATAATTGTAAACATTCCATGTATGGATTGAGCTCATATATTTAGCCAAGGTTTCTTTCTGCGACTTGTCAGACAACAGAATTGTCAAATTTGTCATCAAATTTTCCTATACCGGTATTTTCAATCTGAATAATTTTTTATTATTTACGTCTGATGCAGCTCTAACTGAATAGTCAAAGGCTACATATTTGTAATCAACTTGATCAAACCATGTGTGTTGTTTTAAATGTTCGACGAAACAACAATTTATCAATTTTTACATGATGTGGCGAATTTCACTCTCATTCGTCACACCTGTGGCTAAATTGAGAAATATGTTGTCCACCTCTGGGTTAAGGGTACCGGGTTGGATTTCCAGCAGGACAGGCAAATATGAACGGGGGGTGGGGGTCATGATAGTCAGGGTCCCTTTGACTTATGTGTAGACTATTAGCTGCTCTTTTGGCACAGAACGTTGCCCCGGGTACACCATAGGAGATTGTTTACACGTGGTCGCAGTGAGATAATGTGATTATAGTCATTATGAAGTTGTGGAGTCTGTGTGAGTCTTAACCTAACCTGAGCCTAATTAACCAAACTTTGGTGACCTTTTGTATTATGTTCCTTAAGGGAAAAATACCCGAGGTATCAGCTAGAGATCAAACCCAAGACCCCTAGACTCTTAGTCAGGTGCAATGACCACTACACCACGGGGCCGGGCAGCAGTGATGAATTAGCATAAATGAATGTTGTGTCGGTTTCAGAGTCGTGCTATAATTAAATTTTCATAGGAAAGCCTTATCTGACAGGTAGAAAATGTATTAGTTCTATTTTCACTTATTCATACGTCAGCTCATGTTATCTGCATATGTCGGTTTCTCTAGGTATTATATATGACTAAAACACTAATAGAATAGTAAAATACTATTAATTTTTGCTACAAAAAAATATGTTAAATTCTCTAAAAGCTCCTTGAATATTAACACACATATCTCAAATCATTGTAATTACGGTGATGTTCACATGGAGGACACAAGCTACAATTGATTGAAATTAGTTGAAAAATAACACCTGGATACGGGGGTTCGATTCCCATGTTCAGGTGTAATTTTTCAACTAATTTAAAATTAATTCAAAAGTCCTTCCCATGAAAATTGGACTGTAGTTTGTATTTCGCGTGCTGATATTATCGATCGGTTTTGGAAAGTGAACGTTAAAATATCCCATAATAGAAATAAAATTTGTTCATAAATTTCGATCAAAATGGAGGATGCAAGTAAATAACTATACCCTTTAATCTTCACCTCTCATGCGCTGATGTATCCTTCCTATGGCGTATGAGGACACGACGAGGTTCGCCTGATGCCTGTAGGAGGACATATAAGGTCACTCCTGTCACATTATTAATGATAGATGGTGGTGAAATGATCACAAGAACAAGTATAAAAGTTCTGGGAGAAATCAAAAGTTATCTGGGTCGCTTGAAAAGAGAGTATAGTCTCTCTCTCTCTCTCTCTCTCTCTTTATATATATATATATATATATACTTTCTTTTCAAGTATATATATTAAATGAGAGGGAGGGAGTGAGAAAAAAAGGGTGTCGTAATATTCCCTAAACCAAGCTATTTTGTTACATGTCTTAGTGCCCATACGAAATATACGCCAGGGAGTCGAACTGAAATATTTATCGGTCCCGGTTCATTTTTCGGTTCTCCAATCCGGTTCTATTTACATAAAAATAAAAGTTCCTGTTATTTTCGATTTTCTTAATTAACTTTCAGTTTTTATTCTGGTTCTTTTAATTACATCATAACTTTTTTTTTAATCTGAAAAAAGGAAAAATTGAGTGTTTCGAAATAAAATTAAGTTAAAGAACTAAGGGCATATCATACAACTATAAAAAATACCTATAAAAATTTAAAACCCTAAAGAGCCAACAAGAACCTTTATG
Source organism: Timema monikensis (assembly GCA_902151445.1). NCBI lineage: Eukaryota > Metazoa > Arthropoda > Insecta > Phasmatodea > Timematidae > Timema > Timema monikensis. Next base: position 14,917 of record CABFVZ010000546.1, on the reverse strand, counting down.
AAGCTAAATAAATATATATCTTGAGTTAATTTCCGGTTCTGGTTTACTAAGCAATTTTTATTTTAGGGTTCCTGTTTTGGTTTCTTAGAAATAACTGTTAATTTCTGTGTTTGGTTCTAATTCGATCCTCTGGTATATTCACTAAGCTAAGCTAAATCATTGAACAAATATCCCGGGCTCGATTTTAGACACGGTCTGGTTTTGCTTCTGACACCACATGTGACGGCAAATTATGTAACCCCGCATCGGTGTTCGCAAAGTCTAACACGTCACACTCGTGTTGGACTGAATTACCAGTGACTGGCAGATCGGGGTTTAAATCCTGGTTGGGTGTACTGAAGTTGAGTTTTTTTCCTAAAATAAAATCACTCTACCTTCATACAATTGGAGGTAAATTTCTTCTAAAATCCCATCTTCGACTCCTTCATCTTATTTTATGTATATGTACAACCCTAGACGCGGCGAAAAAAGGTGGATATAATATTATTATCATTATCATCATTATTATTGTTGAATTAAAACCACAGTCTCACAACTTGTGAATGTGTGGAATGCCAGGCCTCTACCGTGGTTCGGATCCCACGTTAAACTGTAGGTCCTCCATTTCATCATCTCACAATCACCCTACCATTACACATTAGCATAAGTGCGTATAACCCGAACGGGTAGTAAGACGCGGCGCTAATAATAATAATAGTAATAATAATATCTATTGAATTGTTAAATTTAAAAATATAGTTTTTAAAATGGAATATTTACTAATTTAAATTATAATTTCGATATAAATTGTTTTCTAATATAAATATTATTATTATTATTATTACCCGTTTTGATAGCTGCGTAGTCTAACGCGCTACTCTCGCTGTAGACTAGATTGCCGATGGTGGGGAGATCGAGGCTAGAATCTCGGTTGGGTGTTCTGAGAGGGTTTTTTCTGAAATGGTTTTCCACTCTTCCTCGACGCAGATGTGGGTGCACTTCCTATAAATATAAACTTCCTGATCCCCAGGATCATTCGCGTAATTAGCACATGAGCGTATAACCCGAACGGTTAGTAATACGCGGTGCTAAAATAAAATTGATTTCGTTTTATTATTTATTTTTCAGAGCTGGATTGTTATAGATATCGGGACTGTTTGTCAGAACTATAACAAAATAAAATGAAATTTGAATTTTAACGCATATTATTTTGCGTTGTGGCTGTTCGTAACTTGCATTTATTTTTAGGGCACCGGATGAAAAACGATTACTGTACAAAATAAAAAGCTGTTATCATAGTTAAGCCTCAGCCGCTGGTTAATAATCGAGCTCGCTAGCACCGAGCTAACTATGACCGGTGTTTGATCTAGATTCAATTAGGATAAGTGGTTGATTGATATCCATAACGCTAGCGATAAAGTGATCAAACAAACAAGATCAAATAAACAAGGTTGGGTGCGGCCTGAGTCAAATGTACTTGGTATTTGCGGAAGCTCTTCCCCGTAATTAAATGATTGTATTGGTCACTCGCAGGTCTATGGGGGCCCTGGTTCGAATACTAAGAAAAATAATTTTTTAGCACCGCATCTTACCCTCCGTTCGGTTTATACGTTTATATACTAACTAAGCTAATATTTTTTAGGGGTGAGAAAGGTTATATTTTCAGGAAGTGTACCGACAGGAAGTGTGAAGAGAGTGTGGAAAACCATTTGGAAACTACCCCCAATACACCCAACTGAGATTCTAATTACGACCATCCCCTCATCAGTAGTCCAGTCTACTGCGAAAGTAGTGCTTTAGACCATGTGACCACCGAAGTGACTCTAAGATAGTTAATCTCTGGATACAAGTTAGTCCTGATGTTTTCATTGGGAAATAACTGGGATGTAAGGCTGTTCGTGTAGGTCTGTCTATACCATGATTTTGGTAGTAATCCTGTTCTGGAAGGCTCTATTTCGTAACAAAATCCTACTGTATAGGAGTATATTAGTAGGATAAAAGGCCTTCCAAAACGAACTCCCTAGTACCGTTCAGGAAGGTATTTTTTTTATCCTACCAAATTATTACTATAAAGTAGAAAATTCTGGTAAAAAATAAAGACTTACAGGATGGTTTTTCTACAAAAATTGGCGTATAGTATACGCACTGTTGTAGGCTAAGGTGATCAATCATCTCAAATTTTCGGTGAAAGTCCTCGAAATAAGACTTATATTCCCCAAAATTAGTCTGTCCCCAATTTGTTAAACAAACCAATGCAATTTAAAAATTTTATGAGGTGCATAAAAATGTTAGTTAAGTTAGATACTAAAAAGTTTAAATATATGATTATATCATCATAGTAAGTGATGAATATTTCTCACTCATTTTGACTCTTTTTTTTTTAACTTTTTGTTCTAAGTGTAGCCTACTTGGATCAATTTTTTATAAAGAGGCTACTTCCTACATTTTACCTAGTTTATCGACACTGTCCAAAAAGACAAATATAGAAAACATTAATATTTGGTGTATTATGAACCATTTAAATGGCAGCTGCATTCTCTGACTTTAACAAGTGATTTTAGAGGGACTGTCGCCAAAAGTGCCCAATAAATAAATTGTCACTTTAATGCTATTTAGTGTTTTGGTTTTAATTCATGTGCTGTTATTCTCGACCATCCGGGTTAATGGAAAAAGAGGGTTCCGTGAATATTCAGGAAAACACGGATAGTATTAACATGCTAATTTAAAAAAATAGTTCCGAGTATACGCCCCTTGACCGTCCAACCTCGCCTACAGTCAACAGTACGCTATAAACCAAACCCCTGTCCTCCCCCCTTTTTCTCTCTTCCGAAGTGTATTGTTTATGGGACCAGACTACAAAATCAACAGAGACCCTTAGGAACACTTCAATCATAAAATAAAAAAATATATAAAATCCCGGATGGATGCAGGAATAAGCCACAAGCCAGATAGACCACGCACGAATAACTGAGGGTGTAACTGAACTTAGAAAGTGTCTATTAAATAACTCTTTAAAAATGATTACACAAGAAAGTAAGAAAAAACTTGGATATTGTAGAGCATTAAGAAGACATAAAAATATTTAATTTTTTTTAATCACGTCTTACTACCCGTCTGGGATCACTGTGAGTTTTCTTTGTAAGTGGATGTAAACTAATGTAATTCCATAGCCGTGTTTTGATAGGTTTTACTGTTTAGCCACACGAGACCTCCAAAGAAAGGTCCACACCGACTTTGAAGTTGCTGCGCAATTTAGAATAATTTTTTTTGGGGGGGGGTTGAAATTAAAGTTTTTAAATTTTTGGAATTTTTCCGTCGCATACAGGATAGAAGCTATAAGTTTGCCAAATTTCAAGTTTCTAGCGCATCTGGAAGTGGGTAAACATTAATGTCAGTGAGTGAGTCAGCCATGTGACTTTATAGTAATACTAGATAGCTGTTGCCCGCGGCTTTGCTCGCGTGGAAGTTGATTATATACAAATACGAAAATATACATATGTATTTACAGATTAATTTAAAATATTACGTTACGTTGATGACCATAACTTGACCTCAGATCAAAAATAATGCAAGTCCGATACAAACTTTCACCCCCTTTTTCATCCCTTATTAAATAAAATTTCCAAAATTCCTGAAACACGTATTTATTTGTTTTACGTCAATAACCGAAATACAAAATTTTGTTTATGTAACTTTCAAAATGACGGACTTTCATACATATTATCATCCCCTATTTTGACCCCTTTGTGGTGGAATTATCTAAAATCCTTTCTTAGTGGGTGCCTACATAATAAAATGAATATACAGTCCGAATTTCATACTTGTAGCCTTGATAGTTTGCGCTCGGCGATGATGAATCAGTCAGTCAGTCAGTCAGGACATGTTATTTTATAAGTATTTATAATATTACACTCATGTTGTAGGGAAGAGGAAGGTATATTAAGGGTAAATCTGATGGAACTTGCGTGGAGGGAGAGTGGGAAATTACATAGTAAAAATTACCCTTGGCCACAGATGAGGTATACATCAGATCCATAGTCTCCAGGTTGAAATGGCTGCGCTCGTTGAGAGAGCTTATGTCATTCAACACGGGGAACGCTAAGTGCATTCCCTAGTGACATCACTATCAAGCAGATAATTTTTTTTTAAACAGTTCACTTTAAAGATTATTTTACTACAGAACGCCCAAAATTGCATTCCAGTGTAAAAAAAACAACTTTCACAAAGCTAGGTTCAGAATGGCCCCATAAACCAACCCTTTATACGAGCCTACTCAAACTGCAAATTACAAAGAGATTTTAAAATACAATGGTCCTTTAACTTGATGGTATGGAGGGGGGGGGAATGAAGAAGTACAGGCACAGTTTTAGGAATGAAATAAGGAGGGGAGAATGTGTGGAATGAAATTTAATATGGCGAAAAGTGAAGTGATGGTGATGACAAGGCAGAGAATAAGGCCAAGAAAGGTGATTTGAAAGAAGCAGAGAGTGTGAAGAATGTAGGAGGGAAAGGGAATCACCATTACATCGCATGTCCATTACATCGCGTTTTTGGTACAAATACATTGCAGGTCCATCACGTCACGTTCACCCCACCTCTCTACACACAGATCTACTCTGACGTAAAACCAATAGGAATGAAGGGGCCTTATATATACAATTACATCGCGAGTCCATTACATCGCGTTTTGCTAGGATGGTGGGCCCGACTCTCAGCTCAGATTCACTCTCACCTCTGACTCTCACTTTGAAGTTAGGGCTGATTGCAAGGTTAGTGGGACTGACTCTCACCTCAGACTCCCCTATGAAGGTAGGGCTATTTGAAAGGATAGTGTGCCTGTATCTTCCCCCGACATTCACTTTGAAAGTGGGGCTGGTTGGAAGGATAGCGTGCCTGAATCTCACCTCTGACTCTCACTTTGAAGATAGGGCTGGTTGAAAGGATAGTGTGACTTACTCTCACCTCTGACTCTCACTTTGAAGATAAGGCTTGTTGAAAGGATAGCATGCCTGACTTTCACCACTGACTCTCATTTTGAATGCAGGGCTGATTTAAAGGATAGTGTGCCTGACTCTCACCTCTGAATCTCACTTTGAAGATAGGGCTGATTGAAAGGATAGTGTGACTTACTCTCACCTCTGACTCTCACTTTGAAGATAAGGCTTGTTGAAAGGATAGCATGCCTGACTTTCACCACTGACTCTCATTTTGAATGCAGGGCTGATTTAAAGGATAGTGTGCCTGACTCTCACCTCTGAATCTCACTTTGAAGATAGGGCTGGTTGAAAGGATAGCGTGACTTACTCTCACCTCTGAATCTCACTTTGAAGCTAGGGCTGGTTGAAAGGATAGTGTAACTTATTCAAAACTTAAATAAACTTCACCAAAACCGAGATGCCTAGGCAACTGGATCTACAACACTCATAAAATAAATACACCTTTTTTTTTTACTTCTCTGGAAAAAATTGTCTAGGTAAAAAGGTATATTTTTAATTTGTAGATTATATTCTTATTTTATTATTTTAACTTTGCTTTTCGTTGCACCACAGACATTTGATCTTACAAATTCAAGTCTTCAAGTTTTTGAAGGATATTAGATTTTTGGCAAGCCAGACATTCTCCCCCTCCCAAGGGGGATTCTGCTGACCCCTCATTCCTTTGGTTGTAAGTCAGAGTAGGGTTAGTTGTGTGTAGAGAGGTGGGGGAAACGTGACGGGATGGACCTACAATGTATTTGTACCATAAACGCGATTTAATGGGCATGTGATGTGATTGTATACACCCTATTCTACAGGTGTGGTAGAGACCTGCTATGGAAAATAAAAGTGCCCATAAAGTGTAAGGAAGTGCTGTATATAGCATACTTTATACCCATAGTAACCTATGCAGCGGAAAATTGCACTTTGGATAAAAGAGAAACAAGTAAAGTGGAGGCCATGGGAATGAAGTTTTCGAGAAGCATGTTAGCTGTCACAGGAAGAGATAGGACTAGGAATGAAGATGTAGAGGCTAAAGTTGGGGTACATATGGTACATGAGATAGTAGAGGAAGTTAGGATGAGATGGTATGGACACGTAATGAGGATGGAAGGGGAGAGGATTCCAAGAAGATAGATATGAAGTATATAGGGAAGAGACTGCAAGGGAGACTAAGGAAGAGAAGGAACAGATATCAGCATTTCAAGCAAATGTTTGCAAATTATCTAGTTATAAGCACTCAAGATATATATATTAGACTAGTAAAATTGTCTGTAAAAATTGGTGGTCATTGAAAGGGGTTGAGGGGGTGAGTTGGGTAGTGGGGGTGGGATTGCTGGTACCTGAACTATTGTTTTTGGACCGCCACCTCTTTATAACGAATAGTGTGGAATTAAGTTCAGTTTAAAGGGCTGTTATCACCGAGGCCTGCAACTACAACTAGCACTCCACAGTGTCCAAAGAATCAACCTGGCTCAAGGAGCGCTGTGAAACAAACTCCCGTAAGGCTGGGTGTCTGGGGACTATTTCCAGTGACAGCTCGTGTATGGGCACTGCGGAACTGCAGCACCCCCTATTTCCACTTGATATTATCGATAACATTTAATATAATGAGTCTTTTTTTTTATCTAATTCTTTCTTTATTGTTGTAGTACAATATATATTCCTTAAGCTTAATGTCAGTACTTCAATAGCGATCCCCCAGTTTATGAAAAATATACAAAAATCTTTGTATGGAACTGTGCGCTTCACAGTGCCAGCGACATGGTGTTTGACTTTTGTGCGCATGCACACATAGGAGGACGGGGAGGAAGGTGGGACTGCCAGGTATAAAGAGCGCTGTTGCTCTCACAGTGCCGGCTCTGGCATGATGGTGGAAGGAAGTTATTTTTAATCAGCGTGTGTTGTCCTTAAAAACCGTGTACCATATTCTTGAATGTGATAAAGTAAAAGAGTGTAGAGTTAAATTATTATTCTGGTTCCACCTATTATATTTGATTCATTTTTTACGGTTATTTTATTTAACAGAAAGACTAAATGCACTTGCAGTACTTTCAATGGAGAAAAATGTCCTCAATTGTCATCCAAAGATCAAGGAGAAAATTATTGAACTTTTTGCGCAAATTAAAACAAGAAGAATGTATTTTATTTTTAAATGAATAGATCAAGCTTGAACTGTAACAATTTAAGTTAAAGTAATTAAAAGATGTTTTTTTTGTTAAGATTTTATCAAGTTCCTGAATATTTTTTTTTTCTTTTTATACAATTTTAAAACAAAGGCTAAAAATTTTCTGGAGCAGCACACCCACTAATTTTAGCTAGTGCGCCACTGCCTAATTCATAAAGCTACAAGTCTACAATCTTATAATAATAAAAGGAAGTGTTTGTCTCTGTGTGTGTGTTTGTGTGCGATGCCCAGACAAATCTACGACACGAAGAGATCTGACATTTTTAACAGAGGTGGAAGGGAGGGGGTCCGAATGCACCTCAAAGCCGGATTTTAAAATTTTTAATTAGCTTTTTAATCAAGCTATTTTAACAATTTTTTTAAGTGTCACGGGCAACGTCTTTCGGGATTGCTAGTTTACAATAGATTTCACTTGTAAATTGTAAAAAAAAAATGAGACAATTATGTTTCATAAAGCTATAAGAAAACACTTGTAATCAATTACAAATGAAATTTCACAATTTACAATATTTTTTTACAATAAGTTAATAGTTTTTTTTTTTCAAAAAGCTATTTGTGGCTTACAATCACTTGTGATTTAAGGAGTATTTTGTTCAAGTCTCAACAAATAGTTTAAATACTTTACAAGAGCAATTTCAATGGGTTATTTGTACATAGTTAGTTCAGTATACAACTTTAATGAACAAATCACCTGTTTAAACATTTTAAGTAACATGTATAATATATGTAGGCCTATTTAGTTATCATTTGCGTGTAGACTGGTGATTATTGAGGTTAGCCCCGTATGAATGGTCTCGATTTAATTCATTGGCAGTTAAGAAACTATTACAAGACGATTAGGGTTGTACAAAATAAATCAGCAACTGCCTTAGTTCAGGGAAAATTAAATTACCCAGTATCCCACAGCAATATTGAACCTCAAAAACCAAGAACATTAACATAAAATTAATGTACCTTATTACTTTATTTTATTTCTTAATTCAATTTATGACGATCCAAACAGAATGTATTTGTGTTCCTTGATTTTTTTAATAACTGATATTTTAAAAGTTAACTTACACTGTCATTTTCAAATATTTTGTGGAATTTTTTATAACAATGAATACTTAATTTGGAGATCTTAATATTTCCTTTGTAAATATAACAGCTGACTTGTTTAATATTTTCTCTTAGTGCATAATAATTTACTAATCAAACTATTTTGTTTATGAAACCAATTTTATTTACAGGTGTAAAACATTTCCTTGTAACTTGTAAACTCTAGATTGTAAATTGTGGACTTGTAGTTTTATAAAACTAGCGTCTGGTGTATAATTCGTCCTTGACCTTGGTGCATCCGTTCGGAATTTGAAAAACCACACCTTAGCGTCCCCTACAAACCAGGCTAGATGAGCTTGACATTTAGCCTGCACTCCCACCGATGTTGTTAAGTGTCTTTTAAACAAATCTCTTTTTAAAAAAACTATTCAAAAACCTTTTTTTAAATATGATATTTAATTAAAGATCTTAATTTAATATTAATTTTGTATGTAGAGGTGAGAAATATAAAACTCAAATAAGATAATATAATAGTTGTAAGAGACTGAAAGATAATTGATTCCGAAGCCATCTCACCGAGTGTAAATAAGAATAGACAGGGTGGTAGGTGGATGGCGAAAATCCAAGAAGGCGAGACTTCAATCAACTGGATCCTTCATAAAGCCAGGACATGGTTTTCCAACGAGCGAGTAGGTGGTGATGATCGATTACAACGTGACTCGAATCGATCGACGATGCCCCTGCCTGTATGTCCAATATTCTGTTTCAGAGCAACCTCTACGTTCATTTGGTCGAGGGATTAGAATGGCTTTTCTCTTCTCTAGACTAAGCCAACCTCGTTCAATCCCAGACGATGTTTTTTTTTTCTATTCAATGGTATTTTTTAGTCCATCCCCCAACACCGTCCCTGGCGATATTTTAGTGGTAAGCATCTTATTTACTGTTCAGGCTGTTAAGAACTCTCTCTCTCTCTCTCTATTTATATATATATATATATAAATATAAAAAACCGACTTTGGGGGCTACATGGTCTAAGGCGCTACTCTCGCAGTAGACTAGACTGCTGATGATGGGGAGATCAAGGTTTGAATCTCGGTCGGGTGTACCAAGGTTGTTTTTTTTCCAAAATAGTTTTCAACACTACCTCCACGAAAATGTGGGTTCACTTCCTATAAATATAACCTTCCTAATCACTAAAACCATTAGCGTGCTTAGTACGGGTCGAAATACGTGGTGCTAATATTTATATATTTACCCGTTGTAGTGGTCGAATGGTCTCTAGGCAGTTTTTCCACAAGTAGGGTGAGGGGGCGTGAAATACTTCCAAGAGGGGGTGTAGAAAAAGTAGGAAATAACGTTAAAAATCAAGCTTACGGCGCGTTGTCCAAGCGTTTACCTGCGACTGTAGCTGGAGTCGCGCGGCTATGGCCGCAACAGACCATGATGACACTGTGCCGAGCTAAAATTATTTAGCACACTAGCCACATGTGACAGTCGTATGAGGTGTTTACCGAGACACTACTCCAGCCACAGATGTCAGTTGGTTTCGAGATGGATGAGCCTACTGGTGATGCGAGTGACAGAACCTTTTTAAATATTTTGATTAATGTTGTTGTACAGCAGTAGGAAAAGACAGAAGTTGAATACATGCCTGCATGTCCTTTTACGTTGGGTGTTTTAAATTGTACAGGCATGGATGTTGAGATACTAACTGACACAGCATCTCATCATACGAGTGTGTCATTAACATCTCCAATTTTCGATATTTAAACATTTTTAAATTGATTAACACACAAAATTTAATAACAACTACATAATGTCGATACAACTCTAGCATTGTTTCTGGGGTTCTAGCCGCAAGCACTGCTCATTCCACCAGTGCTGCGACACTAGCCGCCATCGCCTCGTGTCACAGACCAAGCTCAAACTGCGCATGCGCAAAGACTGCGATTCCAGCCGTAGACTGCCTACGTGCGAAGTCGCAGATAACTGTCACAGCTTGAATTAAAAACCTTTTTTATCTTAATATATTATCCAAAGTAAACTAAATTTTCATTGCAATATTGGCCACACTGCTTACAAGTTGTTTATTCATCTATTAAGTGGCGAGCCAAAAGTAAAACGCTTGTGCGCATGCATGTATATATTTTCAATCCTGCAAGCCTTGGATTTGCCCCCCTTCACCAACTATCCTCTATACCAGGATTTCCAAACTTTTTTAATCGTGGGAGCACTTTACAGGAGAGAAATTCGTCACGGAGCATTATCGTTACCCTGATGCCAAAGTCACCTATGTACAGTACATATTTTGCTGTTTTTACCCAACTGGATTTTTAAAGTTGTTAATTGAAATTTTATCATATAGCAAAAGTACGAAATATTTTTTGAGTTTTAAATAAATTAAATTTTTATCTAAGCTTAATTTTTCACATTGAAAGTCATTCTGCGCATCTTTAGCATAAGGGTGACGATAGTTTCACCTAGCACCTAAATAGGTACTAAACCTAATGACAGCAATTTTCACAATAGAAACGAATTTTTAAGCATTTGGGCATCTTAAACATCAAGTTTTATTTCATTCTAAATGTTATTTTCTCCCCTAATTTCAGAGAAATAAGGAACCTATTTGCCGTAACTACATAAACGAAAAAAAAAAAAAACATTAAATGAAACAACACATTTGATAACGAATTCAAGGCAGGTATTGTAAATCCACAATATGTTACCCACATAAATATGATATCTAAAACCATTTTCACAGCTGCAAAAAAAAAAAAGTCACTTGGCATCAAAAAATAACAATAAAATATATATAGGTGACCTGGTGGTCTAGGGGTAAGGTGTCAGACTTCTGTGCTGGCGGCCGGGGTTCAATCCTCGGTCCCGGCACAGATTTATCTGATTTCCAAACCCTTCCTACACCTCTGACAAGACATCTTGTGAATGTGTGGAATGCCAGGCCTCCACCGTGGTTCGGATTCCACGTTAAACTGTAGGTCCTTCATTTCATCTCACAATCACCCTACCATTACACATTAGCGTAAGTGCGTATAACCCGAATGGGTAGTAAGACGCGGTGCTAATAATAATAATAATAAAATATATACCGCGAGCTTAGATTCTAATGAGAGGGATGGGGCTGCTTTGATTTGCACAATGTGGTTGTATTTGTTTGAATTTGGGACGGCTGCAACCAAATCTATCTGGTTCTACTTCAAGGCTGGATCTGTATTTTGTTTTAATAGCCACACAGACAGACACTCCCGATTCACGTAAGTAAGTTGTTGCAAAGGGCAGAAACATGATTTTCGCTTTATTTTGCAAAACTTTAAATTCGTTTCTTAGCTGACACTAAAGTTCTGATTGTGATTTCTTAGCTCCTATGCGTCTGTAATGTCAGACATCAGAGAGTGGGTTTACAATCCGAAAGTTTTATTTTATTTTTTCGTGGATTTCTTCCAGAAGATAAGAGTTGAAACTATCAAGAAAACTTAGCAGATCAATGTGAAACTCATTTAAGATATTTCCAGATATGTCGGTATATATTTCTTCTCTAAGCTGTCTAGATCTAAATTTTTCATTGATTCCGCCCAAAACTTAATTTTATTTTTATTTAAACGATTGTACTTTATCACTGGTGTCAAAAACAGTTGATGCTTTTCCTTGAAGTAAGAGGCTTAAGTCATTAACTTTTCTTAAAATTTCTGCTAAATACCCAAATTTCATAAGCCAAACGCTCACTACACAACCTGTCTCCCAAAGATAGGTCGCTGTCAACGCGAGAAAGCCACCTTATTTATGTGTGAAGAAGAATGTGGACCCCCCATGTCATCACTCATCATTTTGAATATCCTTGTATTCTTAGGTCATGGTTTGATAAAATTTATTATTTTCACGCTTTCGTCCAAAACTTATTTTAAGGAGGGTGGCTTTTTTTTTTACAGCAAGGGTATGGGGGTGGAGGACTCAGTGGCTACTGCTGCACTCTTTGACTTTTTGTTTTAATCTTGAGATAGCACCAGATGTCTTCCCAGCCATGGTCTTCACACCTTCTTGCACACATCAACGCAGTTATCCCACGGGATGCTACTTACTGTGAAAAAAATCTCCTATTACTACGAAAATCTCTTTGCCAGCTGTGTTAGTCAGAAACGACTTGCAGAGAAGCAGACCCACTCTAAGTATTGGTAGCGCACATATACTATTAAAATTGTTAACCCAGCCACATCCATTGATTCATCAATTTGAAACGAAAATTTAGTGCAATGTATTCTTAGAAGTAGAGTAGTTTGCACGTCCTCTGCTAAATCCCCTATTCATCGAGAGATTGTGTTATTTAACAAAGGAACTGTGTCTACTAGTTTCGTGACTTTTCCAACCAGCATACGTTCCACTATGTCATTTATGCAAGGCCTAATAAAAATTCTGGAAAGATTTATAAGCTAAAAATCGTATCTGAAAGAGCAGCGCGAAGTTTTCACCAAGATGGGTCGAATCTTTCTGTCTGGTTTCGCCACGAGCAGTCTGTCTGCTTCACCGACGTTCTCGATGTTTTGCATTGTTCCAAGAAGGTTCGGGTGGGCAAAGCTAACTGAGGTGAAGAATGACATGCACTTCGGCTTTCTAATACTTGCTATCTACATTGCTTTCAAGCGCGCTACAGGAGCTAAATAATATCTATCCAATACTTACCAATACACAATTCATTGCCGCACAAATTCACAGTTTTTGCACTTCTTTTTTCTTTCAAAACTCTTCGTGGAGCACTTGGAGATGCTTCGTGGAACACCAAGAACAGTTTCGGAACCAGTGTTCTACGCCCTACCCCTCATCTACCATTGCAGCCACGTGCAACACCACCAAATTTTCAGCTCTCACTCACATAAAAACTAAATGTCGTTTTTTTTTACTTGAAGTGGAAAGCGATTTGTAGTGTACACTGCCAAACCTCAAACTCAATATTCAATAACTTAAGCAAACAAAACTGTGCCAATCACCATACCAATTTTCAGTAATTTTTTATACCACTATGCTGCCAGTGTTAAATGATTTTTGTTTCAAATAAAAAAGTGAAAATAAAACAAAACCTTTTTAAAATTTCTTAGTAACTATTCCGAAAAAAAAATAGTAAGAGGAGATGGGGGTTGGAAATTTTATGATCTACCAAGGGGGACATCAGCTGAAAAGGGCTGGGAACCACTAATTTAAGGCATCACTCTCCTGTTATTCTCACCTGCTGATTACAGGGAGATCGGGGTTCTAATCCTGGTTGGGCCTACTGAGGATGGTTTTCCCTAAATAGTTTCCCACTCATCTTCCACACAAATTTGGGTAGATTATTTCTACTAAAATGCAAATATATGGCCCGGGTGGAGTGTGAGACGCAGTGCAAAATAAAAATATAAAGTTTTTTTTACTAAACGGCTAATATTGAACTAGAAATTCCATCAATTGTAGCCTACATTAGACCCTATAGCAGTCTTCATTTAGCAACGGCTAAATTGGGGGGCGTGAAAGAGATATTTAAATTTATCTATTAATTTAAATATATTATTCCAATCACTTCAATATCCCATTCTCCTAATAAATACTCCAGTTCACCGCATCAGAGTGCGACGTCTGGTTCGAGTTGTATTATACATTTAACTTGCATGCTATCCGTGAGGTGGAAAGTGCTCTCAAGGCCACCGCCTACTTGAAGGGAAATATACTCACACTTGAGATTATTTTTTTGTTTTTAGGGGAGTGGGAGCTCAGTAGTTTCAAAACTAAATGAAAAGCCCTTATACCTCTTAAGATGTTATATTGTGACCCAATTAAAACTTGACTTTATTTGCTTGAGGAAGGCTAAATTTATTTTTCTAACCACCTATCATTTGTCTAGTAAATATTGTATTTTGCATTAAACTTAGTTTATAATGGGCTCATTTTACCTTTTCACATTTTTTTAAAACTTTTATGCAAGGTTTATAATTATATGGATGCATGTAACTGCCTTTCGTCTTTATTTTGGCATAAATGGTTTTCTTTTTAAATAACAACTTCAATAATGTTAGATTTCTGGACACATTAGAAGTGTTTTAATTTTTTTTTTAAACCCAAACTTTCAAAAATCATTAAGCTTAAAAGTCAATAAGAAATCACCAAGTAAAGTGTTTGTTTGCCTTGTTGATCTTTTCAAGAGTGTCCTCCTCCGTTCTACCCGTTTCAGTGGCGAATCCTGTAAAACCGTTCTCAAACAAGATAAAGCTTTTCTGTCCCTGAATATTAATGAGCCACTACTTCGTCGACAATGACTGATCAGCCGACCCCCACTGCGTCGTTTGCGTCGCCACCGTATTGAGTATAATCCAATTTAACGGATCTCTCTCTCTCTTTCTCTCCCTCTCTCCCCGGCACTCTAGTAAGTGCCCATCTGAGTACGATTTTTATATAAAAAACACTTAAAGCAATATACCATGTCCTTTTTTTTTAGGTTGACGTTGATGAATCGAAGTCAATCTAAAAGGAGTCTTTGAAATGCTTCACATCTAAACAAACGCAGCAATTGGTCTTCAATTTTTTTTTCAACTCCGTAGGTATTGTCCTCGCATGTGATAGATCTGCAGATGTTCACTTATAAAAAGGTCGCAACGACAACCGTTTACCAAAGGGGGACGCGGCAGTTGGCCTAAAAGGCATTTGGCCTAAAGGCATTTGGCCTAAAAATGAAACCAAAAGTCATTTGGCCTAAAAG
>CABFVZ010000545.1:363974-386164 GCA_902151445.1 Timema monikensis | reverse complement strand
AATCAAATAGCCAAAGCTATTATTTATGCTTTTTAGTGAGGATTACTCCATCTAGATATCATATTCTGAAAATTGAAAAATGACACCTAGACACAGGAATCGAACCCAATTCGAGCCAAAGGTCCCGAGTTCAATTCCCGTGTCCAGGTGTCATTTTTAAATTTTCAGAATAAAACTTAATTGATAAGTTACTAAGCTTATCAGTAAGCCTGTATGCATTAGTAATTAATACAGTCCTTAGGTAATAAATAAGAAAATTTTCCTGGCCTTTGTTACTGACAAGATCTAGAAAAATAATTAATTAAAAAAATTAAAAATGGCGTTAAGTGACAACAACAAAAATCCTAGGTAGCTTTGACTTCGACTTTTCTTCACAAGTTTCAAGATTCGCTTCGCATTTAAAAAGTCTCCTTTGCAAACCCATAATATTAAACACCTTTAGAAGCTCTCTGAAGTGCTTTTTATGGTAACAAAGCCCCCTAATTTATACTTGTATCTTAATTTTGATATTGTTATAAATAAAGCTATATATATTTTGTTCATAAAATTTCGGGGGGGAAGGGGGGAGGAGTTGAACCCCCCCAAAAAAACCTTGGCTACAGCCTTGAGGCGGGAGGGGTAGTCGTTTAAACATGGCGTTATAGATGAGTTTTTAAAGAATCCATTGTTATTTTGTCGTCCATCCTTTATAATAGAGCTGTGGTGAGTTTCTTTTGTATGTTGATTAGAAGCCAGAAGTGGAAAATATCGGCGGTCAGCAGCGCTCACTACCTGTCTACGTTGACATAACAATGACGTTTGATTCTGGCACTTTGCGTGCGTTCGTTCCGAACCGGGGGAATGAATACACGGATCGATAAAATAGCAATCAGAACGGAATCCATCTTGAAAAAGAACTAAACACAAGTGAATATATTAATAAAAAAAAGTGCCAAAGAACGCCAGAAAATCAAAACTGTTTAACTTTTTTTTTCTTTCAATGGGCGTTGACAATTTATGTACACTTCGTTTATCCTGAAAGGTATCAAGCTGTCTTGCCTTGACGGATTATGCTATAAACCTATCTTCTAAACTATAGGTGATCTGGTGGTCTAGGGATAAGGTGTCAGATTTCTGTGCGAGGGGTCCGGGGTTCAACCCTCGGTCCCGACACAGATTTATCTGATTGCCAAACCCTTCCTTCACCTCTGACAAGACATCTTGTGAATGTGGGGAATGCCAGGCCTCCACCGTGGTTCGGATTCCACGTTAAACTGTAGGTCCTTCATTTCATCTCACAATCACCCTACTATTACACATTAGCTTAAGTGCGTGTAACCCGAATTGTTAGTAAAACGCGGTACTACTACTACTACTACTACTACTACTACTAATAATAATAATAATAATAATAAATATTATTATTATAAACTATATCATAGTGGAGCAAGGTAAGCTAGCAGTAAGTTAGACCGTCGTGGAATAATCCAAGGTAAGCCTACTTACCTTACAGAGTAAACGGAGGGTTCAAAGTTAGGTAACTCAAACGGGGTTTATTATATTAATGCATAACGCATAACGAATATTGCATATTATATAACTTAGAGTCCACAAGTCCTAATAAGAAGACAAATTTTAACGTTGAAACGTAAAGATCAACGTAAGACTCATACATATTTTTTTTCTAGAAGTTGACCTAGAGATTAGAATGGTCCTGGTTATAATGAGATGGACTGGATAGAACTAGATCTATTATTATTATTATTATTATTAGCACCGCGTCTTACTACCCGTTCGGGATATACGCACTTACGCTAATGTGTAATGGTAGGGTGATTGTGAGATGAAATGAAAGACCTACAGTTTAACGTGGAATCCGAACCACGGTGGAGGCCTGGCATTCCCCACATTCACAAGATGTCTTGTCAGAGGTGAAGGAAGGGTTTGGTAATCAGATAAATCTGTGCCGGGACCTGGGATTGAACCCCGGCCGTCAGCACAGAAGTCTGACACCTTACCTCTAGACCACCAGGTCACCTAGAACTAGATCAATATAGGGTTAGGGTGTAATGAGGTGGACTGGATATAAATAGCTCAGGATACGGTTAAGATGTAATGAAAGAGACTGGATAGAACTAGCTCAATCTGGCGTTTTAATAATGATCTTTCTTTGGCTCAAATTTTATTATTGTCGTGAATATTGGAGATATTTTCCGTCGGCTGGTCTACTGCCGTTTTAATTGGCTAGAACCTCTCACTTCTCACATTCTCATTGACCGATACATCTCGACTCGAGTCCATGGGTTGTCTATGATCAATGTCATGCATAATATATAAAAAGTTAACCTAATGCACTTTATTAATTTTTCATTATTCACAATGTTTCAATTATGAATTCAATAAATTGAGAGTAATGTTTTAAATATTTGCGCATTATGTGATATGGACTTTTCGTTATTAGATATGCGTTGTGCATTAATATAAACACAGTCTTTAATATAGTATTACTATGAATTTTAAAAATTATTATGATAAAATGCAATGTAAATACATTGTCGTATTTCAATCCCAGCATCGAAATAAAATATCTTCTTAAAACAAAATTTTCTTTTAAAAAACTAAATGCTACCGAATTAAACGAAATTATTTTGTAATAATTTCAAATAAAAAAAAAATCTCCCCGGCGGGGAATCGAACCCCGGTCTCCCGCGTGACAGGCGGGGATACTTACCACTATACTACCGAGGATTGTATTTATTTCTTATCAAAAGAAATAATATCAATTAAAGTGTCGTTCAGATATTAAAATAATATCTTAGACTTGGCGCAATTTGACTCTTTACCTGGGACAACAGAGTCAAAGTGTTTAATATTAGTTATTATATGCATACAGCAGTACAGATATAATAGCGTTGCATCTTGCATCTAATCAAACGATTCATTCCCCTTCTCCTACTTCCTTAGATTATATGGTTTATAGGTCGCGTGCACCAGAGTGGAAACACGAAACGTTACGTGAGGAATAAGCCAAATTGGTAACGTAAGGTCATGCATGACACGACCACAGTGATTGTTCTCTCGCAAGTCTGCGTGATGTGTAGATCATGACAGCCTTGACCTTCATCCTCTAAGTCAGGCAACCAGCCATACAGTCAGCTGCAGTCCAGCTGACCATGGTCACGGCCTGAGTGACAGCGTTACCAACTGTACGACTACGATAAACTAGACCAACGTTTTTCAACCGGTGTACCGTGAGGGTTTGGTGGAAGAGATATAAAAGACGCGAGGAAAAAATAAAAAAAATTGAAGAAGAAAATTAAATCTTTTTCAACCCATAGTCAACATTAAAAAAAAATTACATCATTATAACAATTTTAGCTATTGAACTTTAAGACACAATCTTAATAATAATAATAATAATATTAGCAGCATCGCGTCTTACTACCCGTTTGGGTTATACACTTTAAGTAATAATTACGCTAATGGATTAGAAATTGGAAAGGTTGAATTAGAGGAAGTGAACCCGCATTTGCGCGGAGGGAGAGTGGAAAACCATTTGGGAAAAACCACCCCCAGTTTACCCGACCGAGATTCGAACCTCGATCTCCCCGTCCTCACCAGTCGAGCTCAACACATCTAGCGTGTTAGCCAACTACGCCACCAAGGCGGGTAAGACAATCTTAGTAGGTACTTGTTTTTAATTATAAAAGCTCACGTTTAAAGAACTTTTAGTGTTCTTGACAATTTTCAGCTCTTGTTCAGTGGACTGTTAAAAAATTGATGGTTTAAACAGTATATATACAGTAATTACACTACCTATTATAGTCCTACAACTCAATGGTGGATCAGGTATGTGTGGGGGAGGGGGGCTGCAATTGGGGCGAACTCTCTTCCCTTTGAATCTAAAACAATAAAATACTAGCCCCCTTCTCCATAAAAAAAATATTGTAAAGAAGCCTGTAAAACAAAGCTTCAAATCATCCATCATGTCAATATAAAAACAAAAAAAATGTTTACTTATTTTTTTCGAAAATACAGTCCTACCATCACTGTATAGCCCCCTCCCTCTTTTTATCCTTCCTCCTATTTTCATCTCATTCCTCTTTCCTCACCCCTACCCTCCGCCTCCCTCACCAACCCCACTTTCCCTTCAACAACTTTTTTTTTTCCAACGACTATATAATATACTATCGACATTTTTATGAGGAATAAATTAAATTTTCAAAATAAAATATAGCCTATGTTACTCGCTGATAATGTAGCTTTATATTGGTGAAATAATTTTTAAAATCGATCCAGTAGTTTTTGAGTTTATCCATTACAAACAAAAAACAAATCTTTCCTCTTTATAATATTAGTATAGATATTGAAACCTATTCCGAAATGTAATAAAGAGTTGCCGACTCAGACTCCTATGTACAGCAACCATCTTCCTTGCTTTATCTCCTACTTAGCCTTCATGTGCAACCAAGAAAGTGGAGTGGTTTAACACTAACAATTTTCAATAATTAGGCTAGATTATTACCAAGCGTATTCTGATAACCAAGTATCTGTGTTAAAATAATTAGAGATGGTATGATCAAATACTCAATTTCTTGAATTTCATGGTATTTGAGAGTTTCAAGGTTCCTAAAAATCTCAAAAAAGTATCTCTAATACAATTATGCAAATTTTGATTTCAAATAACAATTTTCAGCAACTGTTAAGAATAATTATTTAGATTTGTGTAGTCGGAAGAGTAACAAAATCACACGAAAAGAACAAAATTGTAGTGTGAATATAATTGAATTAATAAAATGTTTTCTTTGTTGTTTATGATGTAATAGAACATAATTTTTCAGTTGCAATAAGGCTTAAAAAACTTTTTTATAACTAAATTTTAATTAGTTTCACTCAAAGGATAAACATGTTTAATTTAATGTATATACTTAGAATATAACTTTAAAGTTGCAATGCATTGCCTGGGGTTTGACCCAGTTTTTTAGTTTATTAAAAAAATATAATCAAACTTTAAAATTCCAGCTTCAAAGTGCATACATTTGTGTACAGGGGCTAATAATTTTTATAATCTCAGACTTCTGCATGCAGTAGATATCACTAAAATGTGAATCACAATCTTCGTTTTATTAGTATAGATCGTAGATAAAAAGAATAGGCCAATTAGTCATAGTGTTTGAGGCTTAGTGCTTTATAAGCTAAACTTTAGCTTAATTAAATCCACCCCAAAACCACATCAATAAAATTTGTTTTCTCTAAGCTGATTTATATTTAATGAATTGGGGGATGTAGGGGGCGGGGGGTTCCCCCCCAATTTTTAGGTAAAAGCTTGTAAGTTGGATATGTTGTGGAGAGTCGAGATCTTGAGTCGGGGAAACTCTTGCATTACTCTGTGGCACAGAAGGCCCTACTTTCGATCATGAAAGTTCTATATCGTGAACTTTTACAGACCAATTTAAAATCTCTCAACTGTCAATCCCTGTTCTTAAAAAGATCACGGGTTCCATAACTCATCAGACATTGAAAGTAGATACCTTCCATAATAGAATGTATAGAAAGGTTATTTAATCAAGAAGGCGAGTAGTGCTTTTGTCACTTACTATCATAGGTGCTTGCAGTAACGGGCAAGGAGGGGGGGCACTTGCTCCCCCTTGGAATCATATTTTAGTTGACAAGTAAATTTCTTAACAATTTTTAATCTTCTAGTTTGCCTTACAATTTTTTTTTTATTCTAACATTTAAGAACTATCAGATTTACAATTGTGATATATGATCACCACATCCCCTAGACGCATTTCCGAATAAAACCCATCACTACATTTTAACCAACTGTAGACATTTTCTCATAATCTTTTCGTCTGAGAGCAGAGAAAACAAAGGATATCTAGTGTTGCTGTATTTTTAGTATCTTTACAGTGCAATTATTATAATGCCAGTACACAGCTTGAAGTTTTGTCAGGTGCGTGTACACACATGTTTGTGTGTGAAGGAATATATTCCCCCACCTCCCTGGAAAGATTTCTGTGGGCGCTCATACTTACTATTAATTACTATTACTACTATTACTACTACTAGGTACTAAGACTAGCTCACAGTCACAAAATCAGGAAACAACGTTATTAAATCCCTTTATATATATATATATATATATATATATATATATATATATATATATATAAATAAATACGGAAAACAACACATACAAATAATAATATCAACACTTTTTAATATGATAATGAACACCCTTTTGGGTATAGATAAAATATCAGATTTTAAAATAGAAATAAAAAAATTGCTAATTGGCTCAAGACTTAATAAAATAATAATACTAAAGAAAAATACGCTATGAAATGGACTCAAGATTGGTTTTTGAATAATAAATAAAACGTAGTGGAATATATTTAAGAAACTTAAATTTAGTATTAGAATTATGTTATGTTGTAAAAATAAACTTAAAAAGCCGACAAACACATAGTGCTTAGCTGGACCATGTTTAGTGAATAAATATGTACTCCTGATACAATAAAAAAAAACTACTACTAGACTAAGAAGGTTAGGTAATGTTTTAAGTTGATCACTTTTTATTTTATTTTATGGCACACATGACTATGAGGGACATAACATTCATGTTCAGTCAACTTATGTGTAAACTATTAGGCACTCTGGTGGCACAGAACGTTACCAGGATACACCATAGGAGGTTGTGTACACGTCATACTCGTAATGAGATGATGTGATGATTGTGATTATGAAATTGTGGTGCCGGTGTGAGTCTTAAACCTAACTTAAGCCTAACTAATCAAACTCTGCTGACTGTTGGGATCATTCGCCTTAAAAGGGAAAAAAATACCCAAGGTACCATCTGGAAATCAAATCCCGGGACCCTTAGGCTCGTAGCCAGGTGCACTGACCACTGCACCATGAGGCTAGTTAGTTGATCACGTGATAAAGCCTCTTAAGAGTTTTTACGCGAGCCGAAACTTGTTAGTTTTCCTACACATAATTATGGTGAATTTCAAAACAAATAACACTCGTAACCTGAAAAATCCATCATTAACAAATAACTTTAAGAATATAGTTGACTAAGTCTCGATTCAAGGCCCAATTATTGCCTAAAATTTTACAATTTTCCTGGGTAGAACCCCTTAACCACCTTATTAACTGGGGAATATTCCATACCCCGCCTTCCCCCACCCTCCGGTGTTTTCAACATTGCCACGCTAATTACCATCCTGTGTAGACACGCCTCAAAACATCAAACTCAATCCTTGTTGTCACCTGGTCATGTTTCTAATTTCAAAATACCTTGGGTTTGGAAATTCACGGTCCAGCCCCCCTCTCCCCTCTCTATCCCAAAATATATTTCTTGTGATGCCCCTGGTGACGGCGTCAACCTCTTGAAGTGTGCAAACATCACGTGAAGGAAGTCAAAAGTCATCGGTGAGGTTTTTGATGTCATGTTTATTAAAAAGTAATGACTCTCACTGCCCTGATAAAACATTATATAAGAATGAGCACGGAATTATATATTCGAACAGTCCAGGTCAGGAGGTTCAATCACTAGTCAAGGCAGTGATCAGAAAACCTTGGATGATAGTAATCAGTCACATCAATGGGAAGATACATGTGACTAGCCCGTGGCTAAAAAAAGAGTCAGATGCTTGTTAGAACACACAGCAATGTGAGATGTAAAAATTTAATATTTTAGATTTTTTTGGAAAACAAAATTTCAACCATTTTAATGGGTTCCAATAAAAATATAACAGGGATTACATATTTTTCTCCCACCCACATAAAGACTACAGCGGTTGGTGGTTGAGTGTGTCACTAACATCGAGTCTGCCATAGGCCAGACATGTTAATACTTCAATATTAAAAAAAAAAAATACTGATGAATTTTCTGCGGTAGATAAAAATTCATTTTATTAATATAGGTTTATGACTATCCACCATTTATATATTTTTTTGTTTCTGTTTCCAAAACATGAACACACATAAATGATTTATTATACTAGGCGGCTTTTTTGTTTTACATAAATTCAATTACTTTGTTCTTTATTTTTGTGAAACACTATCTAAGACACAGTGGTTGATAGAATCTAATCTATAGAACCCCAAGTTGAACAGTTGAATTCATCCAGTGACAATGCAAAAGATTGGAAGTTCAAACTTAAGATAGTGTTTAGATATTATAAAGTAAATATTCTAATTACAACAGCTTGTCAGAAGTAAAAACACTACTTTATTTTTTTTTGTATCACAAATAAATGCTAACAGCTCATCTTATGGCCGATTAGCATTGTAATTAGGTATACAGCTGCGCTCAAAGCAGAAATTGCACCTTAGTGCATTTTTTTTTTTGCATTCTTATCTTTATACCACAGGTAATTTGCGATCAGTTTGACAGTTTTTTTAAATTTTGTAGTGTTAAAAAAATATCTTAAAATGGTTTAATTTGTTTTAACCAATGTGTTTTCTTTAAGAAAAATACAAAAACTCACATTACAAATTACAATGCGATGTTTGGAGTTGGTTTACCTACTTAAGTTAGGTGATATCCATGTAGTGAGATGGGCTTTTAAGACACCTCGTTCGAGCTGTATTACCTACTTAAGTTAAGTGATATACATGGCATGAGACGGGCTTTTAAGATGCCTGGTTATAGCTATGTGTGTTATATGTGGGGTGAGACAAACTCTTAATAAAATATGACGAATCTAATTTTTTCTACTTTTTTATTTCTTTATCTAATGATCAGTATTCCTAGCTACTGATATAAGGTCTTGGTTTCGATTCCCGGTGGTACCATAGGTGTTTTTCCTGAAGCAGAATTGTGGTAATGTAACCGCACCTGTGTGGTGCCCCAACCTCACATACATATCAGCTACTGCCAGTAAGACAGGACTGACTTACCAACAAACTCTAGTGGCACCAAGGGGTAAGGTGTCAGACTTCTGTGCTGGCGGCCGGGGTTCAATCCTCGGTCCCGGCACAGATTTATCTGATTTCCAAACCCTTCCTACACCTCTGACAAGACATCTTGTGAATGTGTGGAATGCCAGGCCGCCACCGTGGTTCGGATTGCACGTTAAACTGTAGGTCCTTCATTTCATCTCACAATCACCCTACCATTACACATTAGCGTAAGTGCGTATAACCCGAACGGGTAGTAAGACGCGGTGCTAATAATAATAATAATCTAGTGGCACCAGTTTGGTGGTGGGTGAGGTTTAGGTGGGGAAAACTTTTGTATTATTTTACCTGCAATGTATACATATGAATTGTGATTCACCCAATAAGATTGATTAGTTTGATTGTAATAATGGAGGTAAAGACTTAACACATATGTTTGATGATATTAATTTTTTTATATATTGCATAAATGGAAAAAGTTAAAAAAATATACAAACACATAAGAAGGGAAAGTTGATGGTAGCAGTGAGAATTAAAAATTAACTCTAGAAATCTTTTCTCTATTCAAAATTGTTTCAATGGAATGAAAGAAATAAACAAAAAATTGGTAAATAAATGTAATTTGTTCATAAAGATAAGAATACACAGTATACAGTGGTACAGTTAACGCTCGATTATCCATGGTAATGGAGGGGACGAGTGCCGCGGATAACCCAAAATCGTGGATAATCCGCATATTTAGTAAAACAAGAGATCATAGCACATTCAATTCAAACTAGTACTTACCTATCGCGATTGCGTTTATAAACACATCATTATATTTCACCCACTAAGACAAAAAAATAAAAAAAAAAAAAAATTAAAGCAATATACAGTATGCTCCAAAAAGACACATAACTTAAAAACGTCTGTATTAGTCTTCTTCTTAGTTGCAGCTGCTTCTTTTTCCCTTATCCCGCTATGTATTTTCCGTAACATATTATCAGATATGAGCGTGTCATCTTCTTGTTCCAGATAATTAGGCCAGTACAACCCCGAGAGGTTTTCCACCCCGCATAAACTTTTTGCCTCTCTGCCTATCATCTCTTCCCTAGGGATTTAATGAGTATGTAGGTATTCACCATCAATGTACAGCGGCCTTTTTTTCAAAAACATATCCCCAGCTGTTGGCAATGCCAC
Source organism: Timema monikensis (assembly GCA_902151445.1). Taxonomy (NCBI): domain Eukaryota; kingdom Metazoa; phylum Arthropoda; class Insecta; order Phasmatodea; family Timematidae; genus Timema; species Timema monikensis. The sequence goes on along the minus strand of CABFVZ010000545.1, from coordinate 376,096 downwards.
GGTTAAGCCGTGAAGTGGATAATACGCTCGCAGATAGTCAGGAATTTACTGTATTTGCTAAAATAGCTAAAAACATCAAATTAATATAATTTAAACCTAAGAGAATATTGAAAAACTCTTGTAAATATGTCTTAATGAAGTAATGTCGACATTAATGGTATGAAGCGCGTCCGTAAAGTAAGGTCTGTTGAGAAATGACCGCCAAAATAGAATTGTAAGCGGTTTTACCGACAAGACTTGGATTTGATATACGAATGTTGAAACATAACAACAATCGATGCGGTGGCGTCATTCAACATACCCAAAGGCAAAAAAATTCAAAAATATGAGGCTGATTTAAGATTAATGAAGAAATACATCTCCTGTCACTTCACAACCCTTGTTAAAGATGTAATATGACATGTTTGAATAAATGTGCTTAATTCTTCAGTTACTTTTCCTCTGTCCAAAGACCTACTATTTTAATCTTTCAATTAAATGTCCCAAATTAACTAATATTCCAGGTGAATGGCAGCTTTGAAATTTGACTGCATTAACGTTAGTGAATTTGTAAATTAGTGTTATATTCTGACACCCAAAAAGGTGGAAGGAAAGATCAATTCTTGGAAACCCATTAGCAAATGACTCCTGCTCACATGTCGCAATGGGAAACTATGTTCCAAATATTTCTTTTCCTTCTGTCCACTGCTCGGTTTTAACGAGACCACGAATTTTCGAGACTCTACTTTAATGGCCATTTATTGAAATTAAAGTAAATCTGTGGAAAAAAAAAAAGCTCATAAAATCAATGATGAATAAAATATAAACCTGATTCAGTGGTCACATAGTCTAAGGCGTCACTCTTGCAATATACCAGAAGACTGCCGCTGACACGGAGATTGGGGGGCCAAATCCCGGTCAGGTGTAATAAAAGTGGTTATCACAAAATAGTTTTACATTCTATCTCCAGGCAAACACAGGTGCACATTCTCTAAATTCATCATTACTCACCTCTAACTCATTAGCATAATTATTACATACAAGTATTAATTCAGGGTGCTAAGAAAACCCAGAGGACAGAAGAAAGAAAGAAGATGTCACCTATGTAGATTTAATTCTTTCCACACTTTTCCTCTTTCCCTAGGTGAGCTTTCTTCATTAAATTTGCATTTATTAGTTTAGGAATGAAGTTATCCAGGAAAGAGTAGGGGCAAAGGGAGTACATGAGATAGTAGAGGAAGCAAGACTAACTAACTAATTAAGGATGGAAAAGGCGTATAACCCGAACGGGTAGTAAGACGCGGTGCTAAATAATAATAATAAAAAAAGGATGGAAAAAAGGTATGATGCCAAAGAAAATGTTGAAAATGAAGCATGTCGGAAAAAAAGACTGCAAGGCAGGCCAACAAAGAGATGTAAGGAGCAGATAACAGAAAGTGTTCAAGTGAGAGGAGAAAAATGGAAGTAATTAAAGGAGGAAAGAGTGGTGGAAGAATAGAGGAAGATGGAGGCATTTTATTTAACTGAACCACCCACCGGCTTGAACCAGTTGATGATGACGAGTTTCTTTTTTCTTTATTTTTATCAATTTCCATTACTTACTTTAAAATTATGAATACAATAAAGACAACTAATTTTTAAATTATTTAATAACAATTCCTGTAATATGCACTGCTGTAAATACACATTTAAAGTCATATGCTTAGTTTATACTCTGATATTTCAGACTCTATGTACAATTATATCAATTCCAATTATGTAATAACCGATTATTGTATTTAGAGAGACAGATTTTGTGATTAACTCTAAATATATTGTATACATCTACTTCTGCATTACATGAAGACTAAATGATTAAAAATTCTATCGGATATGGCTTGGTAATGCCACAATCACGATCAACTTTACATTAACATAATAATAAAGCTCACTTAACGTTAAGAGACAGTATGTGATCGGCATTCACCTAGCACAAAGGTAAGGTAACATAACTTGGGAAAAAACATAACCAATAGATTTGGACGGTTTGAAAATAAAATGTTCGCAAAAATATAACTCGGAGAGTTAAGGCGGTTTAAATTCCAAGTACTTTTGGTAAAACTTACTGGGGATATAAAATAAGGTGTAAGAAGAAGCCAAGACAACTTTGTGTTTATGAGAGTGAATTATTTCAAAGGAAGTGTCTGTACACTATAAACAAACAAATGAGAAACTTAATAACAGTGTTGATGTTACTCGTAAAATGATCATCTATCAGGGTCACGTGGAACACTTAATGTAGTGTACTGTTATATTTCTACCTTGGATAACTCATTCGATGAGTTAACTCAAGGAAATTTGAGAAATATGTTCAAAACAAACTCATTACGAAGACAATATCAATTGATTATTTGTAGATTATTGAATCTTGTCATGTTAGTTTAAAAAAAATATGGATTGATTTTAATAAGACATTAAATTATATTTCTAAGTAATTACATTTTTTAAATATATATATAGACCTTTGAAAACAAGAGCCATTGCACCAGAAAAGAAGATGGGGTTTGCCATAACACTGATATGTTTTGTTGCCTAACAGTGTATTATTGTTTCTTGTTATGGTGTGAATGAAGTTTGTGAGGAACATGTGAGCTGTCACGAGGGAAAATCAAATTAAGACTTAAGTTATACGGGCAAGAGTGGGGTGGGGTTTGACATGAGAGACCAAGAATCAGATGGGAGGAGCAGATAGCAGAAAGTGTTCAAGTGGGAGGAGAAGAATGGAAGTAATTAAAGGAGGAAGAATGGTGGAAGGATAAAGGAAGATGGAGGCATTTTACGAAAGTGACCCAGTCACATGGTGGAAACAGTTGTTGATGACGATAATTTGGTGTCCGACACATACTGTATGTATGCTATTAAGACATATGTATTTAAATAAACAAAATACATGATTTTATCATTTGTTGCGCAAAAAATTATTTAAAAAGTTAGCTAGCTATGGTGGATCTATAATGTTTGCAAAGAACACAATCTGAAGACCCTTTCTCAAATAATGGATCTTTACATTGTATACAAGAGCTATAAAAAATCACATTATTAAATTATTAGTTTGTACTTAAGAGTACTGTAGTCACTTTATCAACATCACTTAATTGTTGAGCTACTCCCGTTCAGGCCGAGTAAGATTTTCAATGAGCGTCCGTCTTACAGAAATCTTCGTAGGTCTTTTCATCCATTAGTTTTTCTAGTTCAGAAGCATCTGCAAGCTCTAGTTTGAATAACCAACCTATAATGAAACAAAAAGAGGGCGTGAACAACTTACTTTGTGTTCAAATGTTCACTGAGAAACTAGAGCAGAACAGGAGTGTGATGTGACAAGATATGTCTGCCTGGTGCGAGTAGATTTAGTTTCAGCTTTGTCCGCCCTGTACCACAACAATTTTCTTGAGTGAAAGCCAAATAACATTCATAATCAACTGACACCCTTACAAACTGTCGCAATAGTAAAAAAAAAAATCTCTTTTGGCTCTATAGATTGCCGTCATTGTGGAATCTTATGACATTTTGCTATTTTTTACTAGTGTATTTTCCTAAGGTTTTTTTTTAAAAATGAGACATATAATATATATTTTTTTGTTTTAATCCAATCTAATTTATCATGTCAATATTTCATTATTTGTATAATATCTTCAATATTGAGATTTTAACAGTTAATTTAGTAAAAGAAAAAATGTCAAAACATTGAAATGAGAAATATTTGTTTAATTCTGAGACCTCTATTTATCCCCCCGGGGCCTCCACAGCTCTAAATCTGGTCCTGACTCTCACCGTTCAGTACCATGTACCATGCAACTAGATACAGGTCTCCATCTATGTTGAGTGTATTGAACCAGTTTTAAACAACACAAGTGTGTGTCGATTTATGTTGATTTGTCAATTCGACATAAAGTGAAAAAAAAAAGTCTATCCACTCAAAAACAAAACCTGTCAGCTCTAATATAATTTGTAAGTCATCCTGGGTCATACAGAATTCTGTAATTGTGTGAAATACCACGTCACTCATCAGATTCTGTTCTCTATGGCAACCATGTAAATGAAACTTATTTATAAATATTGAGATGGTAGATTTAAGATTATAACTAGATAGGCATAATATTATATTAAAGCTATATTGCCGAGATCTTGCATTGAAAGCAATTAAATGGTATGGATTAAAGTGAAGCTTGAACAGGAAATTCTTTCTCAACCTGTATCATATCTTCTATTAAAGTTGGATGGAAGAGAACGATTGACATAGGGAACTGGGCGATACAACTTTGGATGTGAGGTCGAGGGTAAAAATATTCCAAGGTATGTTTTTATCATTGGGCTTTAAATTCATAGGGTCTTGTTTAAATAATTTATGTGGTGAAAAATATATTTAATCATAATGTTGAAAACATACAATTATGTGTAGTTAAAATACATATAGCGCAGATAGTATAGGAATTAAAAAATAATAACACTTGAATAATGCAAATTAAGATCCGTTAGATCAGTCCTGAACACAAATGTGAGGTAAAACTGACGGTGCACATGTGCCAACATTGACCAAGATCACTCAGTAGAGCTATTACTATTCTATTCCTTCACTGGTTGAAATACTCCGCGGCAGTGAGATGCAGTTACAATTTTGCTTATTTTTCTTCTACAAACACTCACATGCCTTATACCCTTTCCCCCTCCCTTTCATACACCATGCCATTTGAATGATTTAGAAGAAAGTTTGAATTTTATTCTAGTAGATCCTCGTAGTGTGGACGGACCCACAGCCATGCTTGACAAATACGAAGCTCAAACAAAGATGGTGCCAACATTATAAAATATATTAGGTTTATGATTTAAAAGATATGTGTAAACATAGAATAAGGTTATATTTTGCTTAAAGTGAGCAAGCAATGCTTTCATTGCTTACACGGACTGGCCGTGTATGATGTACACCATATAGTTTGTCATATTAAATATATTTTTTAGCCCCGCATCTTACTACCTGTTCAGGTTATACGCCTATGTAATAATTAGCTAATAAGTTAAGGGTGAGGAAGGTTGAATTTAGAGGAAGTGTACCCACATTTGTGTAGAAAGAGAGAGAGAGAGAGAGAAACCATTTAAAGAAAACCACCCTCATTACACCTGACTGGAATCAAACCCAGATTTCCCCTATGTCAGCAGTTTAGCCTATTGCGAGAGTGACACCTTAGACGATGCTGCCTCCGAAGCAGGTGTTAAGATATTAATGAGTTAGGGCCGTATGTAAGAACTTGACTAATTGGATGTTTTGTCGACACTAGTGTGGGTTAGCTTGCATCATCATAGGTTTAAAAGATGGTGCTCAGGACTATAGTTCACTACAAGTTCTTGCATGCCGCCCTTGGTTTTCAAATGGTTTATTATAACTTTATAAAATCGTTTTGTTCAAGTATGATTCCTTTTCAACTTTCATAATTCCTATTATTTATTTTTATCACTGTGAATAGGAATACATCTTTTAAAAGTAGGAATTATTACGTTCTTTATGTGGTACTATCACTAACACATTTTTTCAAACAAATGTTGCAATGCATGTGCCATACCTTTATCGTAACATGATTGGTTGATAAGCCCTGGACTTTCTTCCACGGCGCTGTTCTTCTCAACCACTTTACCAGAGACGGGGCTGAAAAGTTCACTGGCGGCCTTTACGCTTTCAAGAGCACCACATTCATCTGGACAAGGGGAAATAACAGAATACAGGTGTTATTTTAGTTGAAGGATATCATCCATACTGCCCTGAGAAAGAACGTTACTCCACTTCCTTTATTTGGAGTCTAACTTTCATAAGAAGACCTTTATATGTCAGATAAGCAACTAGATCAAGTTTCATGTATCCATAGGTCATGTCATGTGATCTGCAGCTGTCACTTTTGATAGGTACATAGATTAATACTTATAAAATAACAATAATTTTATAGTAAAATGTTATCAATGCTGACCACAGAAAAAATATGCATTTTCTGAAAGGTTCCTCCTAAGAAAATTGGTTTGAAAGAATTTTTTTTTTCCAATGGAACAAATAACCTTATGGAAATGCGTGTTTTGTGTGTGGACCTCACCTGTTTGTGTGTATGTGTGTGTGTATGTGTGTATATATATATATATATACACACACACACACACACACACACAGATACAATAGTTTTACACATATTTGTTGGCAGATAAGACACGAATAAAGTCGTGTCTGGTGCTCCAAGAGTAGCATAAAAAATACTGAACTTTAGGTGGGCTACACTCATTATATTGGTCTAATAAACTCTTGGTTAAAATAAAGTTTTAAAAGAATAGTCATAGAAGTTACCCAGATGATCCAAAGATTTATGTATAAAAATGATAAAAAATTAATTAAATTTGTTTTATGAGAATACAATAGAGGAGAGAGTAGCCTAATAGGGGCTCATATAAATAATACATTATAGTTGACCTCGGTGGTTTTGGGGTAAAGTGCTCGCCTCTGGACCTGATGTTTGTGGGATCAAACCCAGCCGGTGTCAACGGAATTTTCTTGAGCGATAAAAATCCGTAACACAGCTTCCATCAGAGGGGTCGGTCCTGTATTGATTGTGGCATGTAAAAGAACTCTGGAAGATATGTGAAAATATCTTTCCTGGCAAAATTGGTAGGCCCATTCTTTCTCGCTTATAGAAATTATTCTCGTGTGCTGATATAATAAGTTGGTTCAGAAATAATAATAATGATAATAACAACAACAACAACAATAACAATATTTCATTTTCTCATACATAAGTTGTAGTCTTTAGTGCCAATCAGTGAATCCAACACAGAAATGAAATGTGAGGGTGCATTTTTTTTAAATAATCAACTAAAGAAAATGGTAAATTATGATGTAGGGGGAAACATTAAAAAATTGAATTTTTTTGCCACATGGGTTTTTGTCAGCTGGGCTTCCATTGGCAGTGGTGGATATGTAACCATATTCTGAGGTTGGGGCACCATGTAGGGGCGGTTACTTTGTCCTGGTGAGACATTGTGATGATTATGTGACGCAATTAGAAGCCTTAAATCTATAACTTAGTTAAATGGAGTATGGCAATCATAGGAAAAATTTCCCTTAGGTAAAAATACCTATGGTACCTTCAGGAAATGAACCTAGGACCTATAGATTAGTAGCCAGGAGTGCTGACCACTAGACCAAGTGGCCGGCCAAAAAGTGGACTCAATCAAGGTCTGATCTAACCCCCTCTAATCTTGCAGGTTTAATATACCTTAAGTGTGTTTTTTTTCCTCCAGATATTTGTGTAAGGTTCAACTGGTACCATTTACTGGATTCATCAGAAATCTATCACTAACAAATTATAAACTTAGAAAATAATGCATATTATATTTTTAAATAGAAAATAAAAATCGGTAACTGTACCAGTACCAAAAGTATTGCAAGAATTAAAGGGTTTAAAAGCATGAATATGCAATGAGTCATATATAGATTTTAAAAAAGAGTAAGATTTACCTTGACTTCCAATAATTGTTCCTACATCTGGTAGCTGTGCAAAAACAACATCACCCAGTGCATCCTGCAACATACCATTATTATAACTATACCAGTGACCATTACAAGTAAAATGTTGGTACCAATCAAAGAGACCGAAAGAACAATGATTTATAATGAAAACTCTGATAAATTGTTATTAGCTGGAGTATAGCCTACTGTTGCACACAGGCTACACAAATAAGATAGCCAGTCGGACCTTAAATATTAAGTCTAGCAAACATCAAAATAAGAGAAAAATTTTAGCTTGACTTTTTGTTTATTTTTTTATTCAGCCCAATGTCTTGATAACGGTTTGGTTGTACGCATATATACTAAATATGGTAATGAGTTAGGAATGAGGAAGATTACATTTAGATAAAGTAAATTGCATGGAGGGAGAGTGGAAAACCATTTTGAAAAACCACCCTCAATACACCTGACTGGTATTCGAATTCCTTTCTCCCTGTCATCGAAAGTCTAGTCTATTGCGATAGTGATGCCTTAGACGTCACAACCACTGATGCAGATAACTTTCTGTTTGAATGAATTATTTTTATATGTATTTAAGGTTCTTGGTTTTTTGAGTGTAGGGCCTATTTGTTCCCAATTTGGTGGCGACAATCTTTGAGAGTTTAGCTGTCCATCGCCTGTAGCCCATCTTGATAATTTTTAACCATGCCTTGAGATCTAAAAACAACAATAGACCTAGGTATTTTTAAAATTAATTTTGCACTGAATCTCACTTCCCTTTTGAGTACCTAATACGGTACATATAATAACTAAGCTTATGTTGTAAAGGAAAAGGTCAAATTTTGAAAGACTGTATCCACATTTGCAAGCAGGGAGAGTGGGAAACCTTTTAGGAAAAATCACCCTAGGTCACAGATAAGTAAGAAACAGACTCTCAAACTTAGTGGTTTCGTTGCTCTCCTTTTGCCAGCTTGAGTCTTTCAACACAGGGCTTTGCTAGTGTCACTGCTGGATGATGACAGGACTAACCACAGTAATCCTATTGTTGAAGGACTCAAGCTGCCAAAAGGAGCGCAACCATTTTAACCTGGAGGTTGAATGTCTGGTATATTATTTGTCTGTGACCTAGGTACACTTGAGCAGGATTCAAACTTCAATCTCCCTGTGTTTGGCAATTCAGCCCATTACGGAAGTGACGCCTTAGACCATGCAATAATAGAAGTGGGTCAAAAAGATGATTAGAATTCACCTTCCAGCTACAATTTAAAAATACAAAAGCCTATTACTTTATTAAATGCCATAATAAGCTCGCTTTACTGTGCCAACTGAAAATTTCACTGCTCTGATATTTAATTTGGCGAGTTGACAGTCTTACTCTCTAAGCAACGCTTATTCACAATGGAATCAAATCGCTTTGGTAGCTTTGACTTGAGTATGAGTTTGTGGGGCCCTGAATGGGGTCACTGACCGAGTCTTGACAAGCTGTCATGAGACTGTGAGTGGGGTTGGAGGCTTACTCACCTGCGCGTAGTGAGTGATACCAATGGTCCCAACATTACCTTCCAATTTGACCCATTCATGTTTGTCAGAATATTTGAAAGCTGAAAAAATAAATTATACTTCAGAACAAATCTGTAATGGTCTGCTTATTATGATTTGATTTTGTATGGTAATTTACCTATTTATATAGTACCTAATAACTTAGGCCTACTTATGTTTTTTATAATAAACTTTAAGGGGGCCATTTTTATCAAGCAAACTGAAATCGGCAGTTTACAAGACTGTAGGCTATACTTAAAAGAGTTTAGAGTTAAATTATTGAGGATAATGATTTTATAAGTACCCAAAATAGAATCTAGACACAATGGTTTTAGTATTCGGGAATTTGTGTAATTTGTTCCTTTCATCAGACACGTTCATTAGAATAAAAATTAAAATAACAAAGTGAGTAATGCCAGCTCAAGAAAAATACAATTTAAATACTACATAATATTATCTGGCAACCACAATCTGGAAAAGTTAGTATAAAAAACTTACCCCTTAAGCATTTTGTTGTCCCGGTAGATCGTATATTTTTTAAAGTTGTGCAATGAACTCTCCCACTTTGTTGCTGTAGAGATTTTAGGAATTGAAATGAGATCCCAGTCACTTGCCTTGTTATAGCAACCATTCGATAGCATAAAACCATTGTAAAGAAGATTTAATTCCTAAAATATGGAAATTACGAGTCAACTTAGGTTATGTGCCGTCCATTCCATTTACTGAAATAAATACTAATTTGATAAAATTAAATCGTTGTTTTATCATGTTAATATATATATGTATATTTAAATACTTTCGTTATAAATAAGAATACAATTATATTTGATAAAATACTACTTTGCTTAAAGTCTGAAGGTATTTTATTTTGCGCATTCCTCCATGTTGTTAAGTACTTTGGCTTGTACAAAGCGGGCTATTTCAAATTTGGAATTAAGGACAAACCTGTTTGAACACCACCTTCTATTTACGTCTTAACATTTAATAAAGTGTTAAGTTAATAGAACAGTAATTACTTAAAAATATCTTATTTCTTCTAGACTAATTAATAGCTTAAGGAACTTACCTCGATAGTTGTGGCTATCTTACCACACAATTTGTGGCTATCACTTTGGGACTAGGTCAAAGTTCAGATCAAAGATCTGGAATAAATTTGATAACTCTTCAACAGTTGCGCAGTTTAAAAACGTTAATTTATACAAATTATCCTCTTCAATAAAATGTTACTACAAAAAAAGTAACTCTTGCAAAACAAAACTTTGATACATTTTAAATTATTAACATTTTCTAAAGTAAGTTCTGTTTCTCACAATACAATAGTTTGTAATGATTGTTTATTTTACATTATTAAATTAAGTTTTTAGTTATTGAATGCATCCACAACATGTATTTTTATTTAATATCACTTGCAGAATTTGGTGTGAGCTTGTGTGGTCGAGTCTGACTCACAAGGGCAAAGTCCAATCTTCAACTAGATAGTCTGAGGGGGTTCTTTACTAAACGTGATTTTCTGTCCTTGCTTGTCCATTGGCTTTGAGCCATAGTAGTTTCTTTTTAAGTCTCTTATAGACATGTGATCTAAATGAAGAATGAGATGGTGCCCCTTTGCCTATTTTTATGGTGGCATAGCTCATATTTGAATGGTGGAGAATTTTAAGTAAAATTTTGTGCAGCGTAAAAATTGGACACATATAAAATGTAGTTAAGATACATTTATTTATAGACTGAAACAACTGAACCTTTGAAATAAAATTTAGTATTTTATTTAAAAAAATACATGTAGGCCTAGCATATATATATTTTTTGGCCCCACGTCTTAATACCTGTTAAGACTATCTGCTAATGTGTTAAGGACGAGGAAAGTTGAATTTAGAGTAAGTGTATATGCACTGGAGTGAAGGGAGAGTGAAATTCCATTTTGGAAAAACCCACCTTCAGGTACAGCTCAGTGGGATTTGAACCACGAGCTCCCTGTTGTCAGTAGTCTTACAATTGTGATACCTTAAACCACTGTTCCATAAACCATGTATCGCGGCACCAAATTAGGTGTATCGTGTGGCTAGAGCCCATTGTGCCACATATCACTGTTCCATAAGAACACAGATAAGTTTATACAAGCGGCAGCTGTGCATCACCCACATTTCTTACTATTATTATTATTAGTACCGCGTCTTACTACTCGTTCGGGTTATGCGCACTTACGCTAATGTGTAATGGTAGGGTAATTATGATGATGAAATGAAGGACCTACAGTTTAACGTGGAATCCGAACCACGGTGGAGGCCTGGCATTCCCCACATTCACAAGTTGTGGTTAATACTTACTATTATTTTAATATATCTGACAAAATCAAAATCTTTCATGCGAAGCTAGAGTTATGGTTTACCCAAAATACTAATGGTTTAAAACTAAATGTTTGCAAATGTTAAAGAAGCAGGCACAAAGGAAGAACTTCAACCTTTAATCTGGGAGCATTTGAAGTTACTTCACAAAGATTCAGTTTACACATTTCTTATTCTGATTCACCGTACAACCGTTGGACTGGGTGTGTAATACGTTTTCTGCTGCTGCGGTGTGTATCCAAAACAAAAGTGTGCCGAAATTTTTTTAAGTTTCGTCAGGTGAACCGTTAACGTAAAAATGTTTTTGGAACACTGCCTAAGATCAGTGATTCTTAACCTTTTATTACTCATCGCACCCTAAATATCCTAAAATATTTTTGCTGCCCCCTAGTTTTTACTAACATATTAATCACTAAGATTTATTCTATAATAGTGGCTTTATTTACTGACTTTAGTAACAAACAAATAAAAAAACAGAGATTAACTTACCTAAATATATTTAATGGGACCTCAGCTGTTGAACTCTTTCCACTAATTGGTCTCTTCTTGTTTAAATTATATTACCTAATGCTATTCACATGCAGGAGTTGATTTCACTGTTTCATTTTAATATCCATCAATGTGGAAAAACCCTTTTCACATAGATAAGTAGAAACAAAGGACAGCAAATTTTGAATGGCGATGGTAATCACTTATGGATTATTTGTACTATCCGTGATTTCTATTATACATGCGTGTCCCCCCCC
>CABFVZ010000545.1:333420-363957 GCA_902151445.1 Timema monikensis | reverse complement strand
ATGGGAAATCGAGAGTATACTGTACTTACATGCTTATGATAGTCAAATTCTTTCTTCCAAAATGTAAAATTTAAGATAATTGACTTCAGTAACAAGCAAATAACATTTTTAATTACTTTTTCGAGGGCCTCCCCAAAAAACCTTTTAACCTTTTGCAGCCTCCCGGTTAAGAATTGCTGCCTTATATCATGTGGCCACAGAAGTGGGTAGCACCATTGTTATTAACAATATACTTTAAGGGGTAAGAATAAGGAAGGTAGTTTCAAAGAAGTGCATTTACATTTGCATCAAAAGGGGATTAGAATACTCTAGTCTCGTGTGTAAAATCTTCCTCGGTTTATCTTCCCCGAAATTTGAGCTCTGATCTCCTAGCAAGACCAAGTCATTTGATGATGTGACCACCGAGTGGATTTAGTTGATTTTATGGGGCTCAACCTGAATTAGTGGTGACAGGAAGGTTGGGATTCAAATCCCTGTCGAGGTGTTTTTTTCCTAACCAACCTTCCCAAAATGCATTTACTCTAAAATTATGTTTTATTCACCCTTACCATATTAGCATAATTAAATTACATATTGCCCAGGCAGATAGTAAGACACAATAAGAGGAAAACATTTAGTGAAACCAACACACAGAAAAGCAGGTATGACACAAAGAATCAAAATATAAATCATACCAGATGGTATGCTTAATTTTAAGATGGGGATGTAGGGAGGGCGGTCAATTTGAAGTTTTTACATTAAAACATGTTTTTGGTTAAAATAAATAAATTGCTTTGGTAGAAACATAGTTTAAATTTCTTCACATGGTGATATCAACAGTTGTTGAATATCTGTCAAGGGTGTCCTGAAATTTAGTGACAACTTTTTCTCTTCATTTAAAAAGTCTGTCATCTAATACTGTTATGCTAATGACAGATCAAAAAAGTTGATATCACTGTGTAGAGAAGATTAAACTATTTTTCTATTGGAGAAATACTTTATTTATTTTATCCCAAAAAATTGTGTTGCTATAAAAACTGCAGAAAGCACAAACCTTTTTTTTTCGGGTTTCCTACATTTCCATCCTAATGATTCGTGGCCGTAAAAATATTTATCAAGGTCATTTGGGTAAACCGAATGGTTTGTATAAACAAAAACCAAAGTACACTATTCTTTTTTGCAAACACGTATTAGTTTATCCATGCTTATATTACAAATGTTATTAAGTCCCTATTTGGTGTTAAAATAATATTTAGTAGCTTGTTATAAGTATGATATATTATAATGTCATATTTGATAAGATATTTTCAATAGGTTCTTAATATATCAAACTTTCCTTTGTTGTAAGAAATGTTTTGGAGATGCAAAAGTAATTTTGGGTGGGGAAGTTGAAGTAAAGGGGATTTGTACTTTTGACATCACCACCACCTGTATTTGTATGCAAAATGCATGTTTACAGAAGAAAATCTCAGTATGACTTTCCTTATAATTATACTGTAACAACTATGAATAATGTAAGATTTTCCACAAAACAAATAATTTGATTTTTGCCTATTTTTTTACGTTTTCCAAGCATATTTGACTGTGCATACAAATCCGGGCTCTAATCATGAGCTGTTTCCGGTCTGTGGCTGGGTTTGTTTAGTAAAATGTCTACATATTCCTTTGTCCTTTAACCACTCTTCCTCTCCCCTACTGCTATCGTTTCCTCCAGTCTCTCTCCTATATATATCTCATTAATCTTCTTGGGAGTCCTCTCCCCTTCCATTCTCATTCCATGTCCATACCAACTCATCCTAGCTTACTCTACTATTTTATGTACTCCCTGTAACCCAATTCTAAACCTTACATCTTCATTTCTAATCCTATCCATTCTGTTAGCTAGCATATTCTTCAAAAAATCCATTATTACAGCCTCCAATTTCTGTTTCTCTTTTATCTAAAGTTCAAGTTTCTTCTGCATACATTACTATGGGTTTGAAGTATGCTCTATAGAGCACTTTTCTTTTCCATAGTAGGTGTTTTACACACCTGTAGAAAACCTCCCCCTACTTTTGACGTATGAAGCTTTAAGCACCCCTTGAGAACAAACAATGTCGATCAACTTACTGACAATAAATTCTGATACAAAACACTTTTGTCCAGTCCTCCTCATTACACCATATCCCTATCTTGCACTAGTTCTATCCAGTCCACCTCATTACCCCCTATCTGTATCAGGTCCATTCTAATGTTATCCTCCCATCTGTGTCCGAGTCTTCCCAATGGGTTTACCAGCCAATACCTTGAACACTGTTCTAGATTATTCCATTCATGCTACATGTCAGACTATTATTTTAACAATGTCTTGAGATGAGTACAGTATATGTAACTCATCAATATGTAACCTCCTCCACTACCCAGTAGACTCGTTACAAAAAAGTAATTTAACTTAATTTAAAAATTAAGGCTTTGACCATTTAAAGAGGAAAATAAAAAGGCATACAACATTTTAAAAATACATTTATCATAACAACAATACAATGTTTCTTTACACAAATTTTTTTCACTAATTCAACTTACTTGACAAGAAATACATTATATTGCATATAATGCTGCATCAATGAATATTATTGGTTCTTACACTTTATAACAGTACTAAAATGTTTAATAATGAACAGATATGAAAGGATTTAAAGAAACACTTCTTTTCAAATGATATTCTGACAGATTGTGTAAATATATAAATAAGACACCCAGTCAGGGATTTGAACCATGGTCTTATAGCTTTAGGAGTGAGCTATGTCAGTGTGTCATTTAACTAAGTACAGTAAGGCCCCAAGCATATTAAACCCTAATAAAATATTTACACTATCATTTATAAAGTGCACAATAGGCACAATAAAAAGAAATAATGCTGAAGAAAATGTTGTAAATGAAGTATGTGAAAAAAAGACCAAAGGGGAGGCCAAGAAAGAGATTGGAGGAGTAGATAACAGAAAGTGTTCAAATGAGAGGAGAAGAATGGAAGAAATTAAAAAAGGATGAGTGGTGGAAGAATAGAGTAAGATGGGGAGGCATTTTACTAAAATTACCCGGGTACAGGCTGGAAACAGTTGTTGATGATGATGATAATAGGCTGGGCCTAAAAAGATACAAAAGTAGTAAAATGAAAATGATTGAAAACATTTGTTAGTGCCCATCATTACTGCAAACAGACTGAATTACCCACATAAAAATGCTGGTCTAAGCCATTCACTGCTCATTGCATGCTGAAAAACAACAGAAGAGTGAGACAAGTGCTGAACATAGTGTACATGTATATAATTGAAAACCAGTCTTAGCAGAACGCTGTAATACCACTTGCTACACGAGTGCACTGTATTACAGCAATTTCTTTGAAATCATCATCAACCGTTTCCAGCCTGTGGACGAGTTAGTTTAGTAAAATGCCTCCCTCTTCCTCCCACCATTCTTCTCCTCTCACTTGAACACTTTCGGTTATCTGTTCCTCCCAACTCTTTCTTGGCCTCTCTTGCAGTCTTTTTCCTACATACTTCATTTTCGACATTTTCTTTGGCATCCTCATTACATGCCCATACTTTGAACTATGATGTTTTATGTCTTAGCTCAGTGTTCCACAAAATTACATCTACGGTACACTTAACAAGAACAATTTATTTGCAGCACACTGCGGCAGCGGAAAATGGAATGTCACATCCACTTCAACGATTATAAGATAAGTCAGAATTAGAAAAGTAAAACATAATTTTTTTTTCCTTCCTAAAATAACTTCAAATGTTCCAAGACTAAAGTTTTAAGTTCCATAGTGCTCACTTCCATAACATTTGGAAACATCTCATTCAAGTCTTTGGTATTTATTTAAGGTCTCTTGCGTGCACTTTCTAAACCAACTGATTATATCAGGACACGAGAAATTCTATAAGCATGTGGGAAAAGTTTTATGGAGTGATTGTGTAAATATATTTCGGGTGTCATTTTTATAAATTTACACAAAATGAAAGAAGCCTTAATAAAAAGAAGATACATTTTTTTTACAAATATGAATACTATAATAAACTAGATGAACAGTTATTGGTCAGTGAAAAACATCATATTCTATTAAACTGGCCATGCTGTAAAAGGCAATCATCACAAAAACTATAAAGTTACAGGAAAGAACAGTAAAATAAAAACTAGAACATAATATGACTTGCTAAAGGAATAGAGGAACACCGCTCTAACTTTACACTGCTACCAATGCACAAATAACAACAAAGTTTAGACTTTACAATGATGTCACTAGACAAGAAACACAGTTCACATGGTTTCCGATGCATTAAACAGTAGTTTCACACTATCCTTAGCATTTTTTTTCTTTTGCAAAAGTGTGTGTGTGCATATGTGTATGTGAAGAAGGGGAATGTAGTTTATATATAGCTCAAATTTACTATTTAAATACAAATGGAATTAATGTTATGACAAGAAACATTTTGGGGTAGTTTTTACCATTTTTTAAACTGCATATTTACAGCAAAAATAGTAATAACTCTACTTTTATTATATGATAAATTTATTTATTTGGACTTGCAAGAATCATTTTTTCTTTTTTTACTTTATCCATATTCTAAATTGGGTACAGCATTAATGTTTTTGTGATGACTGCTGAGGTAATTAACGGTAGGGGTCTTGTCGAACAAAATGTTATATTAAACAAAAACTTTTTTTTTTGCAGCTTATTAAGGAAATATTTAACGGTAATGCATCAGAACTGTATTAGTTATATACCTTGTTCGACTAACTGATTGCTTAACTGATTGCTGAGCTAAGCAATACACTTTCAATGCTTCGTAAAAATAACCCAGCATTCTAAGAAGTCTTTCAAAACATGATTTATTCATGATACCTCCTCTACACATTTGTCGAATGTACCCGAGGGCGAAGGTATAGACCATGCACTCATATTTGCTCGGAGTCATTCATTAACGCTCGACAAGTACTGCGGGCCTGTGTGTCGGTTTTTGGCCCAAGACAAAGGACCCGAGCGAGCGCACCCTTTAATGAAACTAAAATTAATTCGAATGAAGCCAATTGTGTGGACAGATAGCATTCATCTTCACTAGACGCTTGCATTCGGCCGAACATTCGGTGAAACATTCGGACAAATGCGTAGAGGCAAGAGAGCATAAGTTGTGACTGTCAATCCAGGTAATCTAGATTAAACATTAGGCGCTAACAAGATATTGGTCCAAAGTGTGGTTTTCTGTATTCTTCACCAAACAAATACTGAGACACTTTTTAATATTTTCATAAATTTGTACTTTTATAAGGTAAAATTATTCCAGTCATCTCAATTCTGCCATGAAGAGCACAAGAAAAACACTCCACGATTTGTCGTCTTGTTCTAGATGAATTACCCAAGGGTGTGATACAAACTTTGTATTGTTATAAGCATGAATTATCTAGAATGTAGGTACCATGACATTAAAAAAAAGTTAAACGGTTGTTTATATCAAATTAAAATGGGAAAGTTTTTATTTTTTTATCAAATTATTTGGCAAATAAATAATTCGCCTTCATTCAAAGTTTACTAAATGAGTGACTCTAAAAATTAGTTATTTAATTCAGAAATTTGATTTGTTTCAGTTAGTAATAAAGGTGTGTGTGTAGCTTTGAAACAAATAGCAGCTTCGACTTTGCTTCAAAAGATATTTCTGCTTGGACAATTCACCAATAAAAATATTCACAGCTAAGATACTCAGTTTTCTGTTATTGCAATACTGAACGGTTATCATCATCATAAAAGATTTCCAGCCTGTGGCCAGGTCCGTTTAGTAAAATGCCTCCATCGCCCTCTGTCCTCCCATCATTCTTCTTTTAATTCCTTCCCCTCTCCTCCTCTCACTTGTACACATGCTGCTATCTGTTTCTCACATCTCTAAACTGTTATATACATTAAAAACCATTATGCATGTGTAAAAATCTCAAGTAATTGAAATGTAAGTTGTGATAGTAATTTAATTTATCAAAATCAAACTAAATATTATAAACAATTAATCAAAAGAGTTTTCCAAACTTTGATTAGGCTTTTAGAATATTTGATATATTTGATTAGAGTTGGCTTCGAAATGAAAAAGTGGAATTCGTACACTCCTACTTGTAATGTTTAAACTTTTAACTAAAACAACTTTTATTTTTATTTTCCAAATTTATTGTCTTTGAATATAATCAATCTATGTGTTTCAGATTATTCCTTTGGGGGAGAAAAAAGCGATTTTTGTCTATGTTGGATACAAAAGATTCCACAGAAAATAAAAATTATACCCAAAGACACAAGTCAGACACTATACCTATAGAAAGACAACTGAGATCCAAATATGTTCTGATTACTTTATTTTAAAGATGTTAAAACTCTAGTTTTTATAGATCCCAATTTTTCAACAGTTACCATTTCAATCCTTTTCCAACATCATTTAAAAAATATGTTATCTATTTATATACCATAATGGGGTCGAGAGGGTGAAAAAACCTAAGAATTGTACCTAGTAAACAAAATGTCCATGTATGATTTCTAAAAGTTTACCAGAAAGCAGAGGTCATGTTGAGTAGGTGAGACAGCAAATTAACTAACTATACTTGGAATTAAAAAAATACCTGTTCATCAATATTTCTGATTAGTTTAAATGCCAGAAATTTACTGGAATTTGAGAGTTAAGAATCAAGGTATCGAAAAACATGATACTATGATCAATTTTAGGAGTGTGCGAAGTCTACTTTTATAATTCAAAACAAGCTAGAATAGAATTTACAAAATATTTTCAAAACTGAATCAAAACTCAAATATCTTAGTCATCACAATTGTTTTATTCTTGAAAAATTATTATATTTATTGCACAATTGTTTAATATTTCAATCTAGCCTGATAACTCAAGATGTTATCAGAATATGTATTTCTATTAATTTTGGTAGTAAGATGCAAGGCTAAAAGTAATTTAACTAAGGTTTGGCAATAAACATATGTATTGTATATTACAATTCAGAATAGCAATAATCACCCACATATTGAATATTTTAGCTGTATCTATATTTTTATTTAGCAAAGTCAAAGTTTCACATACTCCTAATAGATACCAGTAAGAATGTTGGGTATTGAGATTGACATATTTACTTTGTTCCCTATAAAACACAAATTTAACACAGTAATGTGACCTACATAAATACAGCATAATGTTCTAGGTGGATCTGATGACCACAAAGTTCGTTTTTATGCATGTAACAAAGCACCTTCCTGACATTAAAATTAAACACATTGATACAAATAAAATACAAGTCAAAAGTACTAAAATCCCATCTTATGTCTTAAATTCAATTTTTTTTATAGAACACACCACATTTCTTAAAGAGTTGAAAGAAAAAAATAACAAAATGCACAAATCATTCATAGCAATTTTATTTATTGAAGAATGTTTTTTTATAAGTGTGATTGGCATCAATGTGGGATATCTAGGGATGAGCCTTTCGAATCTCTGAATCTAGAAATCTTTAATCAAGGATCTTAAAAAAATGTCTGATCTGAAAATCGAAAGATATTTTCCTTCTTTCTAAATTTTGAAACTGATTATTTATTTTTAGAGATTCTTTTTGGTTTGGCCCAAAATAATTACTAAGCAAAACATTACTCCCTGACCATTATCACCTACTGAGGAAAAAATAAAAACTGATAAGGGAGGTGGGGAGGAAAAAATACAAATGTGGGAAACTTAACTTCTAATACTTGTCATGTTATTAGGATTCTAGATTCAAGAGATTTGTATTTAAAATGAAGTCTTGTATTCAAGACAGTGGAGATAAGCCATATGTTAATGATAACGCATATTTTCTAGGCGTGATGGGTTCTTTAAAGACTCATAGACATAAAGGTTAACTACAAATTCACTTTTGTTCACATTGCTTTACTACTTTAGTATAATGGATCGTTTTGTTTCTATGTTCATCCCAGAAACTAAGTGTGCCATAAGATTTATGAAAGTGCAATACATTCAATATAGATACTCATTTTGCATTTTATGGTGAGAAGTATCTGACCCTGATCTCTACCAGGTGAGTGTGCAATGCTTCAAAACTTCAACTTGGCTTCGACAATTATGAAACTTTGTCAAACATGGGTCATTAAAATACTAAATTCATATTCATATGAAAATAATTTGTGATGATTAAATTGTAAGTTGTGAATTATCAGAATAAGATGAAATGCTATACATAATTGTGCAATGAAATATTTTCAAATTCAGTATTTTTTCAAGCATAATACCAAAAACAAATAATATTCGAACAACAATTTGGGTTCAAGAATATTTCATAAATTTTAATCGAGTTCAATTTGAATTCAAAAAGTGGACTTCAGGACTTAAAAGCCCTCTAAACGATAAACGATAGATCAATTTTCAAAGGAAGAGCCTTTCTTAACTAACAATCATAAAAGTTACTAGATCTACTTTTATTTATTCATATGTCAAATCATGTTATCTGCAGCTGTCCCTTTTGATAGATATTATCAATACCTATAAAATAACACTAATCATATAGCAAAATATAAGACAAGTGACTTTGTATTCTTGGACGAAAAAGGATATTTTAGATTTGTGTAACTTGGGATGTAATTAAAAATACATAAATGCAAGCTTACCAAGCCAGGTGATCTGATCAATAAAATAATAGTTGATCTGGTTATTAAAATAATAGTTAAGTCAATGAAAGCTAATTGGTAGAGTGAATCAAATGTCGAAGGGGAAATAGGAAAAACTAAATCGGCAGTGAGATCGAAATGGCCGTTTCTTTCTAAGTTAGCACCTGAGTTTTGGGAGCATGAAGTCTGTTGAGCCCTTGATTTCCTCAGCCCCTCTCCATCCCCCCCACCCCCTCAAAGAGACTGACTAGGTCATAAAAGTAAAGTAATGTAAACAAACAGTAAGCTCGTTGATCCTTTGTTTCAATATTCACTTTCCCCCACTCAAGAGTAAACCCGCTTAGAGACCAATGGTGTAAGAACGGCCGTTGGGGTTGTGGATGGGTCCAGGGACGGGTTGACTCACAGCCCATTCGTACCAGACGTTCTTCTTGGTGGAGAGGCGCCAAAAGTGGACCGCCAAATTGTCTCCCTCAAGGAGGTGGATGGGTTCCTGAGGGAACAACAGGCAATATTCAACTATGTAGCATTACAAGAAATCACATTTCAATCTTACTGGGTACCAGCAAGTCGACTGGCGCTATGTGCTAGTGTTGCAACTTTTACTGGGTACCAAACAGTTGCATCTCGTTATATGCTGGTGTTTCATCTTTTACTTCCTTGCTATGGCTTGAAACACATTTTCAAAATCAGTTTTGAGACATTTCATGGAAATAAAATACAGAGCCATGGCACATTGTGTCAGAAATGACTGGTTGGAACACAAAAGACACAATCATGACTGGCACATAACACCAGTAGAATGGTTTAGTGCCCAGCGAAAGACACAGCCCTGGCACATAACACCAGTTAACTGGTTGGTACCCAGTAAAAGACTCAACCCTAGCCCCTAACGCCAGTAGACTGGTTGGTAGCCAGCAAAGACGCAACCCTAGCCCATAACACCAGCCGGCTGGTTGGTACCCAGTAAAAGACACAACCCTAGCCGGTTGGTACCCAGTAAAATACACAACCTTAACCCCTTACGCCAGCCGGCTGAATGGTACCCAGTGAAAGATGCAAGAGTGGCACATAGCGCCAGTCAACTAGGGGGTATGCACGCACCTTCATGGGGAAGAATATAGGAAACCAGCTGAACATCCCCCGAGTGTGAGTCTCAGGCAGAATACTGAGCGTAATGCAGAGGCTAGCGTTCTGATACAGAACAGTGTCAAAGTAGCCCGAGAAGCCATGAAGGACGCTCTTCTGGCACACCTTGAAGTTGAGGCACTTGTAGCGTGAGTTATCAATGATCGGAGCTGAAAACATGAACACTCTTATAAGGCCTTTTGACATGTTTCATGTTGAATCAAGCTAACTCACTTACATTAGTCAAACTTGCGCTCAAGTATGTCTAAAGCGCCACTCTTGCAATAGACCAGATTGCCGATGACAGGGAAATAGAGATTCAAATCCAGGTTGGGTGTACCTTGGGCCATTTTTATGGCTGTGTGAGTCAGGGAGTCGAACAGAAATTTTTATTGGTTCTTGTTCTCTAAACAAACATTTTAAAGGTTCTGGTTCCGGTTAGAGCACAATACAGGTTCCGGTTCTTTCAATTCCTAATATTGTTCTGGTTCTAGTTCTTTAATATATTTTTTTTTTTTTTAGCACAGCGTCTTTCTATCCATTCGGGCTAAGTTAATGTACTAATTTCGATAATGATTTTTAAATGAATGAGGAAGGTTATATTTTTATATTAAGAGGAAGTGTATCCACATTTGTATAAAAGGAGAATGGAAAACCACTTTGGAAATAACACTCTGGATCAAAAGTATTGCTAGATTTTAAGACAATATTCTAACTTACCTTAATAACAATAGTGCATCCTTCTAATTTGCATCTTAATCTGTCACTGCCAATCTCATAGTAAAAAAACTTCCGAACTGGGGTTTCTTTAACGCGCCCCATCAATAATAACAACAAAAATAATCACCTCTGCAATGTGTACACGCAACACATTCAATAAACTACTTCCTAATTTAAACTTGAGTGAAAGCATTTGAAGTTATCATTTTGCCACCCTCCATCTTCCTTTTCCCTTTAATACAAGATGTTCAAGGAAGTACTAAGTACTATAGACTTAAGGCTGCTTGGCCAAAAGAGATCATTTCTTAATTTCAGTATTTCAAATTCTAAGGAATGTGGTATCTGCTGTCTATCAAAGCAAAATGTATCTTCTTAAACTTCTATCTTAAACATTAAAGTGAGAAAACAGTGACAGCCATGACATTCCTCAGGAATGTAAACTCATAAGTGCGTATTGCTCAGTGTTCATTAACTCTCTTCTTATCACCTTAGAAGAGGTTTCAAACAAAGTAGTAAACTAAAATATATCAAGCCACTGAGAAAGGGGAAAAAACAACATTTTAAAATCAAGTTAAGGAAAGAAAAAAAATAATTGTACAACTTATCAAGATTATACACAAACTGGGAACCTTTCAGAACCTTTATGAACCTAAAATTATTTAACAATTCCAATTCCAGTTCGACTCCCCGGTGCGAGTAGGCTTTTTCCCTTCAAGCCAATTTTGTATAAAAACTTTTAAAGTTTTATGAGTTTGAGAAATACAAAGCAGTTTTTGTACTAAAAAAATTACAAGATTTAAAAAAAAATATATCCATGGATAAGACATAATTTTTAGAAACTTTTTTTTTGCGAAAAAAATTATGATCCCACATTTCAGATTTTAAAATAAATTCAATAAGTTTGTATAAGTTGTATACTTTTAATTAAGAAAAAAGGAACTAATGATAAACTCCATCTTAGAATTGAAAAAAAAAAATTAAATTCAGAATTTTCATGATAAAATTGAAAATGTTGAGTACATAATTCTTTTTGTTTTTGTAAAAATATTAGTCGAGTATGAACACTTACTAAAACTAGACTCTTAACATGTGCACCCCTGGCCATTTCCTCATTCTCCCTCTAGACAAATGCAGGCACTTCCTCTAAATTCAACCTTCCTGATCCCTAGCACATTGTAACACAGGCCTGCAATGAAAAAAATGTTTGAAAACTAATCACTGATTCTTATAGATTTTTGGGCGCTGATTACAGTAAAGATAGTAAAAAAAATCTCAACACGTACCATTTTTGCATAAACTCAAGTTTTCACTTTCAATATCCACCAATTGACTGTATTAAGCTTTTAAGAAAACATTCTCATTCAATTTTTTTAGACCATTTTATTTTTAACATTCATTTGATCAAGGTTTATTCTTAGAATAGAGAGGGTTCAAAGGGAAGGGTTGATGGGTTATTTGGTGACAATAAATGGTAGTGCCCCGAGTTATCAAGAAAATTCCATAAACATCTTTGTTTATTTAGTTTGGTAATAAATAAAATGATAGAATATTAGGAAAATGGTATAGCACAAATAAAAGTAAAAACACTAACAACTATTTACACACACATATCAATATTTCAATGCTATTATAGCATCTTCCTCGTGCTCAATGCACTTTATTTCATACTTAAGTTTGTAAGACAGTGAGATAAAATGGTGACTCTCTTCCTTTTTGGTTTCCCCTCTTTAAATTCAGACAAGGAGGTAAAGTGATGACTCACCTAATTTTAGTTTTCCCTCTCCACATTCTTTCATTTAATTTCTTTGACTGTCTGTTCAGTTTAAATTTTTCAGATGTTTACTTTTTCCCAAAGTGGTTAAGTTTTATTTGTGGTTTTAATCTCATTTTAAATGTACTTAATTGCTGTAAAAGGTTGTATTAATTCACCTGGCAGTTTTTGTTGTGTTTATGGAGACTTTTTAATGAAGAAACGGCCAAAAAACATTACAGACTGTTATAAGAGTGTACCATACATATTTCTATGTGAAAGTTGGTGACCAGGATCAGTCGTGGGTCCCATATAAAGTGTGTTATATTTGTGTAGAACTCGGATAGGGGTCGAAAGGCACCAAAAAAAAAAAATCCTTCCACTTTGGGGTACCATTGATCTGGAGGAAACCCTGAAATTACAGCTGGAGGGAATCCTGAAATCACAGTGATGACTGATACTTTTGTGTGTGTAACGTGCAGGGGTTCAACCTAAAGAATAAGAAATTAATGTCCTATCCGAACCTCTCTTCAGCTATACGCCCTGTACCTCATGGTCCAGGAATACCCATGCTTACACCTCCAAAAAAGCTAGAGGAATTTCTCAATGACATTGATAATAAAGAGCAGGAGTCTGATGAGGACTTTAAACATGTTTCAGGCAGCCGCGAACCCCAACTTTTTTCTCGAATTGAGTTCAACGATTGAGTCAGAGACTTGGGTCTTCCTAAGGATTCTTCAGAACTGTTAAGCTTTAGGCTAAAGGAAAATAACTTATTGGCTCCTGGTACTTCTTTCTCATGGTTCAGAAACAGAGAAAAATATTCTATTTCATACATTTTTAAGATGATGACCTGGCTTACTGTTGCAATGTTCCTAGACTGATGACAAGGTTTGACATACAGTATGATGGGAACAAGTGGAGGGTCTTTACTGACTCGTTACAAAAAAAAAATCCTCAAAACAGTGCTTCTCCATAGTGACAATAAATGTGCTACAGTACCAGTAGGACAGTTTGTGTACCTGAAAGAATGCTACGAGAATATAGCCCACCAAAGTGAAATACAAGAATCATGGATGGAAAATATGCAGTGATTTAAAAGTTATTTCCATGATTCTTGGACAGCAGGGAGGATACACTAAGTACCCCTGTTTCTTGTGTGAATCGGATAGCCGGGATAAGAGGCAACACTGGATTAAAATGGAGTGTCTTATTGGCTCCTGGTACTTCTTTCTCATGGTTCAGAAACAGAGAAAAATATTCTATTTCATACATTTTTAAGATGATGACCTGGCTTACTGTTGCAATGTTCCTAGACTGATGACAAGGTTTGACATACAGTATGATGGGAACAAGTGGAGGGTCTTTACTGACTCGTTACAAAAAAAAAATCCTCAAAACAGTGCTTCTCCATAGTGACAATAAATGTGCTACAGTACCAGTAGGACAGTTTGTGTACCTGAAAGAATGCTACGAGAATATAGCCCACCAAAGTGAAATACAAGAATCATGGATGGAAAATATGCAGTGATTTAAAAGTTATTTCCATGATTCTTGGACAGCAGGGAGGATACACTAAGTACCCCTGTTTCTTGTGTGAATCGGATAGCCGGGATAAGAGGCAACACTGGATTAAAATGGAGTGGCATCGTAGGGATGTTTTAAAGCCTGAAAGCTAAAAAGTAGTATGGGAATCTTTGGTTGATCCAAGAAAAGTTCTCCTGCCTCCACTTCATGATGAAGAAATTTGTAAAGTCTCTGTCAAAAGAAGGAGAGTTTTTTAAATAGTTGTGGGACAAGTTTTTGGGCATGTCACAAGTAAAACTGAAAGAAGATGTTTTTTGTTGGTCCAGACATTTGGAAACCTCTGAAAGACGAAGTCTTTGAAACAAAAATTAATATTTTGGAGAAAGAGACCTGGAAAGCTTTCAAAGAAGTTAAAGCAAGATTTCTTGGAAATAAAAAGTATTCCAACTTCAAGTGTATTGTGGCAAACATGCTCATGAAATTCAAGGACTTGGGTTGTTCGATAATCTTGAAGGTACACTTCCATAATTCCCATTTACTATCATCCCGAAAATCTTTGTGTTGTGAGTGAAGAGTAAGAAGAAAGATTCCATCAAGACATTAAGGAGATGGAACACAGATACCAGGGTAGATGGAACGTAAACATAATGGTGGACTACCGTTGGCTGCTACACAGAGAAGAACCGAAAGTTGTATACAATGGAATAAGTTTGAAAAGGAA
This sequence comes from Timema monikensis, assembly GCA_902151445.1. Classification (NCBI taxonomy): domain Eukaryota; kingdom Metazoa; phylum Arthropoda; class Insecta; order Phasmatodea; family Timematidae; genus Timema; species Timema monikensis. The sequence goes on along the minus strand of CABFVZ010000545.1, from coordinate 349,467 downwards.
ATTTGAGGGGGAAAGAAAAAGGCAGTATAAGCACTTATAAATCTCAATAAGCGTTGAGAATGGTTTTACATCAATAATTTTGTAAATAAAACTATTATTTAATTTTTTAAATATTAGTAAGTTTTAACCAGTAGATGTGTTAATAAGCTTATTTACAAAATTTTCATATCCACTTTGTGAAAAATACTTGCATGCTAGAGAAAAATTGAGGCTATATTTGAAATCAGCACACCAAAAAGTATAAGAATAACTCATTACATTGTAGATCTATATAAGGAAAACCTCTTTTCGCGTCATGAGGTAATTGTATTATATTTGGAAGGTACAGGAACGGTGAATAGAAACATATAAAAGGAACTAGCACAATATGCCCAACATGACTTTCACAATGAAAATAAGAATACAGTTTATGCTTAACATTGCTGCCATTGGACAAAGAGGTAATTGTTGTCTGTGTTTGTCCTTTATGTTATACCTTTTTACATGTCCCTATCTGTGTGTTCTATCATTCTTTACAATTTTACATTTTCTCCCTTTTGTGTTTTTTTTGTTTCCTCTTTTAGGAAGTTGCGTTGCACATTTCACACTCCTCCCTGATGAGTTCTGATAGAATTAAACTTAGGTCGGGGGATTGGGCAGTGACGATGATTTTCTTTAGAGGCAACCATTACCTCTTTGTCCAATGTCAGCAATGTAAAAGTGTGAACTGTGTTCTTCTTTTCATTGTAAAAGCCATATTATGTTCGTCCCTTTTATATGTTTCTATCCAACTTTCTCATTACATTGTAGACAATTTTAAATAACCCAAATTTTGCAGGCCTGTGTAATTAATACACATGCGTATAACCTGAACGAGTAAAAATATGCGGTGCTAAGAAAAAAATCAATTAATACTTGATTATTTTAATTAATTAGCATCATGAACAGTTGACAAACCCTTGTTGGGTCTATTTGTAACCAGGGAGTTGAACCGGAACCAATATTAAGTTTTTTTAAGGAGCCAGAACCGGAACCCAAAAAGTAAATTGTTAAGGAATCATTGCTGGAATTAATATATATTTTTAGGTTAATAAAGGCATTCGACACCTTAGATCAGTCGGTAGTGTGTCTGCCTACTAGGCTAAGGGTCCTGGATTAGATTCCTGGCATGGCCGAAAAATTGATCATTGGTGAAATGTGGGTTTACCCTTTCACAGTGATAAATTAACGGCCGGGAACTGGATGTTGTGTCTGTTCTAGTCTTAAGTTAGATTATAAGGCATATGAAGCTATAACAAGTCTAGCAAGCCGGTAGTGGAAAATATATGGCTTGAATACAAAAATGATCCAGGCGACAGATCGGAAACCGTTATGGACATAAGTAAGGTTAATAAAGGTTCTTATTGGTTGTTATGTTTTATAAACAAATATAATTGCATTTTATCCCCTTCTTTCTGAAACTTAATTTTAAATGAGGGCCAGTTTGCTTGGACAGGTAAAGAAGGGAGTCTAAAAATGTTAATCTTTTCACTCTATCTTCAAATATCAAGTGAAAAGTCGTACAAAGTTTGTGTTCATTGTATGTAGTTCAAAAGGGCTTTTATAGTTTTATTAATAATCTATTATTTGAATTATTTGATATATGGGGTAAAATAAATATTACCCAGTACAGAATCTTTTTAATGACATGGAGAGTGAGTGACAAATCAAGGATATTATAAAAATAATTCTTAAGGTAAATTACATAAAGTTTATAGGTATATTGTAACCCTGCAAATTCATTTATTATTTTAGTGTGTCTACAAATTAAGGACTTCCATAAAGTGCTAACATATTACATTTATTTTCAAAAGTTATAGAATAAAATTTAATGGCGTCAGCCTGCAATCAAGCCATACCGAACAAGCAGGTTCCATATGTCATTGGAGATAGTGCCAACTTCTGAAGTTAGAGGGTGTCATGTGTTTTCCACAACGATCGGTTGTTAACCTGTTTTCTAGACCAGAGCCGCTACTTCTTTATTCAAGTAGCTCCTCATTTATCCTCCCATGGTTGAGTTTGACTCTGTTACAGACCCACTGCTTCACAAAAAATTCTGGAAGCGTTGATGATCGGACCTGGGACCTCTAGCCACAAACTTGATCACTAGACTACAAAGGCTGTCTTTTTATTATTTTTTAAAGTTCTGGCAGACAAAAATAAGATAAAATAATCTGCTCAGATGGAACCCTGAATTTTAAGTAAATTTTTCAACCATCGAGCTCCTGAATTATTTGTATTTTTTATATAAATAACTCGTATTGTAGCATATTTTGTTTTGTTTACAAATATTTTAATGGAACTAAATCTAGTAGATATTGAAATTTAAATAGAGAAACCAGAACTTAATTAACAACCGAAAAGAAATTTTTATTTTTCTAGAACCAGAAACAGAATCTTTAAAATTGTGAATGAAGAAACTGGAACAAGAACCAGAAACAATAAGTATTTCGGTTCGACTCCCTGTTTGGAACATAGGTCTATCCAACATATCTTTAAACATCACCTCTCCTCTCTCCAACTGTACTTTAGCCTCCTACCTCCCCCCCCCTTCCCGCTTCAATAAGCAACTTTTTTTTTGTATCATATTCTCATCCATTCTCCTCACATGGCTCAAATCATAAATTATTGTTTGCAATAAGAAAATCTAAACCAATTTAACTATATTTTAAAACAAAATATTTTAATTGTGATTGAAATATAGCCTTTTAAATTATATTTAATACCTAAATTTACATAGTAATGCAAAGTATAATATATTAACCAACATTAAACGTTTTACTAAAAGATTCAAACTTCAATTCGGATACATCACATTTTATTCGATTTGAGTTCACCTTGAAGTGAAAATGTGGACGTCATACATCCTTAACTCCTATAGTACTTATCAATGATTTCATTTCCTACCTTACTTACCTTTGTTGGGGTGGTTGAATGTGAAGAGTGATTGTGGCGAGGACAGCTGGAACTTGTTGTTAAGGTAGACCACGTACGGGGTCTCGTACTGATGGATGGGCGGCTTGTTACTGTCCTTGCACTGCCGCACTTCGTTGTAGAGCTTGGAAGATTGGATAGGGCAGAGATACGAAGTATAGCTCATTGGAATGCTAATACCATCCTCTGGAAATTGATAAGGGGAAAATAAGCCAGATTAATAAACATTTCTTTCCGCATGATAAAAGAAAGTAATGGTAAGACGCAATCATAACTTTAGTACTCATTATATACTCTGATTTTGGTAGGAAGAATCCAATCCACAAAGATGGCATCTTCCTTTCTCCTGTCTTCTATAGTAGAAGTAGTCACACACACAGTCAAACACAAATAGGATAATATTCTGGCATTGTTCCCTTTATCAATCACAAAGAAGAAAGAAGAGCGTACAAATAACACAAACACTGGATGACTCCATTTTGAATTTAAAGAAAAACTGTTAGAAACACATTGTGCCAACGGTTTTTGGGAGTAAAGATAAATTTCTTGGCTATTGTTAGTATTTATATAGACCTATTTAAAAAAAGTCTGACAAGGGTTCCACCACAATCATCATGGATAGTATTGACTACATCACAGAGGTACTAAGTCAGCTGTTCGACCACTCCATCTATAGACCACTCACATAAGACACAACTGAAGATCACAACGTGCGGATTGAAGAGTTCCTACAACATCAAGGTCCCCGACAGAATCTCACCACTAACTCAATTCAACTTCTCTTTCCTCAAAAACCTCAAACTCCCACACTGTATCTCCTCCCTAAAATCCACAAATAATACCTCAGCCTGGCCGTCCGATTGTATCTGGTTAAGACTCTGAGAGAATTTCATCTCTGGTTGATTCACACCTACAACCCTTTGTAAAACAACTTCCCTCATTCATACAGGATACAAAACACTGTAAAACAACTTCGCTCATTCATACAGGATACAAAACACTTCTTAGACAAAAGTCACAAAATTAAAAATCTTCCACCAAACTGTTTTCTGATCACTATTGATGTCAGAGCACTCTACACTAACGTCCCTCATGTGCATGGAATGTCAGCGATGGAGCATTTCATAGAGCGCAGACCTCCTGGGTCCAAACCTACCACTTATTTCCTGGTGGAACTGGCTAGGATGATCTTTCAATTTAACAACTTTCGTTTTCTAGACAAACACTACCTACAGATAAAGGGCACAGCTATGGGTACACGCATGGCTCCTTCATATGTAAATCTTTACATGGAACTACTAGAAGAACACTTTATACATTCTCAGTCCATCAAACCCTATCTAGGGCTTCGCTACATCGACATTTTTATGATCTGGCCTCACTCCAAAGAATCCTTGCACATATTTCTAGATAATCTCAACAATTGCAGCCCCTTAAACTTCACCCACAATAAATCACATCATAGTCTTACCTTCCTTGATGTGAATCTGTTCCTTGAAAACAACCAAATTCGCATCACTATATACAATCACCAACAATATTTCCACTACCATAGCAGCCATCCTTTATACACAAAAAGGTATCTACCATTCAGTCTTGCCACCCGAGCCGAACGGATATGTTAATAACCTGATGATTTAACGGAATATTGTAAACAACTCTCCACAGCTTTCCAAGCCAGAGGTTACCCCAAGACTTTAATAGAAACCAACTCTCCAGAGCACTCTCCAGGGATGACTACGACCCTCCAAAAGAAGTTGAGGACATCCCTCTTACAACTAAATACCATCCTGGTCTACAACGTATCAACACCATCCTTAAAAGTGGTTACAAATTCTTAACCAGTTTCACCCAGAGCCAAAACCTTCTTAGTTCATCCCCAAGAGTAACTTTCAAACGGCCACCCAATCTCCACAATATTCTAGACCATCCCACACTTCCTGACCTCAAGAGAATCCGAGAAGAAAAACCGACTACCAAAGGTGCATACCCCTGCGGTAGCACCCGTTGCAGCACATGTGGAATCCACCTACCAACTACGTCCTTCAACAGCAAAGTAACCAAATTGGAATAGAAAATCCCTGGTTATTACAAATGCAAAACCAATAACTTGATATATCAACTACAGTGCAAATCATGTGATGCAGAATATATAGGCCTCACTACAGGTTCTCTCAGACAGCGAACGAACAATCATCGTTTTGACACAAACCACAAAGATCCGGACAAGCCTGTACCCATCCATGCTGGTACCCACAACCAGGACTTTCAAACCTACTACACCACCAAAATATTAAGAGCGTTTCCCAAACAGTGCAACAGTTCTCAACTTAGACAGTGGGAACTGGCCCACCAATGGATTACCACCAGGCCTCAACATAAAATAGTTTATTTCTATAAGATTATCATTTTTTAAATTATCATTATTTTTAATAGTTTTCTATAAATACTAACCATAGCCAAGGAATTTATCTTTACTCCCAAAAATAGTTGGCACAATGTGTTTCTAACAGTTTTTCTTTAAATTCAAAATGAAGTAATCCAGTGTTTGTGTTATGTGTACTCTCTTCTTTGTGGTTGATAAAGGCAACTATGCCAAAATATTATTCTATTTGTGTTAAAATGTGTGTGTGACTACTACTACTACTACTACTACTACTACTACTACTACTACTACTATAGAAGACAAAAGAAAGGAAGAAGATGTCAACTTTGTGCATTGGATTCTTCCCACAATTTTCCTCTTTCCCTAGGTGGGCTTTCTTCATTAAGTTTACTCTTAGTAGTTTATATTTTCCTTTTTCTTTTGTTTTATTAATTTTCTTTATTATAAAATTATTTAGCCATTGGGCCAACTCATTTTTAAACAATGGCAGGAAATTGACATTAAAACATATTTCTTTTAAAAAATTAACTTTTTATGCATACATAAGAATTTAATAGAAATAACAATTCTTGATAGAAGCTAATCTTCAATCAATAAATAATTTAACAATATATAGCTACAAAACTTTTTTTTAAATCTCAAATCAATGGAGAAGAAATATTTAAATCCATGACAAAAATAAAAATGACATGTTCCTCCCTCACCTTTGAGGAACTTTTGCGCCCCATCAAGGCACTCTGGAGACAATTCATTGTCCCCAAAGGACCCCAACAGCTCAGACACCAAGATGTCCGCCTTCTCCGGTGGCTTAAACTCCCGCATGTCACACGATACCACAGTTACTTTATCTTTCCATAGCTCTGCCTGCTGGGCTTGCAAACTGTAAAAAATGGCGGAAGCTTCATTCAAATTGTGGTAGAATAAAAAAATATATTAGTAAAGACACTGTCACAACTTTTTGTATCATCGTTTCCAGCCTGCAGCCGGGTTCATTAAGTAAAATGCCTTCATCTTCCACTAACCCTCCACATTTCTTCCTCCTTTAAATTCTTCCATTCTTCTCCTCTCACTTGCACAATTTCTGTTATCTGCCCCTCCCATCCTTTTCTTGGTCTCTCGTGCAGTCTTTTTCCTACATACTTCAACTCCATCATTCTCTTTGGTATTCTCTCCTTTTCCATCCTCATTACATGTCCATACCATCTCAGCCTTACATTCTCTACCATCTCATATACTTCTTGTGCCCCCACTCTTTCCAGGATAACTTCATTCCTAATCCTCTTTCTCCTTGAGAGAGATAACATGCTCCTCACAAAATTCATTCGCATGAGCTACACTTTTTTAGTCTCACTTACATTCAATGTCCATGTTTCTGCTGCATATAAGACTACGGGTACAAAGTACGCTCTATACAACACTTCCTTACACTTAGAGGGCACTTTTCTTCTACATATATAAAGTAGGTCTCTTATAAAACTATAGAAAAAAAATACCCCCGCTGCTCTCTTTTTATTATAACCTATTCCCAACCTTCGCCTTAGTGACGCTTCCTAGATATTTTACATTAGGTACTTTTTTTCTAAGCACTACTAGGCCTTATCCCCTACCTTGCCATTACCATCACTTCACACTTTGCCATACAAATTTTTTTAAACCCCGTTTCATTTCCTCATTCCATTCCTATAGCTGTTCCCATACTTTCTCTTCTTTCTTACTCCATTTGCACAGCCCTATCTCTATTTTTATGTATTTATGATGTTGCTAGTGTTTTATTATTTATAGTAGGTTTAATAATGTTTTAGCTTTAACAAGTATTACCATATTATTTTAAAAATCAATATATATTTTCAATTCAAAACTATTCTGAAGCATCATTTTTATAACTTCCTGTTCCCGTCCCGATCAAGACAGTTTCACTCATTTCTCGTCCAACCCTGAATTTAACCAAATGTTAACATCCAAAAGTGTATTGGGATACACACAAGTTCTTAATGTACTTATGGCACCCATTTTAAGCCCAATGATGTTGAAGCCAACAAAAATGTTATGTATGGTGATCAAAAAGTAAGAGAGCTTAGCTAAGCTAATCAAAGCTGACATGCCTCTAGTAAGGATGTACTATGAGAATAAGGGCTGTATGCAAGAACTTCACTAAGTGAATACTATGGGGATACTAGCGTGGGTTTGCTTGCGTCATCATAGGTTAAAAGGTAGAGCAATAGTGCGCTCAGGACAACACTGTTGGTCCCCTAAGCATTCACTAACATTCTTACATACCGGCCTAATAGCTATGTAATTATTTAGTTTTCCGTTTCATGGCCAAATAATGACTAAAATCGTGAAAATTCCCAATTTATCATGTTTTGGTGCTTTCAGAATCATATATATTCTTTTTTTGCGCTGCGTCCTACTACCTGTTCATGTTATATGCATGTGTACTAATTACGCAAATGGGCTAAGGATGAAGAAGGTTGAATTTTAGAGGAAGTATATCCACATGTGTGTAGAGGGAGAGAGGAAAACCATTTAGTATAAACACCCCTCAGTACACATGAGCAAGATTTAACCCTGATCTCACTGTCACCGCCGGTACTGTCTATTATGAAAGTGACACCTCAGACCTTTCTACTATATAAGTAGGTAAAATAATATAAACCAATTAACCGGTCAAAAGGGGATGGCTTAGCTNAAAAAAAAAAAAAAAAAAGCTGTCAACCGACCTAACGACCGCATTGGGGTTCTTCTCCACAGCGTACACCTTGATCTTACGATCAGCCTTGTGAGCAGCCATGAGGGAGGCCCTGACGAGGGGACCCCTGCCGGCACCTACCACCATAACAACACTGGAACAGGGAGATATCAACAATATAAAAATGTACTATTTAGTTATCACTCTAACATACTGAAAATAGGATTAGCTAGTAGGAGGGTGTGACGCCTTCAGTTCTCAAATTGAAGTGAATTGAATGAAATGAAATATTCCCAGAGTTGAATCGAATAATTAAACTAATGATTGATGTTGTAAAAAAACATAAACATTAGGGTGGCTTACACATTATTTACAAAACATATTGCAAACATGATTAAAACATTTTGTTTAAGGTTGAAAAATAAGTTGTAACATCAAATGCAATTTAATTATTCTAGATGTGCATGTCATGTGAGACTTAATTTATTATGTAAATACCCAACAGAACAAAAAGCTAAGTCCATTTTTTCAGTGTGAAGCAAAGTCAAATAAAATAATATGAGATAGTCCTGAAGATGAATTGAAGTTTGAATATTCTAAAAAAATGTTTAAAATCAAACATTGAAAGGAGGATAGAATGACAAGAACTACACATTTACCATAAAACTGTAGGCCTAAAAGTTCACATCTAAAAACCAAACAAAACACATAATTTTGTAATTTTTGGAGTGCATCAGTCCCTTTCTTCAGTATAAGAGAGTAAAACATAGACTGGACTATGGCAGAGGTTGATCGTGGTCACTTAAATTCTGTTGTTACCTGTTTCTTGATTCAAAAAACAAGTTAGGCTTGGATTCTGTCAAATTTTACTCTCGATCCGATGTTAAGGCAAATGAATATTCACGTGAAGTTGAAGTTTTCAAAGCTTAACACACCCATACAAAATTAATGGAATTGGGATGGTGAAGTGTGTGTGTGTATGTATGTGTGTGTGTATATATATATATATAAAAACACACTTCACCATCCCAATTTTTTTAAACCCCATTTCATGTCCTCATTCAATTCCTATAGCTGTTCCCATACTATCTCTTCTTTCTTATCCCATTTGCACAGCCCTATCTATACTTTTATATATTTTTTATGTTGCTATAGTATTTTATTATATTAAAGTTTAAAAATATATATATACAAATATGTATACAAATTTTAATTATTTTTATTGGCTAAGCTTCATGATTATCGAAACTGGCATTTTAATTTTGAATCAAAACCAAAGTTAACGAATATTGAAAAAAGTTGAAGTTTAAACTTCACACAACTCTATTAGTTAATAAGTCCCAGTTGACACTCCATCAGAGCTAAAAGGACAAGGACTGGTCAGTAAAGTGTAATAATCAAGTTTTATCACTCACAACTCCTTCTCGTCCCTCTCCTCGTAGGGGATTCTGTCAACCAAGGCACAGTAGATGGCCCTCTCATATTCATTGTATTTAGTGGGGTCTTTCTCAAACACCTCGTACGTGTGCGTCTCCAGGTTGTCCATGAGTGGCTGGAGGGGGCACTGCAAGTAGTCCTCGTAGCCGCGCGCAAACGCTAGGAGAGGGTCGATGGCCGACATTCTCTGGTAACATAATTTAACATATTTAAAAAAATAAAATAGCATTATATTTTTGATTGCATATTAAAACAATCAAATTTAAATTTGAAACATCTCAAGTTTTTAATGGCCGTAAATATATTTTTATGGAACATTATTAGTTTCGAACACACACAATTAAAAGTTTTTAATCGCTTTAATAAAATATAAATGCCTCTGAAATTTAGTGATCAGAGTTCCTGGCTACAGGTCCCAAGGTCTCAGATTTGATCCCCGGCCACTTCAGGATTTTTTCTGTGACATTGGGTCTGTAAATGAGCCAACTCATCCTCATGAGGACAAATAAGGAGCTACTTGAATGCAAAATTAGTGGCTCCGGTATAGAAAGACGAGATTAATAGCCGTAGGGTTAGCTGTGCTGACCACATAGCACCTTATATCCACAGAAGTTGGCACTATTTTTTGCCAGCAGACGGCGGCAGCTCAATCGATATAGCTCGACTGTGGGCTCACACCATGGAGTTTTAAAGATAATAAATAGTTCTATCTGTTTATCATACATAATTAATTTTAACAACATAAATACCTAAAGTTTTAAATAACTTTAAAATATAGCTTTCTTCTATTTCTATAAAACATTATGAGCTTGAACACACAATATTTCAAATGCCAACCATACAGTTTGGTTGCAAAGTTTTCAAAGGCATCAGATAATAATATCTGCTCCAGCAATAAAGTGTGGTCATCTGCTAGTATCTGTTCCAGCAATAAAGTGTGGTCGTCTGCTAGTATCTGTTCCAGCAATAAAGTGTGGTCGTCTGCTACTCCAGCAATAAAGTGTTATCAACAGCTAATGTCTATCCCAGCAAGTAAGTGCGCTTACCTGCCAGATGTGGTCGAGGTACTGCTGGTAGTAAGTGATAGAGCCGTGCCTCACAGCGCCTGTCACTACCAGTTGCAAGTCCAATGAGGCAAATGACCTGAGGAGGCACTGGTGCGCCTTGAGCAGGACGGGGTACCCCTTCTTGTTGGAAACAAACAGCGATGTGGGCACCATGACACACTTAAGGGGTTCTCCTAACCAGCGCTCCAGTTCTGCACTTGAAGGGATGTCAGGGGTAACTTCCAGTGCAAGGTTCAGTTTCTTGTCAAAATTGCATAGTGATCTAAACTCGTTCCACCTAAAAACAGAAGTTTATTATAGTTTGACAAAAGGGGCGTGTTTTCTACATCTGATGTTTATTTTTTACAATAACAAAAGTAAGATTTAACTAATAATAATGTAAAAATATCCAAAATGCCTATAGGTGTATAAAAGAGTTCCTTCTAAACCTATCAATACTTTTGGCGAGTGTTCACAAAAAATCAGCAATCCTTAGTCTAGAAAGTCAATCTAAAATGAACTTTAATCCACATTGTTTGCCAGAGCTTTAGTGGGGAGGATTGTCCAAAAAATGTGTCCTAGTACAAATGACTCGTCCAAATAAATGACTTACCATTCCCAAGTGTCATGCTGACCCGTGGGGACCACAGTTGTTTCTCCCATGCCATCTGGTGAGGTCAAATAGTATGAGGCTGCGACAGCCGCACTCTCCATACGCAGATGCACCCAGAACTAAAGCACATATCACATGATAATTGAATCCCTGCAGGTTTGCTTGAATATACCAAACACGACAACAGTTAGCAATCAACAATACTTGAGAGTTGTGGGTATTTAAAAATAATGCAATTTCGTCCTGAAAAAATCCCGATTCGGCTAGAGATGGGTCCAAATCTACATTTTATTTTAGAATCTCGAATATCGAATCTGAATCCTAGCAAATTGTTAGAAATTTTAATGATTTACAAATATACCTATATTACACAATATAGGCGTAAGATGTAAATTAGAATTTATTTCAATCAAGCTTTCAATTTTAATCAACCCTTGCCACCACTCGCAAATTACAGGTTAAAATCCAGACTCATATTATTGTTTGGAAACCAAATCAATCAAAATTTGAGTGTCTTTAAGTTATTTTTAAAAGTGTTGATATAATGAGTTAAGTTTCTAAAAAAAAAAAAAGCATGTGAAATAAACAAACAGATTAGGCCTAGTTACCTTTTGATCAACTTTAATCACATTGAGGTATTATAATTTATTTTGATACGAAAGCTAGAATAAAAATACAGATTTTTTTTAAAAGACTAAAACAACATGCTTAACAATTAAACATACATTGGAAATAGTGAACTCAATAATGCCCAAGTATGTGTTATTATTTTCTTTTATAGCTATTATCTATCTTCGTGCAGAAAACAAGAAATATATTTGATTCTTGCGATATATATCGATTTCTGAGAATGCATTCTATTTAAAACACGAACATATTTTTGACTCTTGCAACATGTTCATTCCTATTTTATTAAGCATGACTGCGTTTAAATAATTTTACAATTACTTTAATAACATATTTGAAAAAATAATAAACTCTTTTTTTTTTAAGTTAAAATCAATTTTAAAACAAATTATGAATTAGTAAGTCGTTTCATACCTAGATATATTCAAGGGGTTTAAAACCTAAATCATCTTTAAGGGAGTTTGGACCTAAAGAGAATGTAAGGTGTTTCAAACCTAGATAGCCTTCAAGAGGTGTTAAAATAGAGAAAATTAAAGATTCTAGAGGACATTTAAGAAAGGTAAGATTTTTTTTTTTTTAATCTTTGCACTCTTACACTAGTAGTTAAAATATATAGAACAACATTTTCAAAAGAGTTTAACTAAAAAAAAATTATTTAAAAAAATTATTTATTCGATTTGCCTTATTTAATACTGGTTAAAAATTTTGCTATTTGTTTCAGTAAAAAATGCTATTTGCACACCACTATCTATATTATTATGTTTTTATAATATATTATTTGTATTATATTTAATAATGTCAAAGCTTTAACAAGTATCACCATATTAATTTTAAAAACAATATATATTTTTAATCTAGAATTAATCTAAAGCGTCAATTTTATAATTTCTCATTCCCGTCCCGATCCCGATATTTTGACTCATTTCTCGTCCAGATATAAAAATTTCATTCCCGTCCATCCCTACATGAAACCCAACAAAATATCGGATCGTATAGAATAATAATATATAATAATAATAATAATATGCATTGTTGTAGATAATTAAAACCACTTGGGTATTAAGAATTAAGTGATGTTTATTTAATCATCACTCTGGCCGCTGGCGAGTAAACACTTCATGGTGGCTGATTGTATTGTGTGTAATGTGTTCTTATTTTTCTTTAAAAAAAAAAAGCTGCAATTTGTTTTATTTATATCGAGTTTATTTGTAATTCTAGTTTTTATTTTCAGTTTTTGAAGAGATTTAATGTGTTCATTAAACTATTTACAAGATTCTTCATTAGGGGAAAGTTTCAGAAGCATGCACTGAAACAGTCGAGTCCAAGTTTCCCATAGGGCTGGAAGGGTAGGGTATTAGGCACGTTCAATTTTCTACACTAACAATTATTATTAGTTTTATTTTTTTTAAAGATTTTATTAATGTTTATCTCTTCTGTCCGACAAAATAATGATTACGGATTAAGTTGTGCTTTTCAAGTAGGCCTAACTTGGTCATCTTTGAATTCAAATATCAAAATATTATGCTTTGTTTATGAGGTGAAAGATTCAACCATTGAATCCAATAAAACACCGAATCCTCGAATCTTGAATACTTGTCAGGATTCGAAGATTCGAGTGGCCCATCTCTAGATTCAACACTTAGAAAATTCACCAACAAAAATATAAAAAGCTAAAATAAATACAGATTTATGTTAAAAAGTAGAGATGAGATGCTCGAATCCTATGGTATTTGAGAGATTTGCAAATATATAAAAAAAAAAAGTATCTTGGATATGGAAGCACTTGACTTGAAATAACAATTTAAGCACTTGGTCAAAGGAATTATGTAGAGTTGTGTAGTTGGGAGGGTAAAAAAATCACAAGAAAAAAAAAAGAGACAAAATTGTATTAATATAATTAATTACATGAAAAGTGTTCTCTCTATTGTTTATGTCGTAATGGACATAGATAACAAAGAAAATAACATGTCAGCAGAACCAAGCCTTAAAAACTTCTTTTAAATTGCATTTTAAATATTCTCAGTTTAAAGTTATACACTTTTTTAAAGATTTCCAGATCCAAAAGACAATTTAAAATGTATGATTCGAGATATCTCTATAGCAAAGTTAAACATTTGTATTTTATTAAATATTGAGAGGAGGATAAAAGGACAAGGCCTACACACTTAACAGAAAACTAGCCTTGTCCTTCTATACTCCTTTTAATGTTTAACTAAATACATCTGTTGAGCATAATTTTTCCAAATTTAAACATTTGGAAGCTCCGCTCATCCCTAGTGTAGGGAAGGTGCTGAAGCTGGCCCTCACCTGGTAAGTACACCCAGACTGCATCTTGTTGTTGATGAGTCTGGCCAAGTTGATCTGATTGTCTCGACGGAGGGTAAACATGACCGCCGGGAGGCCCAGGTGGTTCGCGTACATCAGCTCCTGGGCTAACGTTTCTTGAGACAACCTGCAGGTTGTCTCGTCGGAGGAGTCCAAATTGATATATGGGGACAATTTTCCAACAATCATTGTACTCCAGTCTGTGGGACACATGGAATCACACAACCTGTGGCATTTGGAATACAGGATCAACATGCTCCTGGGGGTACAATGTGGATAGATTGCTGAGGGTTCGTGAACTTGTGGGAGCAACAGCCTTCACACTGATATGTTTTCAAGAATAAAAAGTAACTTTAACTTAACACTATTTTAAATGTGTGTTTTTTTTTGTTTGTGTCACAGCGTTTTAGTATTCATTTAAGATATATGCATATTATATACTAATTACACTTAAGTTTTATGGGATGAGGAAAGTTGAATTTTAGAGACAGCGGTACTCGCATTTGTGTGTAATGTGGAAAACCATTTAGGAAAAAACCACCCTTAGTACGCCCAAATGAGGTTTGAACTATGATCACTACATCATCGGCAGTCTGTCTATTGTGATAGTAATGTCTTGAACCATTCTACAGCAAAAGTAAGTTATTTTCTTGTTATTTAATGCATTAATGATGCACATATATATTACAGTATGTTTAACAAATTACATAAACCATATTTCCTGATTCTTTCTTGGGGGAAAAAAAAGAAAGAGAGAGAGAAGAAAGGAAAGCATGCCCATTCACATCTTTGTCACTACTATATATGTCCCATCCCATCTTGTATTCTCTCTTACTCAATATATTTTCAGTATTGTAAATTTAAGATAATTTTTAGCAGAAACTTGGACTCTTAGGAAGATGGAAAAGAAATACTTGGAGAGCTTTGAAATTTGGTGCCAGAGAAGACTTGAGGAGATCAAGTGGACAGACAGGATGACAATTAATTAAGAAGTCCTAAGAAGAGTGGGTGAGAAGGGAACAATTTTCGATGTAATTCTTTGGCGCAAAACAAATTGGATCAGACACATCCTTAGGAATAAGTGTCTTCTACATGACATCATAGAAGGCAAGGTTGAGGGAAAGAGGAGCTTAGGAAGAAGGAGGATTCAAATATTGGATGATATGAATGAAAGGAGAAAATTTTGGGAGCTGTAGAATGAGGCAGAGGACAGGCCGCATTGGTGGTCTAAGTTCACTGACAAAAGGATTAGACCTTTAAGACAGAACTAATAATAAAAATAATAACAATAAAAATGATAAAAATATATAATAATAATAATAACAACAACAATAATAATAGCCCACATTTATGTAGAGGAAGAGTGTAAAACCACCCTCAGTACAACTGACCGATATTTAAGCCTCAATCTCCCCGTCATCGACAATCTAGTCTACTGCGAGATTAGCACCTTAAACCATGAGGTCGCTAGAGCGGGTGAATCCTATGTTAGTCAAGAGATTCGAGATTGATGAAAATCTCAAAAAATGGTATCTTGAATACTATTATAAAGTCTTTGACTTGATATGACAATTTTAAGCAATTAGTAAAAGGAATTATATAGACTTGTGTAGTTGGGAGGGTAACTTAACAAAAAGGAACTAAATAAAATTGTATTAATATATTTAATCTACCATAAAAAGTTTTCTCTCTGTTGATTATGACGTAATATGTATGGCAAACAAAATATCATTTGTCAATGACACCAATACATAAACATTTTTACATTAAATAATTGTACGTTTTTTTTTAAAGATTTGTGGATTTAAATTAGGATTAAATCTATCTCTAGTTTTTAATATTTTGATAACTGTATTTCAAAATAATTGGTTTCTTGTGTAGTTCTGTGTATTTTATTTTAATCAGTTAGAAATATTATTCCAAGGAAGGGGTCTATTGGCTTCACCAGACTTAGTACAAGGTGTTTACAAGA
>CABFVZ010000545.1:264150-332992 GCA_902151445.1 Timema monikensis | reverse complement strand
GGGGTAAACTAAAATTAGCACAGTGATCTATGCAGGACTGGCAGCCATTTTACAACTCATATACTTTTATTCGAAACATATTATCATTCCTCACTTATTTTCTCATTTATTGCTTGATTTATGTTCATAGTAGTATAAAATTTAACTCATAGCCTCATCTATTTACTTCAATATGAAGTATTCATACTGGCTAAAAGTACAGTAGTTCATTAATAGATGGCATTACAATATCTTATTGAAATGAAATGAAGATTCACACCCTCGCCAAGGAAAGTTCAGACAAAGACGACGTTCAACATCCGCGCCAGGGAATGGGTTAGAGTAATGTATTTTATAGAAAACCCCTTTTTAGCATCTGGGGCCACACTTAAAGTGAGATCAGAATCCCTCATACCTAGGTACTTACTCCGGTTCCACATTAAACTTAGAATACTTTGGTATAAGAGCTAAATTTTTTTTATAAAAAGCATCAAAGGCTGTTGAACTATTCTTTAATACAAAATGCTTTAGCAATCTTGTTTAAAGCAAAATGCCTAATATATATTATACACATTTTAAATTGTAAACTGACCTGTGCTGAGGAGGATTAGTTCCGAGCGAGTGAACGCGCCAGGTCGATCTTTGGCTTTACCAGATAAGAATTCTCTTTTATATCTAGGATGGACTATAGGTAAACACACAAAGTCAAATCTAGAAAACAAAGAGAAAACCAATATCAGCTTATATTTCATTTTCATATAGTTGAGATATTTAACATTCTCCGAACCGATTGATTATATCAGCACACAAGAATTTCTTTGAGCTAGAGCGAAAGGGCCTACCAATTTCACTGGTAAAAGTATTTTAACACACCTTCCAGTGTTCTTTCATATGCCACAAATGACATGGGACCAACGGCTTTGATTTCCCTCCAAAGGAAGTTGTGCTATGGATTTTTATAACTCTATACAGATATTTATTGCTCAAGAAAAATTTGACGACTTCAGCTGGGTTCGAGCCCATGATCATCAGCTCCTGAGGCAAGCACTTTAGCCCAAGACCGCTGAGGTCAACATCAAATTATAAAATTTGTAATATACCAAAGGACCATTAGTGAATTTAGTTAAAAAAACAAAACAAACACAATATTTAACACCCAATATCTTGCAAAAGTATTGTATGAATAAAAAGGGTTTTTGTTAACATTGATGATAAAAATTGTGTTTGAATCAAAAGATAAGCATATGAGAATCCATGATTTTCAATTGAGAATTGAATTCAAAGTTTTTGGTTTGAATTGAATCAATATCAAATATAACATTCTACTATGAAATATTACTGAATCATAATCAAATATTAGCCTAAATTAAATGCATATTTTTAAATAGAATCTAATAAAAAAAAATAAGGTCAATAAACTGTGTTTAAATAATGGATCCACGTTAACTTCTGCCATCCAAGTATGGGATCTTGAGATTTGAACTTTTGAATATAAAACAAATCTTTTAAATAAAGATGTGAAATTTTTAATCTTGTCAAGATTCTGATTAGGATTCCAAATTTTAAAAGTTCACACATGCCTAGTACTTATTCCATGGTACTAGTAGCTTGAAGTTTCATTGCCGCACTTGCAAAAGTACACCACCTATCCCTATCTTAAGCTAGTTATATCCAGCTCCACCTCATTACACCCTAATCCCTATCTTGAGCTAGTTCTATCCAGTCCACCTCATTACACCCTATCCCTATCTTGAGCTAGTTCTATCCAGTCCACCTCATTACACCCTATCTCTATCTTGAGCTAGTTATATCCAGTCCACCTCATTACACCCTATCTCTATCTTGAGCTAGCTCTATCCAGTCCACCTCATTACACCCAATCTCTATCTTGAGCTAGATCTATCAAGTCCACCTCACTACACCCTATCTCTATCTTGAGCTAGCTCTATCCAGTCCACCTCATTACACCCAATCCCGATCTCTCTGAGTTAAGTAGTTCTATCCAGTGCACCTCTTTACACCCTATACCTATCCAAATTTGTGAATTTTCAAGTTCTTACATTAGCAGAAAAAAATATTTAGCTAAGACCCCATGTGAGAAAAGAAGGACATATGAAAGATCCAGATATCTAGTCAAAATCAGCATTAATAGGTCTCAAAATATATTTTATGACAAAAAAATTTGGTGGTGCATCGCGTACCCCCTCAAGTCCTTTGTGTACAACAGTTTGGGAACGTGTTCTAGTGTAATAATGTAGGCAAAAATAATTAGTGACGACATATTTTACTAACAACTTCATCTTGAGAGAAATGATAGGTAAATCGATAGAAACTGCAACCAATGTTGAGTGCAGAGGGGATAATACAACTGGCATTTTCAGGGTTGCCACTATTTTCTTACTACCATATACTATGTGTTTTCCAGGATTTCCATGAGGAATTCCCATTTTTACATGCAGCTTTGATAGAATAAAAGAGTAATAACATTTCATTTTCCATAAATTAATATTGATGTCACTTCACAAACCTTGTTTAAGGAGTAAATAAGAGATGTTTGAATCAGTGTGCATTATTCATCAGTTAACTTTTTTGTCCATACAAGGACCTACTATTTTAAGCTTTCAATTAAATGTTCCAAGCTAACAAATAGGCCTATTCCAGTATTTTTACTAGATTTTGCCGAATTCCCTCAGTTTTCCAATATTTTTTTTTTCAGACACAAACGATTCTTCCTGTTCTGTGGCAATCCTGATATGTAACAAAAACCATCCTTAGCCTAGACAGTCGGAGTTGAATATTTAGATGTCAGCTCAGAGCCAGGCAAACTATAGGCGAGTTTTCGCGACAGACTTGGTTATGTCTTGGCATCGAGTGTTATTGACCAAGGTGGAGCATAAAACGGATTTGAATTGTTGTTTTTCGTAAACTAAAATGGAGACTGAAGTAGAGTAGATATAACAGCTGGTGGGTTAATTTATGTAAGCCTACATATACTGCAAATTGACCAAAAATGAACTATTTTATTTTATTCTTAGATTAGCGCTTATTTTGGAGGCCTAGTATTTGTGACACAACATACCAAGACAAACATATCTTCCCAAAAATAACCTACAAAAAACAATAATTACTTATCTAAGAGTAGATAAGCCAAACTCATTATATATTACTCTTTCTTTTATCCATAGTTGAACAATTTTTAAGTACAATTACTTTCATATATTTTTATCTAGTAATTGCTGTCCATTTTAATTTACCTCTAAGACCTAACTATTAAAATCAATTGATTATTTACAAAGTTATACTTATTTGTATCTAACCTAAGGAGTCATGTTATCAAACCACAATCTGGTATCATCTCGGCCATAAACATTCGTAACCAGCCGCAATACCAGGAGTGTGAAAACGCTCTGTTCGTAAACATCGATGCCAAGTCATTCGTGAAAACCTGCTATCATTGCCATCAATATTTACCAGTTGCCAAAATAAATTATTTTAGCACATACCCTGTGTCTGAAGCATACTGAAGACATTTTCTGATGTCTGCTACACTACAGAAATCTAGCCCGCAGGACAGCCGGCGAGACGAAGACATTTCTACTGGATTGGTTATCTTTAACAAAACAAGAGAGCAACACAAATCCAGAATAAAACAGATAAAATTCCAGACTAAAAAGTATGTCACAGCCTTCTAATTCCCCCACCTCCCATCTCATTTTTCTAGTAATCTTTTTATTGAATAATAAGTTTAAAAATGTAAATAAACATATATTTTTAAATTTGTATTAACATTGTTTACTAGGAATTATAAAATATATTACATAGCTACAAATAATAAAAAACTACAGTTTGAATAACATTATTATTATTTACTGTTTTAGTGATTATTATATTTTAATTTTGAGTAAAACCACATTTTCCCAGATTTTTATTGTAATTTACCAAATTCCCGGGTTATTCCCGTGTTTCCCGATTACTTTAAATTCCAGGCTAATTCTCATTTTCTCTGATTTTCCCGAATGGTAGACACCCTGAGGGTGTCATTTTTCACTTGAATGAATATCTTAGCATACTACAATTTAATTTTTAAAAAAGAAGAAAAATTATTATTAGTATTTAAAATAACAAACTTAAGCTAATGTATCAATGTAGAAGAAAGCAAAGGCTTGCACAGTTTTTTTTTTAGCATTGCATCTTACTATCTATATTACCCGCCTCGGTGGCATAGTTGGCTAACGCGCTAGTCGTGTTGAGCTCGACTACCGAGGACGGGGAGATCGAGGTTTGAATCTTGGTCGGGTGAACTGGGGTGGTTTCTCCTAAATGGTTTTCCACTCTCCCTCCACGCAAATGCGGGTTCACTTCCTCTAATTCAACCTTCCCAATTCCTAATCCATTAGTGTAATTAGTACTTAACGCATAGAACCCAAACGGGTAGTAAGACGCAGTGCTAAGTAATAATAAATACTATCCATTTGTGTTGTGCTCTTATGTACTAACTACATTAATGGGCTAAGGATGAGGAAGGTTGTATTTAGAGGAAGTGTACCCACATCTGTTGAGATTGGGAAACCATTTAGGAAAAATCAACCCCAGTACACACACTTGGATCGAACCACGATCTCCCCATCATCAGCAATGTAGTTCGTTGAGGGGGTGGCACATTAGACCATGCGGCCATCAAATTGAAATGAAATTTAATTTTTTTAGCTGCGAATTTCTAAAGGCCATTCTTATGCAACACTTAATCCATAGGCTATCACTTGCACTTTTATTTGATACTTTGTGAACAACTAAAGGTAAAATTCACTAAAATATTTAGAATTTAAACGAACATTTTTGTTGTCCCAAAAAGATCTAATTTGCCAAAATTTTGTTTTTTACATTTTCAAACTGATAGGATTAAACTATGTAATTATATAAAAATCTAGGCTCTGGTGATCAGGATTTATGTAATGTAACAAATCGAGCAAAACACAGACAATGAATGGGTATCTTCTATTAAAATAAATAATCACTTAAATGACCCAAGCATTTAGTGCTGATTGGGCTTGGACTATTTAGAGTTTACGAGACACTGACAAACTATAGGTAAGCTTACCAAAGAAGTTGTTTGAATCTCATAAACAAACAAATGAAGTATAAAATAGTCCTTTAATGTGGCTAGCTAGAATACGTGGTACCATTCACTTAGCATTGAGGTATCATGAAACTTTTAAGTTATGTGAATGTTAAAAGTTAACTGCATTGTGATGGCTTCCATTTATAAACACGAGGACATATACATTATGTTATTAATTGAGATCCCAGCGTAACAAAATGTAGACCTTCACTTTTAATCTACATTATTTAAAAGATATTTTTATTTTTATAGGGTATGGTTTACATTTTTTTTTCTGATATTGACAACTTGTCCATTTATATTTTGCAGAGAAACTATATGCAATTTGGAAAAAAAAATCCCTTGGAAACTCCCCCTCCCCTCAATAAACAACTAAAATTTGACTTTGTTCATAATTTTTTTTAGCATTGCGTCTTGAGTACCTGTTTAGGTTATAAATGTATATATACTAATTACGCTAACGAGTTCACGCTTAGGGTATAATTCAGAGGAAGTGTACCCGCAGTTGCAAGGAGGTAGCGTGGAAAACCACCTCCTCTACACGCGACTGAGTGACGCCTAAGACCATGAGGCCAGCGAAGCATATACTAATTGATTGGGAAAACAAGATTTAAGGATGAAATGTGCTCACTTTATAAACTAAGCATGGAATTCTAAACCAATTTTAAAATAAGTTCCTGGGTTTACACAAATTTATGTAAGGTTTCTTTGTGCACACAAGCATGTCAAGGTTGTAAGGTTATACAAGCTTTTGAAATGTATTTACCCTATGTTTATTATGCGTATCAATAAAATAATGTATTTAATATATATTATGTTTAATATATTATAATTACCTCAATCACATCCCTCACTTGCTAAATGGTCAAAATTAAAAGAATATAAAAGAATGGCGAAAAAATTGCGGTTTTATTTAAGAAGAATATCGATAACCAAATCATGGCTACCAACCTAAAAAAGATTTAAAAAATCCTAATGAGGTAAGACTTACATTTGAAGAAAAATTTTCATTCCGGAGAAAGATGAAAATTGGTGATTCAATTAAAGCGCTTGTGTCGTAAAAATTAATATATTTTCGTATGATGCTTTCAATCTTTGGTTCTACACACTTAGATAATGAAAATTCATTACATTACTTTTAAATGAGTTGAGCATTATTGTGACGTCCTCCTGCCCAACGTATCCTCTTGAAGAACGTAAACCTCAACCAAGTGAAGAATCTCAAAAAGGTCGGAAAGAAGACATTTAGCATCAGTGACTGATTTATGTATGCGGGGGCCTCGGGGTGGCATTTATAGTGGAGGACCCCCCCACCCCATAAACGCATTAAAAAAAATAACCGTGTCTTACTACCTGCTCAGATTATATGCATGGATATAAGTTAAGTTAATGAGTTTGGGATGAGGAAGGTTGAATTTAAAGGAAGTATACCCACGTTTGCAAGGTCGATAAAGGAAAAACCAATTATGAAAAAAAAACTCTGTACACCTGACTGGCATTCGAACCTCGATTTCCCGTCATCAGCAGTAAAGTTTATTGCAAGAGTGACGCCTTATACCATGCTGCCACCGAAGCAGGTCCATGTAAATTACATCATAGCGTGCCTGAGGTAAAGGTAAAAACTAAACATATGTTTATTGTAAACTCTTGCTCTCTTGAAGGCCTTGGGACGGTAGGCTCTTGCCCTCTTGAAGGCTCTGGTATGGTAGGCTCTTGATTTCTTGAAGATCCTGGGACGGTAAGCTCTTGCTCTCTGGACGGCCCTTGGACGGTAAACACTTTCTCTCTTTACGGCCCTTGGATGGTAGGCTTGATCTTTTGAAGGCTCTGGGACGGTAGGTTCTTGCCCTCTTGAAGACCCTGGGATGGTAGGCTCTTGCTCTCTTGAAGGCCCTGGGATGGTAGGCTCTTGATTTCTTGAAGACCGTGGGATGGTAATCTCTTGCTCTCTTGAAGACTCTGGGATGGTAAACACTTTCTCTCTTGACGGCCCTTGGATGGTAGGCTATTGTTCTTTTAAAAGTTCTTGGATGGTAGGCTCTTGATTTCTTGAAGACCCTGGGATGGTAAGCTCTTGCTCTCTTGAAGACTCTGGGATGGTAAACACTTTCTCTCTTGACGGCCCTTGGATGGTAGGCTCTTGCTCTCTTGAAGTCCATCGTGAAGTTCCTGGGTCATTAGACTGAAATTTTTCAACTTTTTTAATGAAATGGTCAAGACTCAGCTGACAGGCAGGATTCTTCCCCCCTCTCTCTCTCTCTCTAAAGTTATTTGTAGCAAGTCAAATAACTCAATTTCTCTGGCAACTTTAGAGCTTATTCCCATAAAGCAATTGGTGTTGTTGAAGTTGTTTGATAAGCTCAACAACATAGGGCTCTTCCTCTTTATCATTTATGCCGTTATCCATTTCTAGAAGATCTTCATTGGTGAATTCTGTTGAGTGGGATTGGAACAATTCACCCACATTTGACCCGGTCTATGTCCTCAAATCCAACACCTTGCTTTGTCAACGATATCATGTCTTGAATTAGGAAGCTCGTGTTCAGGATCAAAATCATGAGAATCATAAGTTTCAGGTCAAATATTTTTCCAAACTCCTTTCATACAGGACTATTTAACTTCTGCCCATGAATCATGAAATATTTCTATATTCTGAATGAACTCCTACTACTTCATTTCGCCCTAGTAGCGCTAGACTATGTTGTTAATATCGTCACCGGAAACCTTTCCTTTAACGAAATAAATCTGTTCTCTGGGTTCTCTGGGAGGTCAATAAACCTAATCCTTACTTGAATTCAAAGCTATGTATTGTGTTTCTTTGGGATTTACAATAGTTTTCATGAAATATTTTTATATTCTGAATAAACTCATACTACTTCATTTCGCCCTAGTAGCGCTAGACAATTGTATTTTAATATTGTCACTATCATAAGTGAAAACAATTCTCAATTTTAAAATCCTTATTATAACAGAAACAAATTATTGCTAAAAAATTAATGTCAAGACTTCCTATTTTTAAACCAAAAATATTTTATTTTATATTTGTAGCAGGTGTGTGAGTGAATTAACTCTCATGTTCATGTTGAAGTCACGTTCAAAATATATGACAAATGCGTATCGGTAAATGTATTTGCTCGAGTGTTTGTTCCTTTTCATGAGCGAAAACACATGCATGTGTCGACAAACATTACACACATTATATTTGCCTTCCTCATTTGTTATATTTCCCAAAAAATTGAGAAATTTACAAATGTCATGCTCTCAAATCTCGTGTTCCTACAACGTTTATAAAAAGACGAATAGAGCCGCATTGTTTGTTGGTACATCAAAAGGTCTGCGGGCCACACAGAATCATGAATCGGGCCACATTTGGCCTGCGGGTCGCAAGTTTGACATACCTGTTCTAAGGCGTTACTCTCACAATAAACTAGACTTCTGAT
Source organism: Timema monikensis (assembly GCA_902151445.1). Classification (NCBI taxonomy): domain Eukaryota; kingdom Metazoa; phylum Arthropoda; class Insecta; order Phasmatodea; family Timematidae; genus Timema; species Timema monikensis. The sequence goes on along the minus strand of CABFVZ010000545.1, from coordinate 324,454 downwards.
GACAAGGAGAACGGGGTTCAAATCCCAATCGGGTGTACTGAGGAGGGTTTTTTCTAAATGGTTTTCCACTCTCCTTCCACGCAAACGGGGATACACTTCATATAAATCCAACCTTCCTTATCCTTAGTACACTATAGTATTCAATAAATAGGCGTATAACCCGAAGGAATAATAAAACGCAGTGCTATAAAGAAAACAAACAAAAGGTTAATATTATTGAAGGACGAGCTCCCGAATAGCATTCAGTGTGTAAAGCTGGACTACAAAGGTGCGAATCCCTTTTAGGATGTGAATTTTCTGTGTTTATACAATATTTGTTTCTTTCGACCTTTTTTTATTTTTAGATTCTTGTTCTCAATAGAATGCAATAGACAGGAGGACGTGTCTCTCATACGGCTCAACTAGTTTGAAAGCAATGCGATGAATTCTTCATGTCCTGACCATTAACTCAATAAGTAGAAAGATAGATTGAAGGCGTCATCCAAAAATGTATGTCACGTTAGTTTCCCACAAACTCACAATATATTATTTTTTATGACACAGACGCATTTGTTGTTGGAAGGAATATATTTTGTTCGAATTCAATTTTTACCTTAAAATACTTTTTTTTAATCATTTTAATTGATAGCAATGGTCTACTACACAATTTAATCAAAATAATTGCTAAAGTGGATTTGGAGAAAATCGATTTCTTTTTTCCTGTTAGGACTAGATATTTAAATTCCAAAATCTCCTCGAGGGGGACCTTATGAAAACCCTTTACGCCAAGTTTTATCTCGGTCGGTAAAATGGTGTCGGCTCTATAGACAAAGGTATAGACAGACAGACGGCATCGCAAAAACATCTTTTTCTGTTTCGGGGTGTCATACATGAAACGTCGACATTTATCAAATATCGCGTCCAATTTTTTTGTACGATCACAATAATTCTCTCTCCGAAGGGTCAAGAGAAAATAAAAATAAGTTTTTTGTGTTCTCCTCCGATTCCATCAGCTACCAAGTGGTAAGAACCACCCAGAATACACCCTGAGACCTGACAAAGATCAAACTCCATAGACAAGAGAAGAGTTCCTCTCATTGTTTAGCCTTCCCTTCCCCTCCTATTTCCCCTCACGTGGATGTTTGACTCGGGAGGGGAAGAAGCCGGCAGAAGATCGTCCTGTCAAAAAAAAAGCTCAGTCAGTTGACGAGGATGGCGCTAGATATACGATGGTGGTGGTTAACGTACGTGCTGGGGGAGTTGCTACTGTCGGCGCGACACTCGGGGGCGGTCATACTCACACCCCCGTACTTCAACCTGGCAGAGGGGCGGCGTATCACAGCCACGGCGACTTGCGGTGAGGACACGCAGGGCCCCGAGCTGTACTGCAAGCTGGTGGGGGCCAACGCGGACAGGGACGTCAATATCAACCTGATCCAGGGACAGGTGGGTGTGTACCCCCCGAGGGGATAAATTGAAACCATTTGGTTTGATGCCGTGCCTATTATGGCTATCAGCGACAAACTATCACATCTAGACCTAATATATTATGGGTCCGACACCCTAGCTCAATCGGTGTCTAGCTACTGAACTGAAGGTCCCAGGTTTGGTTCCTGACATGGCAGAAATAGTTATCATTGGTGAAATGTGGATTTCCCCTTTCACAATGATGAATTAACGTCTGGGGACTGGGTGTTGTGTCTGTTTTAAGCTGTTTTCAAAGTCGTGTGTTTATATAATCAGTCAGATACTCAAATAAATTAAATTAAATGAATAAAATAATATGAATCCGCCTCGGTGCTCGAACGTTCTAACTAGGGCGTTACTCTCGTAATAGACTGAGACGGCCGATGACAAGGAGATCTGGGTTCAAATCTCGGAGTTATGGTTTTTCACTATCTCCACACAAACGCGAGTACGCTTCCTTACTTATCCCTAAAACGTTAGCGTAATTATTATTAAGCGTATAGCTCGAACGGGTAGTAAGACACGTTCGTAAAAACAATAATAGTGATAATAATACGGCGGGGAAGGAAGGGCGCCTGGCAGCGACTTAACATTTTTATTTCGGTATTTTAGTGTACTTTATAAACATAAGCTATATCAATACATGACTTTAACTATCTTAACCTAGGACACCACTACTAGCATCCAACACACATCCATAGCACCTTAATTTTTTTCCACCGCGTCTTACTACCCGTTCGGGTTGTACGCTTATGTACTTATTACACTAATGGATTAGGGATGAAGAAGGTCAAATTTAGAGGAAGTGTACTCGAATTTGCGTGGAGCAAGAGTGGAAAAATTTATGAAAAAACACCCTAAGTTCACTCTACCGCTTTTCAAAGTTTAAACCCCGATCGTCCCGTTATTGTCAGTCCAGTCTATTGCTAGTGGACGCCTTAGATCATGCAGCCACCGCATCGATAAGCTCATGGAATAAAATGACAGACGTCATATGGTCTGGTTTTGCCAGTGACAGGGGAATTCGGGGATCGAACCCTGGCCGATAGTACTGTGGGTAAATATTTCCTCAATTATTTCCCATTCTTTGTGCACGCAAATAAGGGTTGATTTCTTTAAATAAAAGGCTACGTTCCTCATCCCTTACCCCATTAGCGTAGTGAAACGAGGATAGCCCGGATGGGTAGTAAGACTTGGTGCTCACGTAATCGTATTTCTGCCGTTCTGGGAATGTTCACAGTTGCTGGTTGCACCTTTTTTTTATCGTAGGCCTAATATGATTATTTTATAGTTGTTATTTAATCACCAGTAGGTATTTTTTTTTAGCCCCGCATCTTACTACCCAGTTGGGTTGTACGCTAATGGGTTAAGGATGTGGAAGGTTGAATTTAGAGGAAGTGTGCCCACGTTTGCATGGATATAGAGAGTGGGAAACAATTTAGGAAAAACAATCCTCAGTACTACCGATCGGGATCGAACCACTATCTCTTCCTCACCAGCAGTCTAGTCTATTGCGAGAGTAGCGCCTTAGACCATGCGGCCACTGAAGCGGGTCTAGTCAGTGTTAGTTTAATATTTAGAAGCTGGTTTAATTTTATTTAATGTCATATTTATTGAGATTTTCAAATGTGTTCATAATATAAAAAGTTTTCTTCTTCCTTCGAAATGTTTTGAAGATGCCAACATTATTGTGGGGATGGGGACGGGGGAGGGGTTCGAATTAGGAAGCAAAAAAAGATTTGACTTTCGACTTTCGAGACATTCGAAACTTCGCAAGGCCCTACATTGTTCAGATCAAACATTTTCACTATTCTTTTCACACCATTGTCCTACCACTCCCTTTTGGGATGACCGTCCCCTCTTTTTTTTCTTTCTTCTTCATTTCCTTAAGAGTGACGCTTACTCAAGAGGAAATATCCCACACTGGTATATTTATTATGGTAGAGGCAGTTATGAAGTTTTTAAACTATTAAAACAATTCTCAATTATCTTACAATTTTCATTTGTGACGTTTAATTATTTTTTTTAGTGACACGTCTTAATATCTGGGTTATACGTATATGTATTGATTATTAATGCATTTGGGATGATGAAGGTTAGGTTAAGATAGGAAGAGTACCCGCATTGGCGTAGAGAGAATGGGAAACCATTTAAGAAAAACACCCTCAGTCGACCGAGATTCGAACGTTTAAACACATCGTCTTATTTATTTATGATACATTAAAATATTACCGAGATTAACTATTTTTCTTAGGAACGCTACTTTCGATATTTATTTAATTTGAAATGGTTTGTTTGTGCTCTTACACTTAAATCTTCACAGGAAGAACCTTATTTGACTCCCAGAAAAGTTACTATATCTACTTTAACACGTTCATACGTCAAGCTGTGTGGTTTATAGTTATCGATTTTGATAGATATTATCTATAACTATAAAATATCAATACTAATTTGGTAAAATATTGTCAATTTTTACTGAAATAAATATGTTTGTTGCGGATTTTATAAATGTTTCTTACTAATAAAATTAAACTGTAGTACGACTGGTTAGAAGACGCCATAATACAAAGTATATATTTAAATGTCGAAAGGAATTGTTTTACGTTTTAAACGTTTTAAATCTATACCTTGTAAACGCCTACTCATATCTACAGTAGCCTACCTGCTCCGTACATACACCTTACAGGTTATCTAGCGCCAGTATTGTAGGGGTTAACACGCAACGGAACTACGAACTGAACCTCACAAAAATGAACGCAAATATTTTTTTTTTAGCACCGCGTATTACTACCTGTTCAGGCTATACGAATATGTACTAATTACGCTAGTGAGCTAGTGATGATGAATGTTGAATTTAGAGGAAGTGTACGTGCTCTTGCGTGGAGGGGGAGTGAAAAACCATTGAGGAAAAACCACCCTAAGTACACCCAACCGAGATTCAAACCCCCATCTCCCTGTCATTGACAGTATAGTCTATTGTGAGAGTGATGCTTTCAGAGCATGCGGTCACTGAAACAGGTAAGATCGAATTGAAGTAAGATTAAATCAGGTTAAAGAAACTAATATTTATTCCCTGAACGCTAGGATCTATCATTACGCGACTTAAAGACTAATCTGGTCCAGGTTATCACTATTCTACCCGTTGTCATGGGAGTCCTGATGAGATTTGAAATAAAAACCTTCAATTGTTAGAATTTTCCATCCGCTTTAGTACATGTTTGATTAACGTTGGGATGAAAACAGTAAAACTAAGAACCCGATTGTCCAAGAGCTAAAAAAATATGACGAGTTAATAGGAATTTGGCTGTCTTTAGTAAAAGGCCGGAATACTGAAATTTGGCAACACCGCGACAGAGGCCTAGTCATCTACACAGTCACGTTTGCTGCAGCTATTGTTGTTTATATATATTTTTTGCAGTTCTAATTTTTTATTTCTCTGACGATTTATCTGTTTTAATTGATCACTTTGGGTGTAGTATCCGTGTATCACATTACTTAACTACTGTTGTGGCTATATACATAATTATGGTAATAGTAATACTAATAATAATATGACATTAATAAAATGCCAAGAAATTGTTGTGTTCCCAACTGTAATGGCAAATACAGTTCCAATAAGTCTTCAGGATTTGTTTAATGTTATTAATTTTATCAATGGTGAAGAATTAAAAAAAAAAAAGATTAAAATATCCAGAAGAATATGTCATATCTAAGATAGATTTTTTAAAAAGAAAAACTGTTTTGGGGGATAGTAAACCAAAGACCATCTCATTTCAAATTCCAGGGAAATTCCTTGAATATTTCTTTCTTTGACTTCTTGCTGACTTGGTTTGAAAAAAATTGAAATTGCCAAATTACGTTATTATTGACACACTCATTGACATGAATCATAGCACTGTAATTATATTATAATTGATTAAATGTACAGTCAATTACTTTTATGTAAATATTTTTGACAGTAAACTTCAAACAGATACCTAAAACCATAGTTCCCAAACTCCACGATTTAGCAAATAAACTTAATTTCCACATTTATTTTGATTAACAATTAATTTGAAACAAATTTTAAAAACCAATAACTCACTCTAGTACCATAGTATAGCTACTGTTTAAAAAATTATATTGGAATACATCATCCCAGTCTTTAAAGTATGAAGAAATACTGAGACCAAATATTTTCTCTAATAACTCAAAAATCGTTATACTAAAATCAAGTAAGCCTTCATTCACAGTTGTTTATTTATATTTATTTTGCGGGTAAGATGAATGCCTTCATCGCAATATCTTTTGAAAATGGGTTGGGCTCACACTGCACATTTGTATTTATTGTTGCGTGAAAACCATAAAACATTCAATCTTAAACAAATGGTGAGTAAATGTATACAGTATTTAAAGAAATAAAATACTTTGTTTATTGTGTTTATGATTTTGATGTTGGCAGATATGATACAATATTAGTTGGACTTATGACTTTGATGATGGGATACGTTATTAGTTGTATTTGTGACATTGGTGTTGAGAACAGTGGCGGCTCGTAGCTAGAATTAGTGGGAATGCTGCTCCAGAAAATGTTTAGCCTTTGTTTTAAAATTGTGTAAAAGGAAAAAAACATGTATAAAAAGAAAATTTATTCAGGAACTTGATAAAATCTCAACAAAAAACAAACAAACTTTTTTACTTACTTTAACTTAAATTGTTACAGTTTAAGCTTGATCTATTCATTATAAATGAAATCCATTCTTCTTGTTTTAATTTGTGCAAACAGTTCTATAATTTTCTCCTTGATCCCTGGATGACAATTGAGGAAATTTTTCTCCATTGAAAGTACTGCAAGCGCATTTAGTCTTTCCGAATTCATAGTGCTTCTTAAAAAAGTTTTTATTCTTATCAATGTTGAAAAGCAGCGCTCTGCCTCTGATGTAGTCATGGGAATTGTCAGGAAGATTTTCATCAGTTTCGCAATTTCACTAAAAACATCATCTAGATTTTTTTCCAAGATAAATTTCAGCAGCTAAATTAATTTGCAATATTCATGAATATCAGTCCTGTAATAGAATACTTTTAGTTCATATTCAAGCTTTTCTTTGTCAATCATGGGATAAGCTTCAGTGGTCAGTACTATCTCTTTTGTGGGGTGTTAGTAAAATACACTAGACTACTGATGTTCATTCTTTAAATCTAGTGAAACAATTCTTGTTGAACAATTTAGCAGCTACTAAGTGTTTAGTGGAAGAATATCTGTCCATTATATCAACACATAAGCTAGACATTATCATCATTCAGGTATTTTAAAATTCCTTTTGCTTCTACAATGGTTTGACCTGCATTTGATGTTGACTGAATTTCAGTAATGTAGTTTTTAAAAGGTTGCAAATTTTCATGGGCTTTGTTTATGGTCCGTATGTTGAAATTCGAACTTGTAGAGGATGGACGTGGAATGCTGACGTCAATATGTTTCTTGAGAATCGACACACGTTGTGGGGATCTTGAGAAGAATGTTGGAATATCCAGAATGTTAGAGAAAAAAATTCTTAAGTTTCATGTAATACTTGCTGCATTTCTCATTATTAAATTAAGTTGATGTGTATAACAGTGAATGAAATGTGCATTACTATAAACTGCTTTTATTTTTGCTTGAACTCCTGCTTTTTTGCCTTTCATGACATTTGCACCATCAAATGTCTGAGATATCAGTTTTTGGTCCATTTCCTTGAAGGATTATGTCCAATTGTTCTAAAATACGTTTTGATATGCTCTCTGCAGTGTGATTTTCTGGAATAGAGAATCCTCCAAAACGCTCAAATATTTCTCCATTCAATACGTTTTGATATGCCATCTGCAGTGTGATTTTCTGGAATAGAGAATCCTCCAAAAAGCTCAAATATTTCTCTATTCAATACGTACCGTAAAACAAGGACCATTTGAGAGTTTTTCGAAACAACTGTTGTGTCATAAGCCATGTCAGCTACAAAGGAAGCTTTTCTAATTTCCATCCTTATCTCCTCATGGTATAATTTTAGCAGGCAGTCAAGTATCTCATTCTGAATGGTCTTAGAAACACCTTTGAAGACTGCACTGGTTTCTAAGTGATTCTTCAAATCTGAATCTAATTTATATGCAAATTTTACTAATCCTCTAAATACCCCTGGATTTATTGAATCGTCTTTTTCATCATGTCCACGTAAGGGAGTTTCAAAGTTTCCACAAAAGTAAATGCAGTCTATTATTTTGTACAAAATTTCACGGTTCTTTTTAACTTTTATATTATGCTCATTGATTGAAAGTCTGTATGCCTCACTAAGTTTCTCCATAATACTTATGGTTCCTAAAAGTGACAGTGAAACAACATTATCAACGTGATTCTTTGACTTCTCATGCTTTTCAGTGTTTTCTTTCATTTTGTTTATATTTCTAAAACCATCTTTCGTCCACGGTACATCTCCTCCAAACAGCAAACACGGGAAACAAAACAGTGCATTTTCTACTTCACAGACGCAAAGCCAACTTTTCCGTTGGCACCATTCAGAATTAAAGCTACGAATATATTTCTTGTTGTTGCTTTTGCCTGGCTGAGATATTAAAATATCAGGTGTTGAACGACCTCTTTTCTTAACTGTAACTTTTTCGTGGTGAGATAGCTGTGAAAACTTAAGCTGTTGAAGTTCACTTAGAGTCACATAACTTATTTATTGGGGTTGCAAGGCCATTGTTAAAGTTTTCTGTTAAATAAAAGGACCGAAAAAAATTAATCCACTAGAATAGCTAGAAGCAGAATAATAATCTAATTCTACACTCTTCTACACGTTATCACATTCAAGAATATGGTACACGGTTTTTAAACACAACACACGCGGAGTAAAAAAACTTCCTTCCACCATTACGCCAGAGCCGGCACTGCGAGAGCAACAGTGCTCTTTCCACCTGGCAATCCCACCTTCCTCCCCACCCAACTCCTATGTGCGCATGCACACAAAAGTCCTACATCACGTCACTGGCACTGTGAAGCGCACAGTTCCATACAAAGGTTTGTGTATATTTTCCATTAAACTGGGGGATGGCTACTGAAGTACTGACATTAAGCTTAAGGAATATATATTGTACTACAAAAATAAATAAAGAATTAAAGAAAAAACTATTCATTATATTGAATGTTATCGATAATATCAAGTGGAAATAGGGGGTGCTGCAGTTCCGCAGTGCCTATACACTAGCCGCCACTGGTTGAGAGGCTTTATTAGTTGTACTTGTATTTGTGACGTCGGTGTTGGCAGGCGTGTTGTATTTGGGACTGTGATGTTGGCAGACATGTTGTATTTGTGACTGTGATGTTGGCATACGTGCTATATTTATGACTATGATGTTGACATACGTGTCATATTTGTGACATTGGTATTGACAGATGTGCTGTATTTGTGGTTGTGATGTTGGCAGGTCTGCGACTATTGCGATTCCAACTCCCTAGACAAGAAACATCCCCCTGAGTACGCTGTGGACGGTGCTGAGACCTGGTGGCAGAGTCCTCCACTGTCCAGAGGGAGCAAGTACAACGAGGTTAACCTCACCATAGACCTCGGCCAGGTAAATTCCCCAACCCTTTCGTCACACGGGGGGGAGGGGTGGTGGTGGTGGTGGTGGTGGTAAGAATATTCACGTCTCCTTCAAACACCTTCAGGATGTTTAGATACTATCTCATCTAAGGGATCTGCAGATCTTATGGAGAAAAGAGTTATCTTCGGCTTTATATCCGTTAGCTTTTGACAAAGCTCTTCGCTTTTAATTATATCGTGAAGGTGGGGTGTTAGGGGTAAGAAGGAGTTACAGGTAAAATCAACGAACGAGTGATGCCAAATTTGTCTTATATTTAAGTAAAGATTGACTACAATAAAGACCGCCTCTGTTGTCTACTGGTCAAATTTCCTGAATAGAGATTCAGAAATGCTTGGCTCGATCCCCGGTGCTTCAAGTTTTTTTTTTTCTGTAGGGCGTTGGGTCTGGAACGAAATCAAACTAAACCTCATGAGGGCAATGAGGAAATATTTGAATGAAAAAAAAAAGTAATAGCTCCATACTAGAAAACTGAAATTAATGGTTGTAGGGTTCCTAGCGTCGACCCCATGATGCCCTCTTTCCGCAGTATTTGGCACTAGCTTCGCCAACAAACAATTTCCATTTGGTCAATGTATCTCGATTGCGGGTTAACGCCATAGAGTTTGTTTTTGACTACAACAAAATGGCAATGCTGTAACCATACAGTTTTCACGGAGATAATATCCACATGTAGTCCCTTACTCTCACAATTGAAGCACTAGGGGCAATAATGGACTATGCCACTAAATATTAATTCCCCTATCCTCTCTCAAGGTAAAGAGAAATCTTTCTGCTAGTTCTCAAATATTTGAAATATTCTTCTGTGAGATTATTGAAAAATGAGCGAATTTGTTAGAGGTAGGCTAAATCTAGAGCCCTTTTTAATCAAGCTTAGTATCATAGCTTCACAAATATGCATACAAATTAGTTGAAAATGAGCTAATGTCACATTTTCACAGATTATTTTCTATTAATAAAACTCAAAATATAGGTTTGTTAAGCAAAGAGAGCCCTTTTGGAATCTCTCGACTTTATTTTGGAGTGAACCATATTTTGAAATAACGCAACTTAAAACTCAATATTGTGTTATAGCTGAACGTTTACATGGAAATGTATCGCTTATCAACATGCCTACTTTTAGTTAGGTATCACATAATTATCATCATTATCATGGAATAATCTCATTGGGACGATGTAACAGCACCTACATGATAGCCCCTCACAATACAGTTACATATCCGCCACTTCCAATAGAAGACTCAGGATCGGATTAGAACTTTTCAGGGCCTTGTGCCAAGTATTTTATTATTTTACCTCAGAAATTATTTTCAATATCAAAATCAATGTTTATTTTTGTGTCAAATGTCAACTGTATCGTCTGCAGATATGTGATATTTCCGGTTTGCCAAAAGCAAAGGTTGCGTTAATTTATAAACACTAACTGTCGGACTCTACATAATACCAGGCTACCAGCGCCCCTAACTGCGCATATCGGGTACAATAAATTAACACAGAGAGAGATTATATTAGGGAATTTCGAGTTTAGTTGGGATAAATTTAACGAAAAAACATAAAAAAAATTATGGAATATTGAAATACTATATTATCACAAAATAAATACGACAATTCAAAGTGATTCATTAGCGAGGTAGGTGGGGGCCCCTAACCTCGGAGGCTCCTGTTGATGGAACATGCCTTAATCCGGGTCTGAGAAGATCAGTAATGTCTAGTCCACAAACCCTGGTGGCATACGCTTAAAAAAGAATTATGTTAATTTTCTAATTTGTTTCTATCGTAATTACTTGGTATATTTTATTGTTTAACTAATGTTACAAAAAAAAATCACCTGCTGTATGTTTTGTTGACGTTTCTTCGTCTTTCAAGTGTGGCGCACATTCTATTTAAACTTCGTCATGTATTTATTTATATACCCCTTCCCCCTAGCCCCATGCATACCGCTAACTTATTAATGCAAGTCAGTCTTGTAAGGCAAGGTAAGCATTCAGTCAGCAAATGGCTGTCAGCGAACAGTCAGCTACAATCAGCGAGTTGTGTCTTGAGCCGGTCAAGATCTGTAACTTGAAGCAGCGCTTTGTCTGCGCAAAAACACACACGTATATATATATATATATATACACACACACACACATCAAGTAAATTTGCGTATAACTCAAACGGGTAGTAAGACACGGTGCTAAAAAAAAAGTAATTGTTTGGGATGGATGGATAAATATATATTTTCATCCATCCCAAACAATTACTTAAATACACACACATATTTATACGTGTGTGGTTGAAAAAAAATAGTCATTTTGTAATAATATACATATATCCATCCCAAACAATTACTTTGTTGTTTTAACACCGCGTCTTACTACCCGTTTGAACTATACGCAATTTTACTTGACGTAATGTGTTAGGGTTGAAGGTGGTTGAATTTAAAGGAAGTGTACCCACATTTGCTTGATGGACAATAGTGGAAAACCATATAGGAAAATCCACCCCCTCAGTACAAAGTACACCCTACCTGGATTATAACCCCAATCTCCCCGTCATCAGAAGTCCAGTATATTTCGAGTGACGATTTAGAACGTTCTACCACCGAAGCAGTTTGACAATTACTTGGGAGATCGAGAGCAGTTTGACAATTACTTGGGAGATCGAGAGACAATGTATCGACATTTTTCCCCCCCTATTTAATTAGGAATTTTAGGGATATTTTTAATGTGTGAACACCTTTGTGGTCCAGTGGTCAGAGTTTCTGGTTACGGGCCAAGAGGTTCCTGGTTTGATCCCCGGCACTTCTAGATTTTTCTGTGAAGCAGTAAGTCTGGAACGGGGTCAACTCAGCCTCGTGAGGACAAATGAGGAGATACTTGAACGGAAACCTAGCAGCTCTGGTATATAAAACTGAGATTGACGGCCAAAGGGTTAGTTGTGCTGACCATATGACACCATCTATCCGCAAATTTGGCACTATCTTCGCTAACCTGCAGCGGCCACTATTTTCTTTCGACATCCCGGAGAGAAAGTATTGTGATTGTCAACAACCTAGAATTCGAGATTTTAATAAATGTCGACGTTTTATATCCCTTCGAAACCGAAAAAGTTTAACATTAAAAACCAATTGGCAGTTATATTTTTCCATGAAAATTACATGGGCAGAAATTTCAAATTTTGATCATATCTCCATAACTATTAGAGATACAAAATATCTTATCGTTGTAAAGTTGTAGTACTATTAAAGATAAAAACCTTTATTTGAAATATATTTCCATAAAACCAATAATTTTTGAGCTATAACCAATATATATATACTTTTTCTTTCAGGTATTTGAAAATGAATTTGATTCTTATGCTCTTTGATGGATGTTTCTCTTTTCTCAATGTTTCTGTAACAGTGTCAGTGGCGGCTCGTAGCTAAAATTAGTGGGGGTGCTGCTCCAGAAATTTTTAGCCTTTGTTTTAAAATTGTATAAAAGAAAAAAAGGATAAAATCTTAACAAAAAAAACCCATCTTTTACTTACTTTAACTTAAATTGTTACAGTTCAAGCTTGATCTATTCATTTAAAAATGAAATCCATTCTTCTTGTTTTGATTTGTGCAAAAGTTTAATAATTTTCTCCTTGATCTCTGGATGACAATTGAGGAAATTTTTCTCCATTGAAAGTACTGCAAGTGCATTTAGTCTTTCTGTTAAATAAAAGAACTGAAAAAAAAAAAAGAATCAAATAGAATAGCTGGAAGCAGAATAATAATCAATAATCTAATTCTACACTCTTCTACACTTTATCACATCCAATAATATGGTTCACTGTTTTTAAGCACAACACACACTTAGTAAAAAAAAACTTCCTTCCACCATCACGCCAGAGCCGGCACTGCGAGAGCAACAGTGCTATCTATACATGGCAGTCCCGCCTTCCTCCCCACCTCACTATGTGTGCATGCGGACAACAGTCAAGCACCACGTCGCTGGCACTGTGAAGCGCACAGTTCCATACAAAGATTTTTATATAAACTTGGGGATGGCTACTGAAGTACTGACATTAAAGCTTAAGGAATATATATTGTACTACAAAAATAAATAAAGAATTATAGAAGAAAGGACTCATTAATATAGAATGTTATCGATAATATCAAGTGGAAATAGGGAGTGCTGCAGTTCCGCAGTGTCTATACACGAGCCGCCACTGAACAGTGTATATTATTACATCTATCCTCTTTGGTGGGGTGTTTCTGAGACAGTGTATATTATTTAGTTTCACAAATCTTACGAGCTTTTAGTAAATGTTTCTCTTTTATGATTAAAGAGAGAGAGAGAAAGTCAGTTGTGGTGCACATTACCATTTATTTTTAATGTGTACAGTACATTAGTACACCTTTTGAATATAAAGTCATAAAAATATCGTAAAATTTAGCTTATGCATTCTACACATCTCCAGTGATCTATAATATAGCTAACCTATAATCCGAACGGGTACTAAGACGTGGGGCTAAATAAATATGTAGATTTATGTAAATATATATTTATATATATGTTAAGTTATAACATATGTATGTTTTTTCCACTCTCTCTCCATGCAAATGCACCTATACTCCCTTCAAATTGAATCTTCCTCATCACCAGCCCATTAATTAGTGACGAGACGTGGTGACCATAACATTGCAACAGCAACAAATTTGCGTTTTTGGGATTACGGGGCGTTGGGAGCAGTTTCCCCTTTCACAAGCCCCCCTCCCCCCTCCCTTTTGCGCACACCACTGTTATCCATTGACATAATAAAAAATTATGAAATCATTACTACCAGATGGGATTTTTTCTTTCTTTCTTCTACTAGTGCAAGGCTTGGTTAAAAAATAACAAAACGTTGGAGGATTTTGTAAAACTTAATTTTATGTAACGATTTATTTTTTGCTGTCGTATGAATGATTTTGTTCAAAGACTTCTTCACCTCAATTAGACAAAGATAGATCCTACGATTAACTTACTATTTTAGTATTGACGGCCATGTTACATATTCACTATGGATGGTAGATTTAGCTATTGCCATTGATCAAAAAAATATAGGTTATAGCGCACATTTTACGACCTCAAATATATTATTTACAAAAGTTTACAAAGTAAAATGAAGGATTAATTAAATTATACTAGAACCTCGTTAATCCGAATTAATTGGTTCATAAGCTTGTTCGGATTAGTGACGTTTCAGATTAACCGGGAGAATACAGGGATACAGTATTTTCACGAATTTTAAATTACAGTTGAATTAGTTTAGTCAAATTTTCATTTATTTAACTGATGTATAACATTTAATATGTAATATAATTATTTTTAGCTACAGGAAAATACATTGTGTTGACTACAACATGTAAATATTAAACATTTCTTATCATATATCACTATTAATACAATTCTCTTTTAACTTTGAGCTTGTTGCTTGCCAACAATAAAATATATTTCATTTGACTTAATATTTTTCCTCATTTTACGAAAAGTGTGTTTGGACTAACGGGGTATTACTGTAATACATAATGTGTCCGCTCTTATGACTGAGATATAGAGAGAGGCCAGAGAAGAACATGGTGTTGTTACCAGCCAGAGGCTACCAGCTATCACTCTCAAGTGTCTCGCAGCTGCTTGTAACCCTCCTAGTAGTTCCCACATACACCCCCTCCCTCTCCCTACTGACAAGTGCTGGAGAGTAGCTACTGTATTAATCTCCACAGTATGAACTTGACACTTGCTTGACCCTGACATGAACAGGCCAGGTTTCATTTCCGACCAGATATTATCAGAAACTATTCTCATTCACAAATAAGGTAAGTTGGCGCGTGTGGAATTTCTACCTTGATGGCACAGTTTGAGTTTTATCCAAACAATATTCCTCTCTACCAGTGGTTTAATACCCCCAAATATAATTTATCTCCAACTTTGTACCCCCAAATATAATTTATCTCCAACTTTGCACCCCCAAATATAATTTATCTTCAACGTTGTATCCCCAAATATAGTTTCTCTCCAACTTTGTACCCCCAGATATAGTTTCTTTTCAACTTTCTACCCCCAGATAAAATGTATCTTCAAACCCTAAATCTGGCCTTGATTATTAAGGGTGTATCATAAAACAATAACTTGTATTAAATTTTACATAGCCATTAAAACGTCCTCATGTACCCCGGGTTTTAGACCACTGACATAGCCTATATTAGAAAGTTTTATACCATCCTCTTACCCTCTTAAGTGGTTTTATTTATGTTAGTTTTGTAAATTTTGTACCCCTCTCCACCATTTCCCCAACCTCAACTTTGAAATATAAAATTTTAAGACCTGATTGGTTATTTACCTGCCTGAAAACTTTAAATTAGCTACCTTCCCTAGAAGTTTTTTAAAAATATTTAGACGTTAGACCCCCAATAATTCCTATTCTCAGTGTCACATTTTTGTTGGGGAGCACTAGGGATACTGAGGGGAGTCAAATTTTAACTCAAATTTTGTTAGTGGTGCTATATGTTGGACAATCATGAGACCTTTCTAATACTTTAGATTACGGTTAAAAGAGGTCTCTGTCATATTTAAATTAATTTAAAACAATTTTTGCTGGGGTTCTTATGGGGTTCGCGATATAAAAGTTATTCTGGAAGATATTTGTATTGTGACTTCTCCCCGAACCCCCACCCCCATCCCTTCACCCTGACCCTTAACTTGGTGGTCCTCCATCACCAACACTTCGAGAAACACTGTTTTAGAGAGCTTGTGGGTGAAGAGTGGGGTAAGAAGGGTGTATCCCTCCTTATATCCCCCCTCCTCCCCTTACCATTGGTTCGCTACTGCTCTAAACGGTTCACGTATTCGTTTGATAAAACTGCGCGAATTTAAAACATTGCGTGCTTGATGCTGGATGAATCGTAACGAGGGAAATGAATGAGTTCATCAGGATGAATGACATCACACTTTATGACCGCACCATACAATACAGGAGGGGGGGGGGAGAGATACACGCAAGCAACATAAGCATATACATTTAAAAAAGAAGAAACTTTTAATATTACGCAAAAAGTTACGTCCGAAGAAGGCTGAGTTCATGAGGTTGTTCTATTTTAGGGAATTGATAACGAAAAAAAAGGGGAAAAAGGAGGGGTTAACAATAAATTATACACAAATTAAGCTTTGTGAATTCTAACACCGCCATTTTGATTTCACGGTTGATATATTTCTGTCGAGATTTAATTAAAGCCATTCCGGTTTTAGTCATCATTGCATTTTGTCATATTTGCTGATTGATTGTCTACAGACAATTGCACTAGTAGATATACATTCATCGATCAACGTAAATAATTTCTCTAATGCCAAATTTGAGTGATTTTCAATCAATGGTAGAGCTACATACCCGCGGATCCCCCGCGAATGGGGGTTAGGGGGTGCAGGAGGTTTGAGGATGAATTTGGGGGTGCACTATTTAATGAGTTTATAGAGGTGCTAGTTTTTAGAACAAATAAGAAAAATATGAAAGGGGCAACTTAATTATATCAAATTGAGGACGGGATACGTAATACTACGTTTTTACCAAATTCTCGCTGAAGGCGGGGTACATAATATATCCGTGTTTGCAACCACCGTCTTATTTTCGAACTCACTGACTCAATGGACTTTAAATGTTGAGTTTTGCAAACGAAACAGCTTGGGAAACAGATTTTAATCTGATTATCGAATTATTTGCTGAATCTAAGTCACAAAAGAAAGAGTTTTAGAATTTTTGTATTTTGTGTATTTCTTAAACTATTTGTTTTAAGTAGTTCTTTTAGTTTTTTTAAAAGGATATGGTTATCCCTACTATTTTATAGAAGATATTAAAATATATTTCTCAATTATATTTTATTGTACTGTACATTTTGATTTTACCTATTCTATACAGTTATTTCAATCCTATCCTTTTTGATTCTTTTCTTCCAACTGTTTCCAAATAAGTAGAAATATAAGGAACAAATTTAGACATTAATTAGGTAATTGATCATTGTAAGTCTGTATTAAAACAATATTTACGTATAAAATAAATAAATGCATTATAAATAAATGGTACGGTGCACCGCAAAGACTTTCTCTCTCTTTAATCTTAAAATTGAGATATTTACTAAAAACTAGTAAGATTTGTGAAACGAAATAATATACATCGTTTCATAAACACTCCATCAAAGAGCATACATGAAATATTATTATTATTAGCACCGCGTCTTACTACCCGTTCGGGTTATACGCACTTACGCTAATGTGTAATGGTAGGGTGATTGGGAGATGAAATGGAGGACCTACAGTTTAACGTGGAATCCGAACCACGGTGGAGGCCTGGCCTTCCCCACATTCACAAGTTGTTACATGAAATAATATACAATAGGGGGCCTATTACAGGAACAATAAACAAAGAGGAGCATCTCTGTCCACCAAAGAGCATAACAATCCATTTTATTTTTTTAAGTATAAAAAAATAATTATATATATGTCTACTTATAGCTCAGAAACTAGGGGTTTTGTAAAAATATATTCCAGACTAGAATATTATGTTTAATTCTAACAGTACTACAACGTTACAATGATATGTTATTTCGTATCTCAAATAGTTGCAGAGATATGATCAAATTTGGAAATTTCTGCATAATTGTATAGTACTCTCAAAGTCATTTTTACGGATCTTTTTGTCTTTCAGTAAACTACCCTTAATTTTAGGTTTAGATACCTAATTCCAAAAAAACCTCAGGGGACCTTATGTAAACCCTATATACCAGGTTTTAGCCTGATCGGCAAAACGGTTTCGGCTTTAACCCGAGGTACAGACAGACAGACATACGTCATCAAAACAACTCTTTCTATTTCAAGGGGTCATGAAACGTGAACATTATCAAAATCTCAAGTTCAATTTTTTTTTGTCGATTACAATACTTTCTCTCTAAGGTGTAGAGAGAAAGTAAAAAGTGTAAGTTTCTTAACAATGAAACAACATGATGGCTAAATGGAGGGTGAGGTAAAGGGGGTGCAATGTTTAAAGCAATGGAAGAGACAGGGGTAACCAAATAAGTTCCATCACTGCTTTCTATTAATGTTGGTGGTTGAAAAAATAATCAGACATTGTATCGGGCCTAACATCTCCTTGGTCTGTTTGACTTGTATGACCTCTGCAATCTCTTACAGTTCCCTCTTCTTGGCCGTCAGGTCAACCGAACTAGAACACACACTAGTTTGAAGATAATTCGTTCGGAGTGTTGGTTAGTACTTTGATCCCTTGCCACCCGAAACGAGATATTCTCAGTCGTTTTTACTGTTATAATATATCGTTCACGTTTAACAGGGAATATTAAGAACGTTCATTATAGCAGGCCCAGTTCAGCTCCCGGCTCGTTTCTGGGTTTGTGTGTGTGTAGCGCGAGGTATGGGAGTAAAAGGGAAAAAGAAAAGAGCTGTACGATATTCCAGAAATGTATCCAGTGCATTCGTATTGCTGTGAAGTCATTCTAAAATTGTCAAAAACGGCCTTTTCAATGCAGTTTTTATCCAAATATTTAATATTACAACCATGTTCAATAGTAGAAACGTCTATTAACCATTTATGTCCATTAATGTTTAATCAGAAATGATTCAAGTGCAATAGTGTTCGTGTAACTTTACGATTTCGAGCCGACTGTATCAAAAGAGTTGATTGGCATATGATGCACGGGGGTTGCCTCAGTAAGTGAGACATTTCCGCGCAGACGTTCAACTCTAAATCATTATTAAACTATACAATTTGTTATTTCAAAATACGGCTCACGCCAAAGTAAAATCGAAAGATTCTAACAGGGCTCTTTTTCCTAAATAACCCTCTAGTTTGAGTTTTATTTATAGATTTACACGTCTTTTTAAGCATATTTGTGGAGCTATGAAACTAGGCTTGATGATAAAAGACCTCTATATTTATCTCATCTAACAAATACAGTAATTTTTTGATAGGATAAAAACATAAATTTAAACAATATTTGAGAACTAGCAGCGAACTTTCCTCTTTACCTTGAGATAAGAAGTTTCGTAGTTTTCTTTCCTCTCTTGTTGTCATGATAAAGGGTGGATGTAGGTGAAGGTAGAAATGGAGTACAAGCTTAGACTGAATAGAGAAGTAGTTCCAGAAAAAGACACAGATCATTGTATTTTAAGCCGTGTAAGTTTGACAGCGATTGATACTTTCTAGCTGACCAAAGTGATTGCCTTGAGGTAGGTTAAGTTTGAACATAACACAAGTAATTACAAAATAGAATCTATAGCATTAAAACAATGCAAATATTGCTATATCAGCTGGTTTCAATCAGACTATAAGGTCCACACACACACACACATGTGAATGGTGTCGGGAGTATGTTCCAGACATGTGGCTGGCAGATGCCAGAGATCTTTGCCTCTCTTCTTGTCGTCAGCTTGAGCACACTTGGGAATAGCTGTAGTCACAAGTCTCACGAGAATGAATTAACACGATTGCTGTTAGAGGATATACTACCAAGGCTACCCACAAGGGTTGGGAGTAAAATTGGTCAATTTACAACCTACCCCTCGCTCCCTTCCATCCCCCAAATATTTCTCTGGCACAGGATCAAATCTTGCCGAAGCCACAACACGTGTTATACATTTTATTAATGTTATTAATTTTCTTAAAATACATATTTGGTGATTTTGTAATGTAATTGATTTGCCCCTAAAAAGTATGTGAAAGCATTGACAATAATATCGTCCTAATTGTATAAACGTATCTTATTTCATTTAAATTTATGTATAATATTAAATGGCGCTTAAAGCACTTCTTCTTCTAAGAAAGCAAAAGCCACTGATCAGTGACGTCACGCACGTGACACCAGCCAAGTCAGTTTGACAATATATATATTTCAAATAATAACTTCCTCTTCTCGAAGGTTCGAAGAGAGATTTTAAAATGTAACTTGAGTCATTTTCCGGCTCTAGAAGCTCCCAGTAAGACCGAGATGTTTTTGTCTTGTATTTTGTTTTTCTAAACTAAACCTTCTCGAAGCTTCCATGAACAAGGAATATATACAAAGAATGGTGCAACGTAAAGGCAGTTGTCAGTTGGCAGTTGGTGTCCAATACTGACAGAACTCACTTGGCGTCTAGCAACACCTGTCCGCGCTAGCCCGCGTATATATTTCGACATGATCTATTTTCGCATTAATTAAACTGATTCAGAAATAAAAAAACATGTCAAAATGAAAAGTGTATTAATCATAATTCTTCAATAGGCGCCCATCGCGGTAACGTAATTCAAGAACGTTACAATTTTATTAAATTTTGTATCAATACAGTGTTATATATTACAAACAAAATAGCAATTTTCATTTTCCTATGAAAATCACTTAAAAGGCAGAAGCAGAAATTTTCATTTTTGATCATATCTCCGCAACTATTTGAGATACGAAATAATTTATCAGTGTAAAGTTGTATTACTAATACAATTAAACATATTCTATCTGAAATATATTTCCATAGAACCCTTAGTTTCTGATTTATAAACAAACATATAAAGTTTACAATGTAGTAACTATATTTATAAGGAAATTTATTTTTATGCTCTTTGATGTACGAAGATCTTTTCCCAATGTTTCTGTAACAGTGTATATTATTTTATGTATACTCTTTGGTGGAGTGTTTCTGTACCGGTATATATCTCTCTATCTCCATTAATGTGTAATCAGAAATAATCCACATGCAATACGTAGTGTTCGTGTAAATTTACGATTTCTAGCCGACTGTATCACAGAGTTGATTGGCATATGATGCACGAGCGCTTGTTGGGTTCACACTGAGAGTACTGTGTGTGGAGTGTTTCGTGCTGCAGACGATCTCAAACGGGTCATTCCCGTATGAGTGACCTTGTAAGACCGCTGTTTGATCCTCACTGAGAGGACTGTGCGCCGATCGTGCTCCGACTATGTCGTCTTAGATTGCTTCAAAATATGTTCTCCCAGGGTCACTGTAGCCGCACAGTCATGTCAGTGTGAATTGAGATCCGGACACCCTATGGTCGAACATGTGTCGTTTACCCTAATTCGGCTTCTTCCGGCAAGTGTGAATCTTCACGAAGGTTCTTATCTTCAACCTGAAAACGGCTGGAAAATATTCCGACACAATCCATCGTGTGCAGTAATTATGGCAGAAGGAAACTTGAAAATTTTACTACAAATACGATATAATATATATTTTTTTAGCATAATGGTACATTTGTCCGTGAGAGATGCAGTGTTTATTACAGTCACCGTGTACTGCATATAGTCTTTTAACAGCTCTATAGGAACAGAACTTTGGTCAAGGTATACCTTGGAGGTTGTCTACCCATCATACCCGTAATAAGATGACGTGATGATAGTGATTATGAATATGCGGAGCCATTAAAGGTCTTAAACCCAAATTAAGACTAAGTAACCAGACCATTATGACCATAGGAATAGTTCCCCTTTCAGGAAAGATACCTATGGTACCCCCGGGAGTCGATCCCGGAACCTCTAGATCAGTAACTGACCACTAGACCAAAAGGCAAGTCTGGCATTCTTTAATATGAATTACTGGATTTATTAATTATAAAGTACATCTAAAAGTGATCAAAAGCTTCTATTAATATTTCCTTATTTATTACTATAATTATAGTTTCTCTTTACAATAAATGAATTAAGAATGTATGCACTAGGCTATTGTAATTTTTTTTTAATTCCGCCGTTGTGGCAACATGAGTTTCCTATTTTCAAATAACGGGCTTCCGATGAATAATCAAACTTAATTTAGCCCCCCCCCTTTTACCCCGATCTTGCTCCACTGTTAACAAGTGTGTGTTGATGTTCTCCGTTCGTTCTCGATACAGTAACGCGGTAGATTCAATTGTTTGCTAAACTTTGTTGTGCAACACTCGCACAGTAAACAACGACTAAGAAGAAACTCGACTTTTACGACTTGTCATCATATCACAGGATTGGATTACATAAAAAAAAGAAAAGAAGAACAGAGTACTGAAATTCGTGTCAATGGTGTTTCAAACAATAGAAAATTCACATGATTGGATTAATAAGAAAATTATTCTTACCTGTGAAGTAAACGCTATTATAACTCTATAATTTAAATTTCCTTTATAATAATGCTGAACAACAGAAACTGTCTAGCACAGATAAAATACACCTAAGAAGACGAGAAAATATAAAATAATCACATAGGAAAACATTTATAGTGAAACAAAAATTTTAATTAATAAATAGAGACATTAAGTTGATACAATTAATCAGAGTAAATCAAAAACATGGAAATTATTGGAATAAAACCAATCAAAACTATAAGTATTTAAAAATATATATTTTAATGAAGAACATTTAATTCAAGTCCTTACTAGTAAGGTAGTTCCTTAAATAACGATGATGATGATGATGATGATGATAATAATAATAATAATTACTACGCGTTTAAAACATACGAAACATGACAAATGAATAAATAAATGTAAGCCTAGTATTATAAATGTGGTAGGAATAGACAGGAATAACGACCACGTGGTCTGACAAGGGGAGTGGAAGGGGGAAGAGGGGTGGGATGACGTCTTGGTTGCGGGGATTCGTTTACTTTGTGATTCGGGTAGTCGTTGTACTGTATATAGTCCCTGGAAAGGTAGCATGGAGTATTTTATTCATTAGTCTCCTCCTACCACTTGGTCAATTGGTATAAAAACGCAATTTAAAATATTGTATATACAGCCGAAATCACATATAATTAAGTAGACACCCATAAAATACCCTAATCCTCATCATAATGTATGACTTAGGTTAAATTCCTGTAAGAAGTAACATCACGAACATAATAAAAATAAGGTGTATAATTTACCAATACAAATTAAATAAACGAATCAAATAATAACATTGAGAGCTACACCCGCAGCACAGAGATGCTCAATGGGTTGCCTATACATTCCCATTCACGGCGAGCTATCACTCCAACAAGATTTTCTTGAAAGGTTGTGGTCTTTAATTTATTTTTGGAGGTTCGGGGATAATTACTTTGACCTTTTTTGAGACATCTGAGCCGGAAGATCTTGAAATTTTTCCATTGTTTTTATTCATTTTTTAAATGATTATTATCTGCCTCAATTACGTTAGAATAATTGTCCTCAATTTTAGTTTTTGACAAAAAATATTAATGTAGGGCTAGTAAAAACGTGCAAGATGGCCTCAAATTTGTGAACATAGAGTATAGTTAATATCATAAGGAAGTTCAGCAAGGTATGGTACATACAATATTATATCAACTTAGTCAAGCTACAATGTAGTGGGCTGCAGAAGAAAGTTTTGTAAAGTACTGTACATACTATACTATCTCAACTTAGTCAAGCTACGATGTAGTGGTTGGCAGAAGGAAGTTAAGTAAAGTATCTATATACAATATTATCTCAACTTAGTCAAGCTGTAGTGTAGTGGTTGACAGAAGAAAGTTTATTAAAGTACATACAATATTATCTCAACCTAGTCAAGCTACAGTGTAGGGGTCGGCAGAAGGAAGTTTAATAAAGTACATACAATATTATCTCAACCTAGTCAAGCTACAGTGTAGGGGTCGGCAGAAGGAAGTTTAATAAAGTACATACAATATTATATCAACTTAGTCAAGCTGTAGTGTAGTGGTTGACAGAAGGATGTTCAATAAAGTACATACAATATTATCTCAACTTAGTCAAGCTACAGTGTAGGGGTCGGCAGAAGGAAGTTCTTTAAAGTACATCACACTTATCAGTTATCACATCCTCTGTTAGAGAGGAGCAAACGAGCCAGTTGTCTCAACAGAGAGCGGAGTGGAGAGGGGGGTGGGGGGAGGACGGAAGTTAACGGACTCGCTCTATTCTAATTATTACTGCTAGTCCTCCCTCTCCAAAACGTGATAGCACTACAGGATGGCGGGGGTGTCTGCTTATCTACACGAAATATTGTACAGTCCAACCCAAGAACACACAAAGAATATCTTCAACCGAATTTCAAAAAGCTCCTAAGTCAAAGTTTTTTTTTCATAGAAAGAACCTTCAAGAAAATACAAACTATTTTGCTATCAATATTGATAATATTTTACTATATTATTATTGTTATTCAATAAGTAATTATATTATCAGGCAAAAGTAATAGCTGCAAATCATATGGTTTGACAAATATTCATATATATGAAAGTAAAGCTAGTAACTATTAAAAATGTCAGATACACTCATGTAGAACCTAAGCTGTCACCTAAGTTGCAAAGATCATAGGGGTGCATTACAACCAAATGTAATCATTTTATTATTGTATATTAATTGATTAATGTTTTATTTTAATTCATTAATTTTTAATTTAAATAATATGATATTTAGATGTGGCTATAACCGTACTTAACAAATATAATAGCTTGGCTATTTAATCCACCATAGTTGTATAGTTGGTGAATTTTAAAAATTGTATTCTTATGGTGTGGCAAATTTATCTGTTCTCCAACTGGATATACACAAATCATGTTCTCCCTGCCACCCATCCTCAAATCCCCCATCCCATTTTTGCCATACCCCAATTTCATTTAATCGGCTTAGAATTCCTTAAAATAAGGGATGTGTGAAATTTATACTTTACTTCGAATATTTGTCGACTTTGATACAAAAGTAAAATTCTGGATTTGACGGATTTTGGAAGACTCCCAATGAAGATATTAACTGTTAAAATACACATTCATGTTCAATTTTTGATATTTTGTGCTGCTATTTATATCACAAACTAATGTTCTCATGACAAAAATAATTAAATTACATGTTGTGATAGTAGCTTTATTTATTTAATACATATACAGATTATATTATAGATAACTATGCAAAATGTGTATTTTCCCCCGCACCATTTAACTTTTTTTTTTTTCAAAAATACTTGAACTTCAATTCAGCTTTGAAAATATATCATCATACTATTTGATTCAACTTTGCTTCGAATAGAACAATTTGGCTTCACACACCCTAATTAAAATGCAATCTCTTCATAGTGTTCCCCCCCACCCCCCCAGGTTAGTTTTTTTTTTCATGTCACTAAAAGTCAGTAAAATTTTTCAAACGAATTGAGGGAAAATGAAATAATCTGTGTCACAGGAATTCCATGTGGCGTACGTGTTCATCAAGATGGCCAACTCCCCAAGACCGGGCGTATGGGTACTCGAGAGGTCCACAGACAACGGAGAAACCTTCCAGCCTTGGCAGTTCTTCGCAGACTCCATTGGGTACATTCTTTCAAAGAATTAACTCTTGAGATATGTAGGGAGGAAGTATCAATGTGTTGTGTGTGTCTACATAATGTGAATATGTTCATGTGTGCCACAAGGGAGACTGTGAGGTGTGTTTGAACACACAAGACTGCACACAGGGAAAACCAGGGAGACTCTGCCCCTTCTCCTTCACCCCTCCTAAACTTACAAAGGGTGTCATACAGCCCCCTTAAATACTGTGTGAAATTTTCTCAAAATATGGTATAAATGCTCATAAGCTGCAAACATTGGATGAATAATTTTAAATTAAAATGTTTGTAGTTATTACATTTATACCAAATATGCCATATCTATTATTATTATTTACTTTAAATCCATTACTGTTTCCAGCTTATTGCCTGGGTAAGTTTTTTATTCAAGTCATATACTTTCCACTACCGGCTGACTAGACCTTTCATAGCTTCATATGCTTATATTCTAACTTAATACTAGGACAGGCACAACATCCAGTCCCCAGCCATTAACTTATCAATGTGAAAGGGTAAACCCATATTTAATCAACGATAAATTTTTCGGCCATGCCGGGAATCAAACCCAGGACCTTTAGCTAAGTAGACAGACACTATTTATTGAGCTGAGGTGTCAGATTATTGCTATTATTATACCACCAACAACAACAACAACAGAGCCTGGACCCGCTTCAGCGGCCAAAAGGTCTAAGGTGTCACTTTTGTGTAAGACTGGACTGCTGAAGACAGGAAGATCGGGGCTGGAATCCTGATCAGGTGTATATATATAAAGTCTGGAAAAATATTTGTTTATTGAGTTTTCAAGAAGCATTTACCTATTGAAAATTTCTCGAAGTTGAAATTATAAAAAAAGTTTTTTTTACTGCAGCTCTATAACTTTCCTGACTGCATTTTTGTTAGGAAAGTGTGCTTCGGAATCTGCTCAATTTTTTCTGTGAAAATTTTGTTTAAATTCCACTTTTCCTAAGATTATTCTTCATGTGGTGTTCCATAGTACATGTAAGGAAACTGAATCAAATGAGTAAACATTTTTATTGAAAAAATATAATTCTGATATGTGTAAAACTGTAAATACATCTATGTCACTTTATAACTCATTAGTTATTTATTTTTATTTTCAGAGACTGTGAAAGCTACTTTGGCCGAGAAAGTTTGCAACCTATAACACGAGATGATTCGGCGACTTGCGAAACTCAATATTCCAAAATAGTTCCTCTAGAAGGAGGAGAGGTAAAATATTTGTAACTAAAATAAAAATAAATGAACATTTTTTTTTTATTAATGTCTGAAAATGCTTTCATACGAAACAATTGACTGTAAAATAAGTATATGCAGTCTTTTAAAATAATATTTCATGCTATTTATTAAAGTTGGTTTCTTTGAACCCTTAAATTTCAAGTCCTTAAGGATCATATTTTGATTCAAATTTGAAAAAATATTTATTTGAGATTTGTAGGTAAAAATTGAGATTTGGATTTAAGATTAGTATTTGAGAAAAAATGGCTTTGAGCCTTATCTACTTTCTAAGGATTAATTCAAAGGAGTGTAATTATTTTTTTAAACAAACAATTTTTATAGAAAATGGAAGAAAATAAAAACAATAAATCATAACTGCAGCTAACTTTTAGCTACACTTTTCAAAATTCCTGGTAATTTGTACAAGTTTCTCTGACTATTCACAGTCTTGTTGTTCGTATTATAGATTGTAGTGTCCCTGCTGAACAACCGTCCATCAGCGAATGACTTCTTCAACTCGACGGTCCTTCAAGAGTGGACACGAGCAACCAACGTGAGATTTCGTCTGCTGCGACACAAGACATTCTTGGGACACCTCATGTCTGTAGCCAGACAGGACCCCACTGTCACCAGAAGGGTGGGTATTAGAGAAAGATGTTGTGACGATTTAATAAAACACTTCTTAGTACCGGTAATGAATCTCTTTTTTTTTGATCCGGAAGGTGTCCACTACTAAGAAATTTTATTTGTAATTTTAATTTTATATACAATTTGGGGTCCTTGCCATGATGATGATGTATCTCTTATAGTGTTTCATATTAAAAGCCCTACCAACCTACCCCACAGAGGGTGGCAAATTATATCCTCCCATGTCTTCAATCACCGCAGTACCTATTTTGAGAGCCAAATATGGCAGGTTCTAATGAATCTACCACATGGAAGGTGGAAAATAGGGCATACCCCTCGTACCCCTCCATATTTCCCAAATTATGGACCTTTTCTTGATTTGGTAAATTTAAGAAATAATGTTGTGATTGTTAATCTATAATTTACAAATTGCATTTTTTAAAGTACTTGCTCTCTCAGAGAACTTACTGTCTCTAAGTATTCATACCTAATTCATATTTAGATTAAAACGAAATTTGTAATATTACACATGTTATTATTAGTTGAACATCTTTATATTTCACATGTTAACTTGTTTTTCTAATTATTTTTTACATTTAATGAAAATCTTCTCTTATGTCTCACAGACATGTCTAAGCTCGCATAGGTTATCAATCAAAATGGACGAGATAAACCAAGACATGCTCCTTTGTGCAACCACACAAAAAGATTTTATGTCTTACTTATGGAAAACCACTGGGCTGATGCAGCAAAGAGAATTATAAGAATATTCCCACTGTAGTAGCACGTTAGACTGAGTGCTAGTGAAGGTGGCTAAATAGAAAAATATGTATTAAAAAAAAATTAGATGGATGGAAAAATAACAAAATTAAATGAATATCTAAATTTGTAAAAATGAATAAAAACTCATTAAATTATAAAACAATAAAGATAAATACTGTGACATTACATTCTGCCACCAGTATTTCTACTCCATCAAAGATATTAGTATTGGGGGCCGCTGCGTCTGCAATGGTCACGCCGACACGTGCGACATCACCGACCCAGATGACCCTTTCAAGCTCCTGTGTCGCTGCCAGCACCACACTTGCGGGGCCAACTGCGACCGTTGCTGTCCTGGGTTCGAGCAGAAGGCTTGGAGAATCTCCAAGAGCTATAAAAGATTCATTTGCGAACGTACGTTATATTCACCTTAACAGCTATCGGTATTATTTATGTGCATAGTATTAAGGATTATAGTTTATGTGATAAATTTACAAGTCTTACAATATTTTGTGTACCTAGTTTAATAATAATAATTATTACTATTATAATAATAAAGCAATAAATCAATCAATCAATCACTGTTTGTTTAGGAATTAAAAGAAAATTACATAATTGATTTTTTGATACAATCTGAAGTACCTAAAGATACATCTTCAGGTCTTGCAGTTAAATATTAGAATATATATTGAAAAAATGTTTTACACATATCATAACATTTCCTTTCAAAAATATTTACATAGTTGGTTGAAGCATGCCTTGAAGTATCCATTCGTTAATTTTACTTTTCTCTATACTTATTTGAGGGATTTCTCGGAGTGTTGGTGGTAGAAAATTAAACAATTTGTGGATGGTACATCTCAGTTCGAATTTACCATAATAATTAGAGTATTTGCCGATTTTGTACACATCTTGTTAGAAAGTGAGTGGGTGTTAAGGGAATGGGTTTTTATTTGCTTGTATTTACCGGAATGGTAATATCCTATAAAGAGGCTGTACTCATATAATTGATTAAGAGTAGAATTTTATGTTGAATGTATGTATGTTTGTTAGCATTTTTGGTACCAGATATAATTTTCAGGTAACATTCTGTCGTTCCTCCCAGATCAATATGCCATAAGATATTATTGATTGAACTCATTATTTACATATTATTACTATCATTTTGATATCCAATTAAATTCTAAGATGGTAAAAAACATATGTCAATCCTTTTAGTTTGTTCTCAAGTTTTTGTATGTGCCTGTCCTATTTATGTTGTTTTTCAATTATTAGTCCAAGATAAGTATGATTGTTTGTTGTGTCCAGTATTTTGATACAGTCACAACATGTTTGTGTCCAGTTGTGCAAACAATTATAGCTGTGATGTATAATATTGGCTCTTGTATGGTGCATTTTAGGAGGACATATATGTATAACTTTAGTTTTCTTTGCATTTATTATTAAACGATGATCATGAGTCCATATTTGTATTTCATTGTAGTCTTGTTGCAAGTAATAATAATAATAATAATAATAATAATAATAATAATAATAATAATAATAATAATAATAATAATAATAATAATAATAATAATAATAATAATAATAATAATAATAATAATAATAATAATAATAATAATAATAATAATAATGATAATAATGATAATAATGATGATGATGATGATGATGATGATGATGATAATAGTGTTTAAATAATTATTGGTGTATGTCTACTTTGTGCATAAGGTGTAGGTCTATAGTTCTGATTGTTTGTTTACTCTTTATTTTATGAACTCTCTGATCTGAAAGAAGAAAATCACCAAAAAACCCACAACACGCGGAAAACACATTTTGTTGACTCCCACATGTAAATATGAAGCAGTCACCATCATTTTTTCTAACAATTCTCTTTTTATTCTTTGAGTTTGTTGAACAATAATATATTATTTCATTTGAGTTAGTTTGTTTCTTTACCCCCATTTTTGAAAAATGTGTTTGGATTACCTGGGATTTTGGACTACTATGATTTTACTATATTGTGTACACAAAATAATAAATAAGAAAAAAGTACTTTTCCAACAACAAGTGCATTCAACTTGACACCGTTTCAGCTTGCAACTGTTTCGGCCACAGCGAGGAGTGCATGTACGACAAGGAAATAGACAGCCAGCACTTGTCCCTGGATATCCAAGGGAACTACGAGGGTGGGGGAGTATGTCAGAACTGTCGAGACAACACAGAGGGCGTTAACTGCGATCGCTGCAAGGCCGGCTTCTTCAGGCCATATGGGAGACACCTCAACGAGACAGATGTCTGTCAACGTAAGTTTCTATTTTTTTGATTCAGTGGATCTTTTTGTTTGTGTGTGTGTGTGTAAAACATATCTTACTACTTGTTTGGGCTTTACACTTATGTACACTAATGTATTAAGATCAAAGAAGTTAGAACGTTGAGGGTATATACTTGTATTTTTGTTAAGGTAGAGTGGGAAATCTTTTAGGAAAACACACTCAATACACCCAACTAAGATTCGAATCCCAATCTCCTCATCTTCAGTGGCAGTCCAGTCCATCTGGTTGTGTTTAGTGAAAACTAGTGTTTCACTGTTTTTGTGTTTTTTATGTGTTTTACATCACAACTCTTTTATAATCTAATCTTAAAAGAGTAAATTAAATTATTTTAACCTAAGTTATTTTTTAGTAAAAATTTATATCATTGTACAATTTAAAACAAAAGGTGTTCGAAAACAGGGTACTTGGTAAGATATTTGGTCCAAGAAGGGATGGGAGGAGGTTACATAATTATGAGTTACATAACCTGGACTCATCACAAGACATTGTTATTATAATAAAGTCTCATAGATTATGGTGTGTAGGACACGCAGCGCAAATGGGAGAATCTAGAGTCATGTTTAGAGTATTGACTGGCAAACCCAAACAGGAGAGACTATTAGGAAGACGCAGATGAGAGGATAACATTAGAATGAACCTGAAACAGATGGGGTGTAATGAGGTGGATTGGATAGAACTAGCTCAAGATAGGAATAAGTGGTATACTTTTGTTAGTGCGGCAATGAACTTTCTAGTTCCTAATGTTATAGAGTAAGTAATTATATGTATGGTTTTTTTATTTGAGATTTTTAATTGGACCTTATGAACCTACTGAATTGTATAGCTTAAGTCTAGAACAAACACAACCACCAGTCCCCAGCCATTAATTCATCACTGTGAATGGGAAAACCCACATTTCACCAAGGATGCGTTTTTCAGCTATGTTGAGAATCAAACCTGGGACCCTTATTTTAGGATGCAGACACATTACCGACTTAGCTAAATTTTATAACTGTGTGTGTTTAATAAAACTAGTATTCCCTCACTTCCCCTACAGCATGCAATTGCAACAACTTCTACTCAACGGGAAGCTGCGCAGAGGGTAGCGGCCAGTGCGAGTGTCGACCAGAGTTCAACCCTCCAAATTGTGACAGTTGCAGCTTTGGTTACTTCGATTACCCCAACTGTAAGCCTTGTGAGTGCCATCTGAATGGTACAAGAGGGTTCCATTGCGAGGCTGATGGAGGGCAGTGTCCTTGTAAACAAAACTACGCTGGAAAGTTTTGCGACCAGTGTAACCAAGGATTCTACAACTTCCCAGAGTGTTTAGGTACTTTTTCAATATGGCTTATAAATAAGGTTATTGACACTTTAATTTAAAAGATAATAAATTTCTTTGAACATTTCTATTAAATTGTTCAAAATGTTTTTCGATAGGATAAAAGTAGTTTACTTTCCTACTTGTTATTTCAGTATTATGTTATTAGTATGTTTAGCTAAAAATTTCAAGTTTGATTCCAGTTTTCAGATTTTATTTCCATCTAAATTAAAATTTTAATTTTTTCAAATCCAAATCCTGTATCTATTTAATAATATAATAATGCAAACATTTACATTTAAATACATATATATTTAAATAAATGTAAAGATTGGCATTTAAAAAGAGTTACAACCATATATAAATTTCACCACTATAGTCATTAACTGTTTCCAGCCAGTGGTCCGTTCAGGTAAGTAAAACGCCTACACTTCTTTCTGTCCTTCCACAATAATTCTTCTTCCCTTACTCCCGTCAGACTTCTCTCTCTCTCTCTCTTTCTCGCAAACTTGCCGTAATCTACTCCTCCCATCTCTTTATTGGTCTCGCTAGCAGTTTTTCCCTCTAAACTTCCCCTCCATCACTATCCTTGGGATCCTTTCTGTTCTGTACTTGTTAAAACTGCACTGCACATTGTTACGCAGAGGATGTTACCAGATAGAATTGTTAACTTCGTGGAAGCAGCACATTTTTTTGCTGCCATTTTAGAATGTGCCAGGAACGAGAATGCTGGTCAGTGGTAACTAAACAGAAGACAATTTATCTGTTCACTTGTTGCCAATATAATCTAGCTCAAATACCTTAACCATATATGACATGCTCTTTTTCCATCCTCATTATGTGTCTATACAATCTAAACCTTTAATCCTCTACTATCTCATGTACCCTCAATATTACCTGGACAACTTCATTCCTTATCTTATTTCTCCTAGTGACAGCTAACATGCTCCTCAAAAACCTCATTCTCATGACCTCAAATTTCCTTATCTTTCTTATATCCAATGTCCCGGTTTCTGCTGGATACATAACTATGGGTGCAAAGTGAGCCCAATATATAGCACTTCTTTATTACCTTACACGTCTATTAACCACCTGTAGAACTCCTCCCCCTGCTGCCCGCATTTCATTGGATATCCTCTACTTCCACCCCTAATCTCAATCACGCTTATAATATACTTTACACTTTTATATATAGCTATATACAAACGTATGGAATGCAAACTTATGAACGTATTTCCTTGAATACCGATTACATACTTGATTACATCAATAGATAAATGTATTATGTTGATTGCAGAATGTGAATGCAACTACCAAGGGTCGCTCTCCGATAAGTGTGAGTACGAGAGTGGCCAGTGTTCCTGTAAGAACAACTATGGAGGTCGGACCTGCGACCAATGTCAAGATGGGTACTTCGACTATCCTCAATGCTCATGTGAGTTGTGTACTAAGTACGATCAATTTTTAACTAAACGATTTAATTGGGTTGGAGGAAAGAAAAGTTGTGACATGTACACTTTACCAAATTGAAACCTACTGTACATAAAAGATTAACTTTTTGAGCAAATAACTTAATACTGACTAGATAAATCAAACAGTTTCAGCTAAACAATTCCTTGATTTAATTTTAAAAGTTCTATCAATATATTATTTTCAAATAAAATACTTTAATACCAACTAACTAATAAACAGCTTGTATCATTTATAATTTATACCAAGTATAATTGTGTTTAGTTGAAATGAATCAATTACAGTAGCGATTTAGTTGTAACTTAACACTAATATATTTTTACAAATTTGTTGACTATGTTTTTATTAAGTTTTAGACCAAAGGTCATGAACTGGCGGCACACGGGCTAGATTAACACCACATAAATGTTTTGTTTGGCCCACACAGGTTTTTTTTAGTTAATAGCCAACATTAGAAAATCAGAAGATTTAACCTAAACATCCACATTTCTGGCTTCTCTTGAAAAATCAGAAGATATATTAACAAAAATCAAGCGTCAAGTGTTTTTTTGTTCAATTTAAAATACAATATCCAATATAATCTATGTTTGTTTTATGTTATGTACTTACACCACAATTCAGTAAGGATAAAGAAAGTTTAATTATCTCTCTCAGTTGACTTTTTTTACACCCGGATTGTTCCATTCATTTAAATTACCTGCATGACCGATGTAGGCATTTGAGTTTGTGACCCGTTGAGTAAATTCCCCTAAGGAGGTACAGCACTTTCATCTCGGTTTCAGACTGTAACTGTGATCTCCGAGGCACTGAGTCAGGCATCTGCGACAAACAGTCGGGACAATGCTTGTGTAAAGAGGGTTATGGTGGAGATAGGTGCGACCAATGCATCGCAGAATACTACGGGTACCCCGACTGTAAGTCGTGCGGCTGTAGCGAAGTGGGCAGCGCCTCCACAGTTTGCGATGCCTCAGGGAAATGTCCATGTCTGTACAACTTCGCCGGCCGCACCTGCGACCAATGTAACCCAGGATATTTCAAGTATCCTGAGTGCTTAGGTAAGTTCTTTCATGCGTTTGATACACTTGAGATACTTTGATTCTTGAAACCTGTGGAGGAGAGAGGGGGTTTTGGGGTGGAGAAGGGGGGGGGGGAGGATTCAAAACTCTATAGTCTAGCACAGTAGCACTCAAACTGTGGTGCGCGGCAAAGTGCCAGATGGTCCGCAAATGGAACCATAAGTAGAAAATAAATATATTGGGGAAATAGCTGAAGAGTTCAAGATTGAAGGGTTATGTCCGCTAAGTCAACAATACTCTGTACCATGTAGTATTACAGATGAAATGTGCATAAGAAACAAAATCTGGTTAAAATGTGTTTTACTGCTTGATAAACACATACATTAATATAATTTCTGGCTTCGGTTCGAGAACATATATAGGTAATATATTAAGCTGAGTGGTCTGCATATGCATCACTTATCAAGTATTCTGCATATGTAACACTTATCAAGTAGTCTTCTATTGAGAAAAGTTTGAGAAATATTGATTTAGTAAGATGTTTTTAATTATTTTTAAAAGTATCATGCCAATGTATTGGCATTCAATGATATAAAATGGTTTATGATTAATTTTTTTTTCAAGTTGGGTCAGATCCGTTTATTTTCGAATCCAAAACATCATTTTACCATGGAAATGGTAGCTAAATGCTAACATTATTTGCTATAACTTATAATGCATACATTATAACAAACACACATTTATTTAAGTGTAAAATCAATGGTTTGGGGTGTGTTCGTTAAGTTTGTTCTTTGCCTTAATTCCACTAGGGATGAACCACCAATCAGCAATAGTTATAAAACAAATTTTGATATATATATATATTATTTGGTTTTTTAACCTTTTTTATGGATACACTTTCCAGTCCACCTAACTCTTTTTACGACCTATCTCACTTTAATTTAATGAGAGCTATGAGAAATATGAACACCTTTTAGAGCAAAATACACTATAATATAATTAGTGATTGAATTTACTATTAAACCCATTTTCAATTCTATATTTCTTTTAAATTCCAGGATTTGTAGGATTATTACTTAGTTGTTTTTAAATAAAACAAAATAATATTTATGACAAGTTTACAAGTGTTTATTTTTCCCTACCAGCATGCAACTGTGACTCTCATGGAGGTATTGGGATATCTTGCGACACCGAGGGTACATGTCAATGTAAAAACAACTTTGCCGGGAGTCGCTGTGATCAGTGTAAGGAAGGGTTCTACAACTTCCCGATTTGTGAAGGTTAGTGACATTTTCATTTTCATTTTGTCCACACACACTAGTAAATTGAGGTGCAAGGGATGCGACTTAAGTTGCAAATTTTGGCAGTTTTTATAAGGCATTCAAACAGTAGATTTTTAAATGAATGGAAATATTCCTGGTCAAATTCCGTGATCCCTTCGAAACATATTCAAGAACTGTTTAGCTTACCATATGTAGAAAATTAGTCTAAACATATCTAATGAGGCTTTATTATAATTATTCTGTCCAAAAAAGTGTTTGCTTTCATAAAAACTAATAAAATATTGGCCTTAGCTTGAGTTCTTTTCCACCCTCAGCCAAAGTATAAGAATTAAAATAGCTTAACGGGTAACTTAGATCCGGGTAATTCAACCTGAAACATGCTTTGCATTGTAATGCACGTTTATGAAGTATTTATTAAAATACCTACAGTACCTCTTTAAGGAAAACATCCTTTTACTCTTTGAGATAGATTTTTTAATATCTGGAAGAAGGCAAAGGAAATATAAATATAATCATATAAAAGGGAACAAACACAATATGGTTTTTACATTGAAACCAAAAACACAGTTCACACTACCGTCATTGGACAAAGAGGAAGCTATTTCCTCTTTGTCCAGTGGTATCAATGTAAAGTGTGAACTGTGTTCTTGGTTTCAATGTAAAAGCCATATTGTGTTTGTTCTCTTTAATATGTTTATATCCACCTTTCCTGCACTTTCTTCCAAATATAACAAAATACAGTGGAATTTATGGTAGGTAGGTACTGGAATAAAGTTTACTTTAAAAAATTTAAAACCACATTACTGAATTAAAGAATATATTGAAATTTAAATAAATATTTGGCCAGTCCTCTTGATTTTGCTTCTGTCTGGAAATGGGCTATGGAGGTTTATAAAGTAGTGAGAGGGAGAAAGTGAAAAGGAAAGATTACCAAAGTGAATGATGGAAATAAAGTATGTAGGGAAAATACCACAAGTAAGGCCAAGAAAGAGATAGGAGGAGCAGATAACAGAAAGTGTTCAAGTGAGAGGAGAAGAATGGAAACAATTAAAGGAGGAAACGGTGGAAGGATAGAGGAAGATGGAGAAATTTTACTAAACTGGCTCGGACACAGGATGGAAACAGTTGATTATGATGATAAAGTAGTGAATAAAAATTTAGGAACCACTACTATAACTACTAGTATACTACTAGTATAACTACTAGTGAAGGAAATGCCTTGATCAGTTCATTACAATACAATATCTGGTGTATGCTTAGTCATGTATAGAAGATACCAGTAGTACTTAACAATTGTATGAGAACCTAATTAAGTGCCCACAAAGATATTTTAAATTATGATTTTCAATTTTTTAAATGTGCACTATATAATATGAATAACTGAGAACAACTATTTATAATGCTTACTTTAACACTGAGTAAAACAAACAATTTCAAAAACTGAGCCATGACTATAAGAAGAAGAGATAAAATCCACTGACCATATTTAAAATTTTAGACAAATATGTTTCAAACTTTCTTTTAACCCTGGTTTGACTCACACATATGGTTAGATATTTAAAAAAAAATGTTTGGTATTTTGGACTGCCTCTGTAGTCTAGTGATCAGAGTTTCTGACTACAAATCCAAAGGTTACGGGTTCAATCCCTGGTGATTCCAGAATTTTTCTGTGAAGCAGTGGGTCTGGAACGAGGTCAACTAAACCTTGTGAGCACAAATAAAGATCTACTTGAATTAAAAAGTAAAGGTTCCGATATAAAAAACTGAGATAAATGGTTGGAGATTTTGCTGTGCTGACCATATAACACCCTCTTTCTGCAAAGGTCAGCATTATATTTGCCAAAAGACGGTGGCCGATCGGTCGGTATGGCTTTTTTGCGGGCTGACATCATGGAGTGTTTTCTTAAAAATATTTTATATTATTTTGTTGATTCTTCATGAACAGTCAACTGCCTGAATTGTGAGATTTGATGTGTGTAAGAAAATATATTTTAATTTGTTAAGCATAGAGATACTTCATGTTGATTTTTTTTTTGTTCAATCTTAACCAGAATGCAACTGTGACCCGACCGGGGTGATAGCGACGTTTGCTGGATGTGGTTCCTTGCCCCCTGGAGAATTGTGTCAGTGTAAGGAAAGGGTCCACGGCCGCATCTGCGATGAGTGCCGCCCCCTCTACTGGAACCTGCAGGCCTACAATCCACTCGGCTGCGAAGGTCTGAACTGTTGATCGGAACATTGTTTTACAGTCATGCACTAATATACTTTTAAATTGTCGTGACTAGGGCTGGAGGGAAGTATAAACGACAAATTTATATGCTCTTAGAAATGTCAATATTTGCTCTAGAAATCTCAAAACATTCTCTAAAAATAAAATTATGACTTTTTCAAATATATCTTTCATTGACTAAAGTTGCCTGAAAATTTTGGATAGCTATATTAAATATCATAAGGTTTGATAAACAAATATATTAAAAACTATTTATTAAAATATTTCAAGAACATCTACTTACTCATTTATCATTATTATTATTTTGTAGAGTATGAAACATATTTTATTAGTATACTAAGAATAGAATCTAGAAAATTCTTCAAAATATGCGGTAATGCTTTATAATACAGAGGCGGCTTAAGGGCCAGGCGAACCAGGCGGCCACCCGAGGCGCCAGCTCGAGTGGGGCACCCAACATTGCACCAACCTAATCTAACGTAGCCTGGGCATGATATGAAAATAATCCCCAAACCTTTAACTCCTCACCTAATGTGACCACTCTAAAAAGGTTCTTTTACATCCACCATCTTAGAAAAATAGCACCTTAAAACAGTTTTTTGCAATTATTTTGTAAACGTTTAATTATATCTAAGTGCTTGATATAATAAAAAATAAAGAAGATAACATTTTATTCAAAACATGTTTTTATAGTTCTCTTTGTAATCCTTGCCATTTTCATATAATCACGCAGCAAGACGTTTGGAGTATGATTACCATGTGGAATTTATCTTCAGATTGTTTAAGTACCATGCCCAGGCTACGTTAGGTTTGGAATTATTAGGTTTGGGGATTATGTTAATATTTTCATACTATCCCACTATTATATAGGGGAGGGTGCCATAAAGTAGTCCTGCTCAGTCACAAAATTACCTTGGGTCACCCCCTGCTATAATATATGGGTTAATTATGCCCAAGAAGTTAAAAAGCTCCAAGTATCCCCTTCAAGGCACGATTAGAACAATTTTTTGTGTTCAAGGGGGCTAAAAACAAATTTAAATCCTGTTCAGGATTAAAATAAAGTTTATAATATATAAAAAGACATGTCATAAATATCATAGCCCTAGACGCAATAAAACTAATTCATATAAATGATAAATATTTAAATGCATTTTATATTTAAAAATTTATTTATGTATTGAAATTAAGTTGGATCACACCCACTAATTTACGAGTCCGAATCTCAAAACTAAATATTAATTTTAGCTACAAATCCTGAATATTGAAATAAAATCCAACTCTTGGAAACAAAATGAGGAACATAAGAGGAAATAAATGGGAAACAGAAATAGTAGCTAAGTGTTAAATAAATAGTTTGGGGTATGGTTGTTAAGTTTGTTTATAAATATGTTGTGGTTGAACCACAAATAAGTAGTATAAAAATTTAAAACAATTTCCAATTCAAAATTAAAAGATTTAAAAATATATACATATTATTGGAGCCTCAAATTCAATACCTATTTTATTGAATCCTCAAATCATAAATATCCCTCAGGATTCGAGAGATTCAAGGATTTGAGGTTTGAAGACTTAGGAATCCAAGGGTTTGAGCGTCCTATCTCTAAATTAAATCTATAATGGGTTGTGTTTGACCTCATCATGTGTCATGTAATAATTGTTAATGTTACAACCGGATTAACTGACAGTTGTGCTCTATATTTCCAGATTGTGACTGTCATTTGCCCGGGGTGGTTGGCGGACTAGGAGTGTGTGACACCAAGAGTGGACAGTGCGTCTGTAAGGGTTTTGTCAAATCTCGACGGTGTGACGCCTGTATTGACGGTACTTACAACCTTCAGGAAAACAACTTGTTTGGGTGTAGTGGTGAGTAATTTAACAATATACTACCTAAGTTTTCTGTAATCTAATTTTATAGCCCTTTTGCCATCATCCCCATGCACCACCTCCCCCCTTTTAGTTATC
Organism: Timema monikensis; assembly: GCA_902151445.1. Lineage (NCBI taxonomy): Eukaryota > Metazoa > Arthropoda > Insecta > Phasmatodea > Timematidae > Timema > Timema monikensis. Next base: position 284,914 of record CABFVZ010000545.1, on the reverse strand, counting down.
ACTACTCATTTTTACTACACTTATATACATTAATTAATACGCTAATGTTATAGGGATGACTAAAGTAAAGTTGAGAGAAAATATATCTGCATTTTTATGGAGATAGAGTGGGAAACCATTTAGTGAAAACACCCTTGGTACACCTGACAAAGATTCGAAACCTGATTTTCTCATAATTGGCAGTTTAATCTATTGCAAGAGTGACACCTTAGACCATGTGGCCACCAAAGTTATTTTTAAATTTTGTTGTATTTATTTAAAAATAGTGTAGAAAGATTTTTACTGGTATCACTTCCACTCTTTTCCTATGAATATCATATAAAACTGTACGTCGATGCAACACCTGGTTTGAGCTGTATAACCTACCTAAGCTACAGGTTATCTGTGGAGGTATACAGGTTCTTAAGACTAATATTAAAGAAGGAACATTCTTGTTAATTGAGGTCTTGGCCTAGAGAACCCGTTTCAGTGATAGAATGGTATAAGGCAGCATTTTCAACCAGTGTGCTGTGACACATTGGTGTGCCGCTTAGGGTATGTACTTGTGCCACAGGAATTTTAAGGAAGCTCAAAAAAGAAGCGAGAAAAATTTGAGAAGTACGGTAAAAATAAAACTTTTGAAATCTATTGGCCAATTTATTAAAAAAAAAATAAAACAATGATTAGAATTTTAGTGATTAAACTTTTGAGCACAATCTTAATATTAGCTTTGTTTAAATTATAAAAGCTTTCTTTACAAAAACTGATGGTGTCACTTGACAATTTTAATACCTTGTTCAGTGTGCCATGAGTTAAAAAAAAAAAAATTAAAATCGCTAGACTAAGACGTCACTCTCAAAATAGGCTGGGTTATCGTTGATGATATTGGGGGTTGAATGTATTAAAGGAGGTTTTTTAAAAATTGTTTTCGACTCCACCTCAATCATATAATTCGAACATATAATGAGACGTGGTGAAAAAAAAAAAAGAAAAAAAGTAAAGAAAGAGGACTCAGCAGATGTATTTGTCAGAGATGGATATAGAACAACTTAACTGTATTTGATGAGAATTGAACTCAGCTCTATTGTGTATCTATCAAACCAATACTATCAGCAGTGAGAAACATTTAAAGTTTACACTGTGTGGGTTTATCAGACTGCGGCTGTGACATCGGTGGCTCGGTGGACGATGTTTGTAACAAGGAGACAGGCGAGTGTGTATGTCGACCACGAATCACCGGTCGTACGTGCAAGGAACCTTTACAGACCCACTACTACCCGACCCTCTACCAGTTCCAATATGAGGTGGAGGACGGACACACGCCTGCTAACACACCCGTCAGATTCGCTTTCGATGAATCACTCTTTAGAGGATACTCCTGGAAGGGATACGCTGTATTCTCACAACTACAGGTGAACAGAGAATTAGGTTTATTTTTTTCATTTTTCTTAGTATATGCTTGTAAAGAATAAAATTAAATATAAACTATTAGCTAAGGTCATGTTAACACAGATACCTGTTATGTTAAATAAACTTGGTTTTAACTTAAAATCCTATATTTGATAGACATTGAAAGGAGAATAAAAGGGAAAGTCATACACATTTACCAGAAATATGTAGGCCTCAAAGTTTACACACAAAACCAAACCAAACAAAAACACAATGGTCGAGCCATTTTGACAGAGCGGCCACCTTCTGTTGATGAATATAGTGCCAGCTTCTGTGGATAGAGGGTGTCATGTGGTTAGCAAAATGAATCCTCAGGCTATTTGTCTCGGTTTTCTAGACCAGATCTTCTACTTTTACATTCAAGTAATGCCTCATTTGTCCTTGAGGCTGATTTGACTCTGTTCCACACCTAATGCTTCACAGAAATATCTGGAAGAACCAGGTATAGAACCCGGAACCTCTGGATCACTAACCAGGAACCCTGACCACTAGGAACCACAGAGGCAGTAACTTTTGAGGCACATCAGTAGAAATGTGTTGTTTACTGTATTTAATTTGTGATCTTTGAGGAACCCCATTTCTCTTTGCCGTTGTTCATAATTAATTTACAGTTCTTTAAATTAGTGTGATAAAAATTGCAAATATTATTTGGAAAAATATTACATGGCTAAAGCTCTCTAATTTGGAAGATGCAAATAATACACACAAAAATCTTAATAAAAAGTTTCAACAATATTTGTCTTAACAAAAGAGTTTCTTTATTTGTACTTAGTGGAAACACGTCTCAATATTTTTTAGAATGAGGTGATCCAAGATGTGTTTATCCAGAAGCCAGCTATCTATCGCATGGTACTGCGCTATGTAAACCCTAGCTCTGAGCCCATCATAGGCGTGATTACCATCACTCCGGACAACCCCAGTGAGACCGAGCAGGACTTTGAGGTGCAATTCAAGCCCAGCAAGGAGCCCACCCTGGTGACGGTGTCCAAACCCCCTAGCAGCATACCTTCACCCCTCGTCATGAACCCAGGCCGGTGGTCTGTCAGCATCAAGAACCAGAAGTCTCTCTTTGTGGTGAATATATATAGTCTCTTTTAATGTTGTAGACTTTTGTTTCTTTCTTGCGGTTTCAAACCAACCAAATTTATTAATCTGCAAACCACATTTTTTATCTCATTTAGAGAAAGTAGTGTAATAGTGAAAACTTTAACCTCACGATTTCAACAATTTTTTATTTTTTATGTGCCCTAAAGCACAAAAAAAGAGCGATTTTTTTACAAAATGTCTGTCTATTTGAACCAGGGATTAGACTCGAAACGGTTTGATGGATTTTTTCAGACTTGATATTTAGTTGTTATATGATCATACCTCAGAGTTTTTTAAAAAAAAATCGAATCTAGACTTTGAATTAAGGGTCGTTTACTTATGACAGAGTTTTATAAATTCAAAATTTTTCAAAAATGGCTATAATGATTTTGTTCAAAATTTGTATCTGGTACATTCTAAATAATACTGTATGTTTGTTTTATTAAAACAAACTCATTTGATGGTTGTTTACTGATAAGTTATTTTGGAAAATTTGTAATTTAAAAATAATGGTTATATTAGTTTTGTTAAAAATTTATAAATGGACATTTCTTGATATGCAAATCAAATAATATTTATTATATAAGGAAAATTGGGGTACTTTAGTGTTGAGCAATTTTTAAAAATGTTGTCATAAACAATAATAGACTCTTTGAGAAAGTATGTACGATTGTATTGTTACATTTATTTTTCTCTCTCCAAATAGGACTATTTTGTGTTTATCCCCGACGCTTACTATGAGGCAACCAAACTTGTGGAGAAAGTGGATGCCCCATGCGAGATTGGAAACAAGGGGCTGTGCCGACATTTCCGCTACCCCAACTTGACGCAGTTTGATGTGGTCCACGGGGAGGGAGGCTACTTGTCTGACGGAGAAAATAGGGAAGCCCTCAGGGAATATTTCACCAATGCACAGGTAACATTTTTTTTATCACGGCGTCTTATTACCTGTTCAGGTTATACGCATACATAATATTTACTCTAATGGGATAGAGATGAAAAAGGGAGCATTTTAGAGGTAATATACCATAATTTGGGTGGAAGGAGAGTTGGAAAACATTAGGTAAAAACCACCATCAGTAGACCCAATTGGGATTCGAACCTCGATATTCCCGTTTTCAGCAGGCCAGTCTAACACAAGAGTGATGCCTTAGACCATTCGGCCACTGAGCCGGGTAACAGTGAGGTGTTTACTGGTTTTAACAAGTATATTAATGGAGTTTATGATCTCAAGTGTGACTGGTATTGTAACACAGCAACTTAACGAACTGAACAAGCAAGAGATCCCGCTGCTGAATAGCAACCAGCGAGAAGTGCACCTGGACCTGCGTATCACCAAGCCAGGCAGACACGTCCTGCTGGTCAACTATCTGACCCCTACCAGCGACAGGGGAGCCACCACCATCAACGTGGAGACCAGCTCCCAGAGGGGGCGTGACAAGGGGAGCGCTACGCTCTACGCATGCCCTTACACCATGATCTGCCGCCAAGCAGTGCTCGACAGACAAGGTCGCGTCGGTGTCTTCCACTTCGACACCAACTTCATCAGTCTCAACCTCAAGGTGCAGGCGTTAGGGTTTATTATGTGTTAATAGTAAGGTTGGACCAAATCCACTATTTTATGAATATGAATCTCAAATCAGAATCTTTATTTTACTCACAAATCCTGAATCTTGAATTCAAATTTAAATCTTGGAAAAAATAATAAACATAAGAGGAAATAGAAATAATTAAAAAAAGATGACCTTTTTTTTATATATTTCTTTCTTTATAACATTTATACATTCAGTTAAGAGATAAATTAATGGTCTGGGGTCTGGTTGTTAAGTGTATGCTATGATTAATTTGAGTCAGAGCCGCCATTAGGCCATATTAGAGCTCTAAATCCAATTTAATTTTTTTTTAAATAGTTTCATCTTAGAATCTTGAATATAGGTACTTAAGGACTTAGAAGTATTTAGGTCTCACCTTTGGTTGACAATATTTTTTACTGTACAGCTTCCTTATTGTCTAAAGGCATGATTCATGTTCTATCTTAGAAGGGTGTTAAACCAAATTATATTTAAAATTTACCCGACTTTATAAGGTTTTCTAGAGCCAATTTCCAACTTTACCAGTCACTATATTACAAACATTATTTTATTAAGATCACAGATTAATGTAATAATAATTATAGACACATTCTGAAATCGTGTCACTCTATGAAGGGGCTAAAGTATTTCAGCTAAAACAATGGGCTATTGGGTAATGCGAATTAAGTTGGATTTCAGTGAGATCATATTGAGCCATTAAAAGATGACTTCAAAGGGTACCTACATTTTAAAAATGTTGTGACACACATTCTTTTTTAGTCTATTCTTCCTATAATGTAATCGATTCTACGCGCATACACATAACTATACCTCAAATTTACCTGAATACAAGTGGTAGAGGGGTGAAAAGATGAAATGAAAATCACATTTTGATTTTGAGAATGGAGATTAGTATACTCAACAGGGACAGCTGAGTTAAAAGAGATTTGTGATGAGTATAAACTGGAAGACAAATATATTTTGACTATAATAAATAAAATTAGTATACTTTTTTATAAAGTATATGAGAAAAGTCAAGAAATTTGATGAAATTCCTTGATTTTTATTTGTTTTACAGTATTTACACATTCTGGACACCTTTTATCTGGCTTCTAACGTTTGTGAAATGTTCTCCTTAGGCTAAAGAAGACTCAAATATCGCCCTTGAGTCGGTTGTGGCTATTCCTTATGAGCAGTGGTCATTGGATTACCAGGAACCCAAGACTGCTTGCGTCAGGAAGGACGGGAAGTGTGTTCAGGCCAATTTCCTCACACCTCCCGACTCGAAGAAGGTGACTTGAAATAGCACACGCTTTAAGCAACTGATAAAATACATAATAATACTTGAAGCTGAAATTTATTATCTTAGATTACAAATACATTCCTTACTCACACCATATTTAATTTAGTTAATTTTAGTTGGATACGGGCATCGAGTCCGGGACCCTGCGCGCCAATGTTCTACCATTGAGCTAGCCAGGATTTGTCCCGCTCATTTTTCACTCATAGTTTTAGGGCAAGAATCTATGATGTATGTGTGGAATTCATTGACTAGTTGAAGCTGTCATTAAAACCACAACTCACAGCAACACAACAGTCAGCTTAAGGCTATGAGTGAAGAATGACCTTGAGTATGGGGTGAATTTTGGATAGATCGATGGTAGAGCAATGGTTCACTAATCCAAGGGTGAGGAAGGGACGAGGAAGGTTGAATTTAGCGGAAGTATTATCACTTTTACACAGAAGGAGAGCGAAAAACCATTTAAGAGAAACCACCTTCAATACACCCAACCCAGATTAGAACCCCGATCTCCTAGTCATTAGGAGTCCATCCTTTTGTGAGAGTGATGCCTTGGACCATGTGGCTACCGAAACGGGATTCATCTATATTAAAATAACGTTTACGGTTTTATTCTTGGCAGGTCGAGTTTGAGCAAGGCAACGAACAGCGAGTGGCAAAAGTCCTTCCCCGTTTGTTTGACAACTCAACGCGAGTCATCTATCTTGATCACAATGACTCAATGATCGACATCACAGGGAAGGTTCCATACCCAGGACATTACGTGTTTGTGGTTCATTACTTCCAGCCGGATCATCCAGGTAAGGGCCAGAAAACCTGCGGCTCATGTATCATCGCAACAATTGCCCGGCTTGACCTGTTAGTTCTTGTAGACCCAAGATATAAAACACAAGGGCAGGGAGACGTGGTTAAATTTCCTTCCTCAACTTCTTCTTTGTGACCTACGAATCCCAAATATTTAATTTGAATTTGGATCTTGGGAAAAACAATCACCATAATTGAATATATATATTTTAGCATCACATCTTACTACCTGATGAGGTTACACATACATATGATAATTACTCTAATGGGGTAAGGATGAGGAAGGAAGCATCTTGGAGGTAATCTAACCACATTTGCATGTAAGGAGAGTGGGAAACTATTTAGGAAAAAACACCTTCAGTAGGCTTAATTGAGATTCGAACTCTGATCTCCCTGTCATCATCAGGCCAGTGTAACACAATAATGACACCTTAGGCTATTCGTCCACTGACGTTTGAGTCGAAATTATAAATAAAAATTGTTACTAACAAAAATATGAACTGTCACTAAATGTTAACTTTCTTTATTATAATGCATTCACCGTTCACATTAAGTTAAGTGTTAAATTAATGGTCTGGATTCTGATTGTTGAGTTTGTCCTGTAATTATGATAGAGCTGAACCATGAATAATCAGTGTTAGAGCTCTAAATTAAATTCCCATCGAAGATTTTCAAAAATAGACAGTTAAAAAGAATCTCCACTCCGATAATTTCTAAAATCCCCAAGAAATCTTATTTCCTTAAGGATTTGAGGGATTGCAGAGTTAAGGGATTCGAGGGTCTCATACTTAATACCTTCCCACAAATGACTAAGATGTCGTGGGGACCAATTCAATAAAGTTAACAAACAACAAACTGTCTCAAATTGATGTTATAATTCTTATTATAAAACCACTATGCACTACAAACAAATATCTATATATTTTCCCTGATTGGTTTCAGAATTCAACTTGGATGTACTGATTCATAATGGGCAAGTGTACGAAGCCAAGCTTCCTGTGCAGCATTGCCCTTCTAACTCTGGTTGCCGCTCTATCGTTAAACAACAAGATGGAAACACTCCTTTCTACCTCACCGAGAACTTTGTTTTCACTCTCAAGGTGAGTTCACAAACAAGCAAGTCCTCTCTTACAAACTTTACTATATGGTAGTTACTCAAAAGGCGAGTTGACAAACTACAAACAATTACACAAGGCAAACTAACAAAGAAAAGGCAATCTTTTTAAAATATATATATATATCATACATATATTAAAAAAATAAAAAATAATGGATCCAATATTTTTTCAAATCTTGGAATTTCGAGTAACCTCAAGGATTTTTAGTTTTAAATTTCCCATTCCTGTTTTTATTTTTCATTTTAATTTGAGTATTGGTAATGTGAACGCACTTAACTCTCTTGATGATCTTATTCTGCTCTCGAGTCAGTCGAGTCAACTGTCCACGTTTGTTAATTTGTGTCAGGAGCCGAACCGCAGGGGTGTGTGGGTGGACTACCTCCTTGTGATCCCAGCAGAACAGTTCACAGACAGGATCCTCAAAGAAGAGCCGATAGACCACACCGGGAAGTTCATCAATCAGTGCGGGAAGAACCATTTCTATGTCGACAACACCACTGACGGTATGTATCTCCCCTATGTGAATACCATCTGTCCAAATGTTCGATTAGGAGGAGCAGATAACAAGTGTGTGCGTGAGAGGAGAAGTATAAAAGCAAATAAATAAATAAAAATGGATGAAGATGAGAAAACAAATAACAGCAATTGTGCAAGAAAGACGATAAGAATAGATGAGAGTAAGGGAGGAAGGATGGTGAAAGGATAGAGGAAGATGAAGGCATGGGCTGGAAATAGTTTATGATGTAATGGTACATGTTCGGTCGTTAGAAATCTCAACCAAGAAATTTAAATGTACTAACTATTCAAAATAACCTCAACAGTTTTTAATCATAAATAGAACTACTCTTCAACGCTTGTTACTAGATGTGTGTGTGTGTGTGTGTGCGCGCGCAATAGAGAATTGTCAGTGTTGTCTAGTTTCTTGCGTATGCTTGGGAGCCCTGAATTTTCTCTTAACAACTTTAAGAGCGATTCTTTTAATATTTTTTTTCCCACATATACAAGATGTTTGTGTAGTTTTTGGCCTCCTTTTTAATATTCATCCAAAGTATTAAAAAACATTATATTATTTTGAGCTGATAGTGTACTACTATACTTAAGAGAGTATGTGGTGTTCTTAAGAGTTTAATTTCATCACCACATGTGGTTGAGCGTCAGAATTTAGTTGTAAATATTTTTATGAAAAGGATATGAAAATAAAGGATATTTTTTATCTAGAGGAAGTATATCCACATTTGCATGGAGGTAGAGTAGAAAACCCACCCTCAGTAGATCCAACCGGGATTCGAACCCCAGTTTCCCTTTCATTGGCAGTATAGTCTAACATGGGAGTGACTCGTTAGACCATCCACCAAAGCATGCCCTAATGTCAAAATTTATACTTAAAATCAATATTTTTTTCTTTCCTTTATAGCTTTCTGCAGAGAAGCTGTTTTCTCCTTGACTTCTGACTATAACAATGGGGCCCTGCCGTGCCAGTGCGATTTCGACGGTTCTTTGAGCTTTGAGTGTGAACCTTTTGGAGGTCAATGCCCCTGCAAACCAAACATCATCGGTAGGAGATGCGAGATCTGCAAGACTGGCTACTTCGGTTTCCCCAACTGCAAACCGTGTGACTGCCCTTCCACGGCTCTTTGCGAGACTTACACAGGTCTGTATTCTGGACCCCTGAAACTTGGTTTGAATCAACTATGTATATATTTTGCTGTCGAAAAAAACCACCAAAATGACCCCTGAACACAAGGATCTAATCTATTTAGTACAGAAATGCTTTGTCACTCGGCTATTCAAGTTTTTTTTACAATAGTCGTTTGATATTTTAGCTAAACATGACTGGGCCCATATTAAATCAAACTACACAGAAACTACCGGGAAAAATGAAATTACATATTTTTTAAATGTAAAAAGTACTTAATATCCATTTTTAAATGACATAACACAAAAATAATTTCATACATATAAACATGTGTATGTATTATTATAACATTTAAAAAAACCTCAAGTGTTTTGTTTCACTTGCAAACATCGTTTTGCCACTTAACATACTAAAATTAAACTATTCTTTTTTTGTTTGCAAATATGACTGAAGGCCAGTAATTAATAAAATATTGCAAAGAAATGAGCCAGTCAGATATATCTCACGGGCTGGATGTAAGAAGTTGTAAACCCTTCTCTACTATATTCGTACTTATTAATATAAATCTACAGTATAAACTCTGTCAAGGTAACTTTAGCACCAGTATGTTCGACGACCATTGTTCACTTTGAGTCAAGTGCTTGTGACTCGTTCTCAAATCCTTGTCAGATCCGACATTATGCTACAGCTCGCATCAGTAGCCATTAATTTGTATGCTTACCTTTTTTCAAAATTTAAGGCCTGAAGTGTTTATTCTAGTTACAAATGTGTAATTTAATAGTGAGGTCTGTATATGACAATTCCAGTGAAGTAAATGCATATATAATTTAAAAAAAAAGTCTTGAACGATTTTCGAATTATGACATTAGTTTGAATCCTAGCCTGTAGTAAGTGTGGGGTTTGCCTGGAATAAAGAAAACCACGGCAAGCTGCATCACCTGGTACAAGATGTATTAATTGTCTAAGTTAGTTTTTAACCATGGGTTGAGATGGGATTTTAAGCTGTATTTTAAACTACTGTGAAAAAAAAAACAAAGTATTTCAAAACTATGAGAGGACCCATGAAATGTAATAATTTCTTCAATCTTTACGGAGCACAGAACTGACATGCTTATCATAGAATGGTTGACCTATTTATCTTGTACAGGTGAATGTATCTGCCCTCCCCGTGTGACGGGAGAAAGATGCAACCAGTGCATCGCATACACATACGGTTTCGACCCGATCATCGGTTGCGAGGAGTGTAATTGCGAGCCACTGGGTGTCGCCAGAGGCAACTTGCAGTGCGACCTTTTCAACGGGAGCTGCCAGTGAGTCTTACCTACACTTTCAATGAATTGGCTAGTGATAGAGTGATGCGAAGGTTCATAAACTTAGACTTCACTTTGAATAGCGATCAGCTTCAATAGCTACAGGACCCGCATCAGTCGCTGAATGATCTAAAGCACCACTCTTGTGGCTTGCTGAAGACTGGGAGATCAGTAATCGAATACCGGCCGGGTTGGTCAGTTTATTTTAGGTTTACTATGATAATGCTTCAAATCAAATCTGTGTTGAGTTTTTTACTATGCCATATTTTTGAATCCAATCCAACAATAAAATATTTAAAAAAATTGATAGGCATTTTAGACACATTTTAAATTGATTAAAAAAAAGTGTAAATGATAGCACTACTCTCAAAAAAGTGAAAAATAAAACAAAGATCACACCATTTTTTAATAATAGTAAAAGATATTCACTGTAACATACAATTATCCCCCCCACATCATTCCTTTATGTCCTGCAACTCAAGTTAATTTATCTTGTCACTATACCATGCAACTGGTTTCCAATGTGATTATCTAATTTGCTAAGTAAGTATGAATGATAGATTTGAATTTTGAACTAAGCTTGTCGAATCCGAGTCTTCCAATGTTAAGATAAAAAAATTTGAATCAAATTCAAACCTTACTAAGATTTATATTTGAATTCAAAATTTCAAAGGTTCGCATAGACTTACCCTGAGTGAACTACAGGTCATGAATTTGCCATTAATCCCTACCTGAAATGTACATGCTCAAAGTACAAAAGCCATTGTTACAAGTCCAGGAATGTTATCGCAAGCTAGGCGGCCATAGTAAGATTTCCAATAATTCCTAGTTGCAACTATACGTTTCTGTACCTGCACATTCTTAATTTTGAGAGTATTCTGTTATACATGTTGGTCATCTTTCGGCTCCCAACAACTAAATTAATAAAAAAATATATATATATCTTCAAAATAAAACGTTTATTAAGATAACCTTAATTTAATATGGTTTAAAAAAACTGTTTTATTTCCATACTTTATTCAATCAAGAGTGATATTTTATCATTATTTGGGTCATTTATGGTATAAAGACTTATTTTATCAGAAACTTTATGACAAAGAGAATATTTTAGAAATATTATGTTTTCAATATTGTTTTGAGTTTGAAGAGTATTATTATGTCAAAAAAAAAAGTGTGACTGAGTGAATGTATTTCTTATTCTACTCAGGTGCAAGGCAAATGTTGTTGGTCGAACGTGCGACCGCTGTAGAGCGGGTAACTGGGGGTTCCCATATTGTCAACATTGCGACTGCGACCGTCGGGGTACCACTGACAACATCTGTGACCAGGTGGAAATACTTTTACTTGCATATATTAATATTTTCAGCAACGGTCACACTTTTCACCACACCACACCTGAATTTAATTTAAATTTATGATGGCTAGAATAAGGATATTGTGGGCCATTAATTTAAATTTAATCTCTATTTAGGATGGTTCGAATGACTATTCTCCTTGAATCAAATCATTATTTGGCCCCAAAATTCTTAATCTTAGGAAACATGAACAATCTCAGATTTTCTAAGTTTGTTTAGTTTTTATCTTATATTTTGATTTGGTTAACATCAAGAGGTAAAATAATGTTATGGGATATAATTGTTGTGTTTAGCCTATGATGATATTTTGATTCAACTTTATTTTTTGAATCCTAAAATTTCAAATATCCTTAAGAATTTGAGAGATTCAAATATTCAAATCTTCAATCTCAAAAATCTATTTCTTTAAATATATTATTTACTTGTATTTGTGTGCTTGAATGCTAGAACTGGTCATCAATGATGAGTGAAACTATCTAGCCTAAATATAGAGGATGAGAAGGGCATATTCTAAGGGAATGCTCCAGCAATCATCTGGAATGGGAAACCACACAAAATAATTCCCCCAAATACATTAGGCTGGAATTGAACCCCAGCATACTGACTCACTTCATCACTCTCTACCTCGTTTTCACACATTTATTAAAATAAGAACACTATGTATCATTACACAGGGTGGACCCTTAACATAAATGAACCCTTAATGATATTCGAGGATTTTAAATAATATAAAATTCAAGAATTTTTTTTTTCTTTGTCGAGGGTTTGAATGGTAACAACCTATTTTCTTCAAGAGTCGGCCATTATCTTGAGTCCGGTGGCAGCACTTTAGGCCCTGGGCAAACTTTGTTTTTGGGGTCCCCCTAGTTATCAGCCTCAGCGTATCTTACCCACCTCCCGAAAAAAAAACTAAAAAACTCAATTTTTGTTTAATGTTATTATAGTAATTTGCATCTATACCAATCATCAGCTTTATCAGCTATCAGCAAATGCCCTAAAAGTTAAATACATGTAATAGCTAATGTTAGAAGCTGTGTTTTTATAAATATAAGGATTGATTTTTCCTTAACCCTTTGATAAATTTTCTTCCCCAATAAACACTATCTGTATAAAGGTTCAAATGATAACTGTACCAAGTTTGAATTAAATTGGTTAAAGTGTTCAAAAGTTATCGTGAGACATATCCACCACAGACAAACAAATGCAAATCAGCGGAGTTTAAATAGAGCACTTGCTTTTCCCATTCAATAAATCAAGCCACGTGAATTTTTTTTTTTTGAACTTTGACTATTTGCTAGATTACCTATAAAGAGAGCCTATTGTACAAGCTTGCAAGTAAAAATTTCCGACCCCAAATTGTTATTTTCCTATGTCACTTAATCAAGCATGGGCCCCATCCCAAATCACGGGGCCTTGTGCGGTCACACTATTTGCATACCTATAAGGGTGGCTCTGCTCCTCTTTTCATTGTGAAAGTCATATCATGTTCATTCTTTCTATTTGTTCTCTGTTCTCTTTACTGTACCTTCTTACTGATATTGAATTATAGAGTAGTACCACAACCTAGGGATGGACATCGAAAGAAAAACATTGATGTTCAACATCGATGTTGCCATCGATACCTTAACACCAATGGGAGGAAAACATCCTCTTCAAAACATCAATGTTTTATAACCAAAATCATTGATGTTTTTAAAAACATCTATTTTTTTAGATAGCTTTTTTTTTAATCAATACAACAGTTGTTTTTGATTAATTTTTTCAAATAAATTAAGTAACTGTATCTGAAGTACATTTATAATCAATATATCAAAAACTTCAATCTAAATTAAAACAAATTATGAATTCGTTATCTACTGTTTATAAAAATACTCATTTCGAAACCATATTTCTTTCCAAACAGTTTCTTCTCTTTGTAAAAGTTTGTCCTACTTCACCCACTAGCAGATACTGGTGGGAATGAACATCGGACATCGATGTATTCTAAATGATATTTAAAGTTAAATCATCATGCCATCGATTTTTATAGGTTGATCATTTTTAGCCATCGATATTTTGTACTGATATCTAAGGTGTAGTCTAATATAATATATTATATAATATATGTGTGGATTTATCGGTACTATGGGTGTCAACTCTGACCTTTAACAAACCCCTCTCATCCTCCTCTTAAATATGATCTTCAGTTACAGTTTAATTGATTTTAAAAACAAAAAACCGTGTTTTATTTGTTCTATAAAATCAATGTTTTACAAATAATGATTTTTTATCATTGATGTTATCATTTTGGTAGGTACATAGATTTTTTTTTCCATTTGAAACCATCCCTACCAACACATAAGCCAATAAGAGCCCTTGTTTTGATATTTGCATTGTACATAAAAATTTTAATGTTTGTTGGTCATTGATTTTAAAAAATCAATGTTCTTTATTGACATCCAAGGCACACACACATCGATGGTGTGAACGTCAAACCGTCAACATCAATGGTTGAAAATCATCGCCCAATAAACATTGATGTTAAAAACATCGATGTTCAATGTCCATCCCTACCACAACCTTGTGATGTTGTTTGCTCCAGTACACTGCAGAATGCTACTGCAAGAACAACGTGAATGGTCAAGCTTGCGACCTGTGCAACGAGGGGACATTCAACATCCAAGAGAAGAACCCAGATGGTTGTACCAAGTGCTTCTGTTTCGGGAAAACCCCTCGATGCTCCAGTTCTTCCCTTTACCGGTCTCACGTAGGTTATTACTATTAGGCTTTGTTTACAGTCCAATTTTCATAGGAAGGACCTTATCTGACAGCTAGAAAAGTTACCACAATACAATTTCATACTAAGAATTTATCAACAACTAGAAAAGTTACTAGATTTAATTTCACATATTTATACATCAAGGTAAGTAGATTTTAACTGTCACTTTTGATAGATATTATCTATACCTATTAAATAACCATAATAATATAATAAAGTGTTATCAATGTTAGCCACAAAAAATATTTTTGTATTTTCTAAAAGGCACTTCCTTTGAAAACTTGACTGTATATTTTATTTACACAAGGTGCTCAAAAACATGTCATAGCCTATTCAACTTTTCAGATGTACAATAGTCCATAGTCAATAAATACAACATAAATGCTATTTTGAGCGAGTTTACAGTCATTCATACCACCTAGTCATTTATACCATCTATTGGTCATTTATACCACCTATTAGTGATGTTGTAACAAATCTCTTACCACTTTTGTTTCTATAATTCACTCTTTTACAAGTGTCTTAATAAGTAAAGTAGATATCACTGAGCTCTTGTATATGTACTGATTTCATGAATTACATTTTCCATAAAATGCATTTTCACGTTACAAAAGCCATCTCTCATGTGCCCCAAAAAATCTCTAACTCAAACTATTTTAAAAAAACAAGTAAATAATTCAATTAATTACTTTGTCAGTGTGTCAGTGTGTTAATTAACTACCGTGTACCACAAGAAAGTGAAGTGTATGAAGAAATTAGATGTAGAAAATTAAACCAAATGTATACACACTGCAGCAATATTTTATTTATTTTAATAAAAAAAATTTATCTTGTTATAAGAAACTGCGAGAATACAAACCTTAGCACGCGTTCCCGTCCATCCCTTCTTTAAGCTCTTGGCCAACTCTTCAAGAAGACAGCGTCTACTCTGTCTGTTGTAGTTGTCCCAAATGACGGACTGGAGCTTGGTGGTAGCCCGTGTGGAACAGGCAGTCTCTGTCGAGCCTCTCGATATTGTCCCCGACATACTGCCATCAACGGGCATCGGGGCGAACCTCTTGAAAGACAACAGGGTGGTATATTTCTCTGCGCCGCCTACATACCTCAACAACAAGCTGACAGCATATGGAGGGTTGTTAAACTACACTGTGTACTACACCACAGGACAGTTTGGTTAGTATGACTGAGGTGTTATGAAATTAAAATGAAAATATACAATGATAACATTTTATCACACATTTTAAGTCTCTTTTTTACTTCACTTTTTTTCTCTTTCTCTCCTTCTTATTTCCATTCACAATCTTTCTCTCGTTTTGCTATAGGCATATAAGTACTATTTGTTGTATAATGTTTTAACCATTGTTAATGATTTTTATTGATATTGGCTAGTCTCAATACTTGACTATCAATAAATAAAGAATATTTAACCTATATTATATCCCTTTTAAGTGTTTCTATCGCTCTTTCCTTAACCTTTTCCCATAAAAAGTGACAAGAGGTTTTCCTTAAATATATACAACTAACCTAGATTAATAAATAAATGTGATAAAATGGTAGAAAATGAAGAACCATTAAAAGTTAAGAAACCACACTTAACACACGTTTACAAACACCTCAATATATCATTGCTATTGTACATGGCATTTTCCTCAGAAAGTAACAGACTCAACAGGAAGTTGACTTCAGTGGTGCCAACCTAGTTGTTGAAGGATGGAAACTTCTTTGGGGGACTAAGGGTGGTATGCACGAAAGTGTTGTGAATGCTTAGTGGACCGATAGTGTGGTCTCGAGCACACTATCGCTCCACCTTCTAACCAATGATGATGCAAGCAAACTCACACTAGTGTCCACAAAGCATCCACTTAGTCATGTTCTTGCATACCACCCTAAATATTCTCTTGAGGTTCAGTTAATGCTCTTTATGGATGGTAGGTGGTGTTTGTGGTGCATCAGGGTTGAAATAAGAGTTAGCGACTGCATATTTGATTTAGGGTTTTTCTAGACTTTGTGATGTGCCAGTTCTCATCTCCTGGACTGGGACATATTTCATTGGGTCCTGTTGAAGTATTTGTGTTTTATTTTCTACATTGATTCAATGATATGATCTAACATGTTATATACACTTTACTTCATACATACAAACCTATAATAATAAAATAAATGTGAATGTTGAGAAATCACACCAGTAATGGAGCATGTAAACCCTTCCTCACTATAGCCAGTAGGGCTGTGCGAAGCTTTGAAACGTTAAGAGTCGAATTCAAAGGACATATTTTTTTATCGCTTCGACTTCAATACCCACAATAGCCTTCACATTTATAGAAGAACACTTGGTTATATTATTAAAGGATTTGAAAAATCTCCCTAAATATGACATATTTTAACATATAATATTCTAACAACAGTTACTAAACAGTATAATAACACCGATCGTTGATTAAACAACACCGATAACGTAAGCATAAAAAAATTCATATGTATCAACATAAAATAATATGCCATGAACAGTTTTTTTTATCTAAATCTTTTTCTTTACCTAAATATACTTAATGGCTAGTTTAAAAATTAAAAATAATGCTATGTGATCTCAAAAAACAACAACATATCTTCGACTTATCTTCGAAATTGTCAAGCTTTGCTTCAAATTTAAACAGTGACCTTCACACACCCCTAATAGCTGGTCAGAACTGAGCCTCGTTCTCTTGGTTCAGAGTTGGGCGTGCTAATCTCCCACCCAAAAAGGGTTAGATTGGTTTTTAACGCCCCGTGACATCACAGGGATTGCAGTGAGTGGGCCCGACGTCATCCTGCGCAGCGGTGACCTCTACCTCCTACATTTTGCCATCGAGCAGCCCCCTGCTGCAGTCTACTACTCCACCTCACTGGACATTGTCGAGAACGAGTTCCTTCTCGCCAGCGGCATCCCGGCCAGCAGGGAGCAGATCATGCAGACGCTCGAGAACCTGGAGGGGATCTACATCAGAGCCACCTACTGGGAGGAGAGTTTAACTTCCAGGTGGGCTGATTGGGATCATTTAACTTGTACCTTTAGCACAATGTTGTCCATAAGAGTCCAGGCCTTGGCTGTGTTCACGCCCATTGCTCAGACAATGACCAATGGCTATCTCATACGGAGTTTTGGAACAAGTCCTATGGTTTTGAAATTTCTGAGGTGGCTGACTATATTACCATGTTCCTATGCCCCACACCTACCCTTTGCATCAAACAGTTCTAGCAAGCTTAAAATAAGATGATTATCCAAGCTCTGTTGTGTCATGCAGGTGTTGGTACAGTCCAATTTTCAAAGGAAGGGCCTTATCTGACAGTTAAAAAAAACTATTAGATCTACTTTCCCGTATTCAGACAACAAATCATGTGATGTGTAGCTGTCATTTTTGAGAACTCTTAGAAATTCCTATAAAATAACACTACTAATACAGTAAAATGTTATCTATGTTGCCCGCAAAAGATAAATGTTTGTATTTTCTATGAAAATTGGACTGTAGCAGTATGGCATAGTAAAAAAATGTAAAATTCGACTATATTTTATATGGCTGAAGGTACTTATTTAAGGGATAAGACCCTATAATCCTTAATGACATTCTTGATTTGAGGATTCGTAAACATTTCAAATACAAGACTTAAATCATAAAAACAAAAATTCAATTTTCTAACTGAAATTTGTTTTAGAACTCTAATACTGCTTATTGATGGTTTAGAACCGACTATAATTAAAACTAGACCTCAGACCAGTAATTTAACACTGAATGTATAAATGTCATAATGAACGGATTACCTATACAAAATAATGTTAACATTTAGTTACTATTTGTATTTTCTATTATATTATTATATTTATATTTCCACCTTATGTTCATACTTTTTTTCCATAATTCAGTATTCAAAGGTAAATTGAATCAGATTTGAGATTGAGATTTGTAATATAGTGGATTAGACCCAACTTTAGTTAATTTAATAAATTTCGTGATCTTTCATTTATTTCTGTCCCACCCTCTTTTCCCGGATGCCCCTGTTTATATTACTGCCTTAATGGTGTATGTTCAAAAATCATCTCATGGCTTCGACCGTTGTTGCAGACTGGAGGACGTAAGTCTGGACATAGCGGTGGAGGGCTATAACCCCAATACAAGCCGAGCGCTGGCCGTGGAGCAGTGTCAGTGTCCCCCCAACTACTGGGGTCTATCATGCGAGGACTGCGCCCCCGGATACTATCGCACTCCAACAGGGCCCTACGGGGGCTTCTGCGTCCCCTGCCAGTGCAACGGTCACTCAGACGTTTGTGATCAGATCACCGGGGTGTGCCTGGTGAGTTGCGAGGACATTAGGGCTGTTATGATGCAGTTAGAGGAACTTTTACTTTATGATATTGTAGTGGTGTGAAAGTGTTACGTCTTCATTTCAAAGTAAAGATGAATATAATTATTCAAATATTCTCAAAATCAAATCAAAGTTTGAATATTAAAACAAAAAAGTTGAATAACAATTTATATTTTGAATATTTATTAAGAGTGTGTGAAGTCTATTTTTTAAATTTGAAGCGAAATAGAATCGGATAATATGAGATATTACCAAAACTGAATCTAAGATTGAATATTTTTTAAAAAAGTTTACCATTCAATAAAAATATTATTATTTGCCTAGCTATGTAAATTTAGGTGTTAAGTATACTTTCCAAAATGCTATATTCCAAATATAATTAATATATTTTGTCTTAAAATGAAAAATTAAGCTATGACAAAATCAAATACATACATACACATAAATACATACATACTTCATGCCGTTCCCTGAAGGGGTAGGTAAGAAACTCAACATATAGCTTTAAAAAAAAATCCCTACTTAATCATCCCCACTAGCTTTCTTCACACTTACCTATCCTCACATACTCCCTTCGCTTCAACAACATCCTTACACTGAGTAGTACATACTCTTTCTTTTGATCCACACACTCTACCTTCATATATTTGCTTTGTCATTCGATCCAAACTAATATTCTCAACATGCCCAAACCATGGTGATATGTGTTTGATCGAATATGCTATGATTGATTGGGAATTACTTACAAGCACATTCTTGGTAAGTCATACCTCACCAACAATGCTAAATTCAAAACATTTGTCTATTAAGCTACTTAAGCTACTCTAATTAAGTTATATTAGTTGAAAATAATCTCCTGGAAATGGCGATTGAACCCTAAACATTTGACTTAGCTCACCACTAGACTATCCAGGAGTCATTCTGTGATCTGAGTCGTTCTCCCTTGAACTGTGAGGGAAGAACGACCTTGATTACAGGACAATACCTGGATAGTTCAGTGCTAGAGCATTGGCACTGAGTCAAATCTCCCCCTTTATATTACCATGCCTGGGTGCTATTTATCAACTAATTTAACCTGATTGATGTCTGGTGTAGATATATCTGTGATCTGGAATCAAAGTTAGTTTACACATATTTTAAGTTACTTCAGCCTGAAAATGTTTTCTCTACAGATGAGAAAACTTATTTTCTTTGGATTGTTAAAACGTTGATTAATTAGTATTGTTTGACACTTTATAATTAATAAATTTTATTTGACTTGAGTGTCATGTTATTTTTTTTTACATTTGTTATGTGAAATGGCTCAATTTTGAATGTTTGATGGCCCACTTTGTTGCCATCAGAATTGTAGACACAACACAACAGGAGAGCACTGCGATAAGTGTGCGGTTGGCTTTCATGGCAACGCAACAAATGGCACCCCGGTCGACTGTCTAATCTGTGCTTGCCCGCTGCCTATAGCTTCCAACAAGTGAGTGTTTTCTTCGTAAGGCAGCAGAAACAATAGCTAATTTCAACATTAAGATTGACCTGTTTCGGTGGTCACATGGTCTAAGGCGTTATTCTGGCAATATACTAGACTGTTGATGACAGGGAGAGCAGGGTTCAAATGCCATTTGGGTGTACTAAGTGTTTTTTTTTTCTAAATGGTTTCCTACTCTTCCTCCACACAAATGCAGGTACATTTCCTCTAAATTCAACCTGCCTTATCCATAACTTATTAGTGTAATTAGCACATATGCATATAACACCAGTAGGTAGTAAGACATGGTGCTGAATTTTTTTTTTATGGTTAATGCAGTAAAGAGTTGCATTTTATTGTAATTATTTTGTGTATGTTTTTATTATCATAATAGGCCTAAAGTAGTTTTATGGGTTTCAAAAGTTAAATAGCCTAGAGCTGCTTTAACGAAACATGCTATTCCATGGAATAATGTATTGAATTAAAAAAAAAAAAAAAAAGGTTTTTATATTTTTTGAATATAAATTTTTAAAAATTAATTTTTATATTTATTCACAAAATATTTTATTTTTTTTTTTTGAATTTTTTCATTTTAGCA